>JAGDQO010001547.1:0-563313 GCA_018342035.1 Solanum appendiculatum | reverse complement strand
CGTCATGGGTAATGGTAATACCATTCCAATCTCTCATACTGGTAATGTGAACTTTAATGCATCAAATCACCAATTCCAGCTTCAACATGTCCTTTGCTCTCCAGCTATTACAAATAATCTAATATCCGTCTCTAAATTTTGTCAAGATAATAACTCCTCTATGGAATTTTTTCCTTTCTCTTATCTTGTGAAGGATCTGACTATGGGAGCGCCATTGGCTCGCGGATGGAGTAAAAACGGGCTGTATGAGTGGTCACCGGGGGATGTTGATGGTCTGCCGCAATGTAACGTCGCTGTTCCTTACCACCTGTGGCATCAATGATTGGGCCATCCTTATCGTCAAGTTCTAAATAAGTTTTTGCATGATTTTTTTGTTCCAGTAGTTGGTTCAAAAAATAGTATTGTTTGCCATTCATGTTATTCTAATAAAAGCCACAGGATGCCTTTTTCCAAAAGTTCTTTGCACAGTGTCAATCCATTAAATTTAATTTAAAGTGATTTGGGGGGGCCGTCTCCGGTTTTATCGATAGACAAAAAATGATACTATGTTTATTTGTTGATCAATATTCAAGATATATGTGATTGTTCACACTAAAAGCGAAAATTGAAGTTCTAGAAATCTTCCAAACTTTACATCCCTTGCTTGAAAAACATTTTAGCACAAAAATTTTATCATTTTACACTGATGGAGGTGGTGAGTTTCAAAAATTAGATTCCTATCTAAAAACACATGGCATTGAACACTTAGTGTCCCCCCATACACGCCACAAAGGGTAACCTTAGTTGAACGCCGACATCGGCATGTCATTGAGACAGCCTGCACCTTACTACACCAATGTCACGACCCAAGCCTAGGGCCTAGATGTGACCGGCGAATGGGGAACCCGAAGGAACCCCAAACAAGCCTCATAGCGTATCATTACACATCCTTGGTCGCGGAAGCAATTAAATGACCATAAGCGATAAGCATAATCAAGGGGGAAATCGGGACTAAGGGAGCAAGAAAGAAAAAAAAAGAAATGATACATAAATACCATAGATGAGTCAAGCTCAAGCATAATACACGACTTGTCCAACACCACCTCTAAACATGAGTACTTAGCGGGGGCCAATACAAACTACCGGGCTCACCCTCATAGTCAAAACATAACTAGAAAGGAAAATTTTTATACATAGCAAAAGATCATGAGCAACGTCCCCGAAATGGAGGACTCACCAATAACCACTATAGAAAATCGTACTAGCCACGCGGAGGAGGATGGTCAAGCGGTGCTCCGGTCCCTACATGTTGACATCATGTAGGCATAGAGTATGCGTTAGTACATTTGAATGTACTAAGTAAATGGGATGCAATGCAATGCTACATTAGATGGACATCATAGGAAAAATGCGTAATCATACCCGATAAATAGCATATTAATGAAATGATATGTATAATGATGCTTACATAAAAATCATATTTTGTGGGACGTAGTACATGTGTGGCGAGTGACCATCAATATAGTATTTCCAAGGCCTACCACCCCCTTGGAGAGGCGAAAGAGGTACAAACCCCTCAATATGGTTACACGGGCCTACCCCCCCCCGAGCTAGGGACCAAGGTACAAACCCCTCGATATGGTTATACGGGCCTACTACCCCCCGTACTAGGAACCCAAGGTACCAACCCCTCGATACGGTTATACGGGCCTACTACCCCCCCGTACTAGGCTTGGTCGACTCACAACACTTATTTAGGGAAAATCATATACATGTGTCCATTTCATCATCATTTCAGTAATTACATAACCATCCGACTCATAGGACGTACCTTGGACCTTCCCCTTCCTAAGAATTCTATAAATGGGCATTTTATCAAACACAAGTTGGCAATTGTTCATGTAAGTGAAATCATGTATTTCAAGAATACTAAGTCCAACCAATTCAAAAATCCATATAAATCAGCCCACCAACAACATACATATATATATCAACCTTCATAATTTGATCATGGAAGCATGTAAACCATAAACATCACATAATAATTCCATTGCATGATAATATGCAAAATGGACCATAATAGGGTGTGTAGTAGTAATTCCATAATTCAAGAGTTCATAAATGATCATAAGGACCCATAAACTTGAAGTAGAAATAGAGGATAAATGGTTGGACTTGTGGAAAGGAAGGTTTCCAAAATCAAACCCACATACCTCAACTTTGGAGAATCCTTGATGAAGATTGGAATGGAGAATCGAAGCTTGAGATTGAGTCTTGAATCCGGAATTAGAGCTTGAGATGTTTGAATTTGGTTGAAGATCTTGGTGGAATTTTTGGAGAGGGCTTAGAGAGTGTTTTGGAGTTAAGAAAAATGACTAAGTATGGGACATATCCCCTTTTTATAAAAAAAAAAGTCTCCAACCCGCCTAAAAAAAATAGCTCACTGGAAATTGCAAATCTGCACAGACAGGTTTTACGAAAATGGTCATAACTCCCTCATCCTAACTCGGAATAAGGTGAAACCAAGTGCGTTGGAAAGCTAACTCAAAGAGCTTTAATTTAATAGTTTGTAGCCCTTCCAGTTCCTTGTGTGCTAAGAGATATGCCCCTTTAAAGTTGACCCTCCAAATCGCAATTTTGCGATTTTCGAATTTTGATACGGTTGCTCTAAAATTCGGGTTAGACCCATTTCCCACTCAATTTGACCCCACAAATAAGAATATGAAGTCGAATTTCCGAAATCATGCACGGATTTTGAGATGTTTCCGAAGCACATTTTTCGGGCATTTTTGGGGTGCGTTTTTTCAAATATCCTCCCCTTGGGAACATTCTCCCCGGAATGTTAAAGAAACGTACATAGAGAACACAAACATGGCAATTTCAGCCCACCATAAAGGATGCAAAGCAATGCACTTACACTTATTTCAAAACCTCAACATATTTGTAAACGGCACAATTGAACTGTAACTTAAACATGAATGTATGCAATGACATGGGGGCTGAACTTAAGACCTGAGATTTTATAAAGGGCTAAGATCAATACCTTAGGCTCGAGTGGAGTGGAAAAGATAAGGATATCGCCTTTGCATGTCCGCTTCGGCCTCCCAAGTAGCACTTTCAACTTGTTGATTTCTCCAAAGGACTTTAATGAAAGCCACATCTTTGTTTCTCAACCTCTTCACTTGTCTATCTAAAATCTGAACCGGAACCTCTTCATAGGTCAAATTATCTTCAACAACACCCACAACATCAAGAGAAACAATGGCATTCGGATCACCCACACACTTCCTCAACATAGACACATGAAATACCGGATGAACCAAATCCATCTCGCTAGGCAATTCCAACTCATAAGCTACCTTGCCAATTCTCCTCATCACCTTATAAGGACCCATGTATCTTGGGCTCAACTTGCCCTTCTTACCAAAACGAACCACACCCTTCATGGGTGTCACCTTCAAATAAACCCAATCACCAACTCGGAATTCAAGAGCCCTTCTCCTCACATCGGAATAGGACTTTTGGCGACTTTGGGCCACCTTCAACCTTTCTCTAATATCCTAACCTTCTCAAGAGCCTCCAATGAAACTTAGGTCTGGTCCTAACAAGGCGCCCTCACCACCTCAAACCACCCAACCGGTGATCTACAACGCCTCCCATAGAGAGCCTAAAAAGGAGCCATACCGATGCTAGAATGATAGCTATTGTTATAGGCAAACTCAATCAATGGAAGATGATCATCCCAACTACACTTAAGCTCCAATACACAAGCCCTAAGCATATCCTCAAGTGTTTGGATAGTCCTTTCCGGCTTGTCCATCCGTTTGCGGGTGAAGGCCGTAGTAAGCTTAACTCTCGTACCTAGACCCCTTTGAAAAGAACTTCCAAAAGTGTGAAGTAAATTGAGTACCACGGTCCGATATGATGGATAGAGGAATCCATGCAACCTTACCAAGTCATGAATATATAACCTTGCATAATCTTCCGCCCCATATGTTGTCTTTACCGGTAGAAAATGAGCCGATTCTGTCATCCTATCAACCACCACCCAAATAGAATCAAAACCTTTTCTAGTCTTGGGTAAACCAACTACAAAATCCATATTAATTTCTCCCCACTTCCAAGTAGGAATCTCTATGTCTTGGGTTAGACCACCCGGCCTTTGATGTTCGGCCTTGACTTGTTGACAATTATGACAACCGGAGACGAATTTGGCAATGTCCTTCTTCATGCCTCTCCACCAATACACATCCCTCAAATCTCTATACATTTTGGTGGAACCGGGTGGATGGAGTAGGAAGAATTATGAGCCTCCTCAAGAATTTTCTCCCTCAAACCATCAACACAAGGCACACACAACCTACCTTGGTACCTAAGGGAAACCATCTCCCCCTTGGGAGAAAACTTCCACCTTGCCCCTCTTCACCAAAGGCTTTCATTTCAAACAGGAAGAATCAAGATCTTGTTTTGCTATCACCCTCATCAACCAAGGAAGACGCTAGCACCATCAACACGACCACACCACCCATTACCAACCTCTTCCAACCTAACCCCAACCTAGCCAACCGATGTACCTCCCTAGCCATTTCCCTATCACCAATATCAACATGAGCTAGGCTACCCATAGACACCCTACTCAAAGCATCCGCCACCACATTAGCTTTACCGGGATGATAATGCACACTCATATCATAATCTTTAAGAAATTCTAGCCACCTTCTTTGTCTCAAGTTGAGATCTTTTTTGGGTGAAGACATATTGGAGGCTCTTATGATTGGTGAACACATCGACATTACCCATTACAAATATGACGCCAAATCTTTTTAAAGCAAAAACACCACCGCGGGCTATTCAGATCATGCGTTGGATAGTCTTTTCATGCACTTTGAGTTGTCTAGAAAGCATAGGGCTATTCACCTTACCATTTTGCATTTAGGACAACAACCCAGGCCACTCTAGAAGCATCACATACAAAACAATCCCTCAAGGCCCATCCTGGTATGACAATATAGGAGCGGACACAAGTTTTATCTTCAATGGTTGAAAACTCCTTTGCGCACTCGTCGGTCCACTCAAACTTAGCCTTCTTTTGTGTCAACTTAGTCATGGGAGAAGCAATAGAAGAAAACCCATTCACAAATCTCCGGTAGTAACCCGCTAAGCCCAAGAAGCTCCTAATATCCGACGGGGTCAATGGCCTAGGCCAATTTCTAATCACATCGGTCTTCTTAGGGTCTACCTTAATACCATCCCCTGACACCACATGACCTAGGAAGGCAACCTCCCTCAACCAAAATTCACACTTTTCATACTTGGCATACAACTTCTCCTCTCTTAATCTTTGCAACACAACCCTCAAGTGACCCATATGTTCTTCCTCACTATGCGAATAGATTAAAATATCATCAATGAAAACCACAACAAAGGAATCAAGGTAGGGTTTAAAGACCCTATTCATTAGGTCCATGAAGGTAGCCGGTGCATTGGTCAACCCAAAGGACATGACCACAAATTCATAATGTCCATACCTAGTCCGGAAGGCTGTTTTGGGAATGTCACCCTCCCTCACCTTCACTTGATGATACCCGGACCGAAGATCAATCTTAGAGAAGTGGCTAGCCCCTTGCAATTGGTCGAACAAGTCATCAATCCTAGGAAGAGGATATTTATTCTTGACGGTGACCTTATTGAGTTGCCGGTAATCGATACACATCCTAAGGGACCCATCTTTCTTCTTCACAAACAACACCGGTGCACCCATGGTGATTGGCTAGGCCTAATAAAACCCTTCTCCAACAAGTCCCTCAATTGTTCTTTCAACTCCTTTAACTCCGCCGGGGCCATACGGTAAGGGGGAATAGAAATGGGTTGAGTATCGGGAGGAGGTCTATGCCAAATCTATTTCCCTTTCGGGAGGAACATCGGGAAGGTCATTAGGAAAGACATCAAGGAATTCATTTACGACCGGAACCGACTCTATAAGAAGGGTTTTGGACTCCACATCCCTAACCCTCACGAGGTGATAGAGACACCCCTTAGAGATCAACTTACGGGCTTTAATGCAAGGATGAATCTACCCTTGACTACCACATTTTGGCTTTCCCACTCAAGAATGGGTTCACTTGGGAATTAGAACTTGACCCTACGGGTTCTACAATCAATAGAAGCATAGTATGCATGCAACCAATCCATCCAGAACAACATCAAAATCGACCATGTTGCAATTCAACAAGATCACAAGGCAATATTATGCAAGATGCAAATAGGACAATTTCTATAGACCTTCCTAGCAACAATATATGCACCAATAGGAGTAGACACCTTATATGACTCACGCAACAAGTCGGGCTCAACATGAAACTTTTTTGGCAACAAAGGGGGTGACAAAAGAAAGAGAGGCACCCGGATCAATTAGTGCATATACATCCAAGTCAAAGATTTTCAACATACCGGTAACGACATCGGGGACTTCATCGACCCCTTGCCTCCCATGCAAAGCATAAAATCGATTGTGCCTTGGGGCACCATCTTGTCGGCCCCCTCTCCCCAAAGGAACCGCATTGGCACCTTGTGGACGGACCTCCTTACCCTTGTTGCGATTTCGGGGACAATCCATTGCCTTGTGCCCCATTTCCCCACAACTGTAGCAAGCACCGGTATTTCTCAAACACGGGCCACCATGGCCCTTACCACACTTCGGACATACATCACTAGGACCCATACCACCAACACCTTGGGCCCTTGGAACGTCATTGGCAAACCCCCTATGGGGCGCATGAGAAGACCCTTGGCCTTGATGAAATCGGCCTCCCCTTCGACTTTGGAACTTGCCCTCAAAACGGGCCCTCTTGGCCTCATGACCCCTCCTCTTCCTCAACTTCTCCTCCTCCATTTGTTCGGCATAGACCATCAAGCGGGACAAGTCCATGTCACTAATCACCATTGCGGACCGGCATTCTTCACTCACTAGGTCGGACACACCCATCACGAATTTATTCATTCTAGACCGTGAGTCGGCAACCAAGTGTGGAGCATATCTTGAAAGTTGGTTAAACTTGAGGGCATACTCCCTCACACTCATAGATCCTTGTTTTAAATTCATGAACTCCACCAATTTGGCTTCCCTAAGCTCTAGAGGAAAGAATCGATTAAGGAAAGCCGTTTTGAACTCTTCCCAAGGCACCACATAGTTTGCCCCCTTCTCTCTCTTCCATTGGTTGTACCATATTTGGGCCACTCCTTTTAGTTGGTAGGCCGCCAACTCCGCCTTATTTTCTGACCTCACGCCCATGATAGCTAATATCTTGTGGACTTCATCAATGAACTCTTGAGGGTCTTCATCTAACTTAGACCCATAGAATTCTGGGGGATTCATCCGCACGAAGTCTCTCACCCGAGATGCCGGGGTAGGAGCCTGAGGGGCTTGGGTCCCGTGGTTGGCTTGATTAGCCATAGCTTGTGCAAATAAAGTAAGGGCATCACGAAGATCCCCATTGGTCGGTTGTTCCTCGGGTGCGCGGGCTCGTCTTCCTCTTGTATTAGGCATGATCTAACATAACAAAGAACAACCGTTAGGGAAGAACTTAATTCAACTTCTACAGCACGACTTAGAACTTGGAGAAGGGAAACATTTCCTAAAACGTCTCATAGCCTCCTACTCATAGTTGTGGTGCACAACACAACCATGAATCGGACTCTAATCAACGCGGTGTGTTGGACTCCGAGGATCATTCAACCTAGTGCTCTGATACCAAGTTTGTCACGACCCAAGCCTAGGGCCTAGATGTGACCGGCGAATGGGGAACCCGAAGGAACCCCAAACAAGCCTCATAGCGTATCATTACACATCCTTGGTCGCGGAAGCAATTAAATGACCATAAACGATAAGCATAATCAAGGGGGAAATTGGGACTAAGGGAGCAAAATAAAAAAAGAAATGATACATAAATACCATAGATGAGTCAAGCTCAAGCATAATACACAACTTGTCCAACACCACCTCTAAACATGAGTACTTAGCGGGGGCCAAGACAAACTACCGGGCTCACCCTCATAGTCAAAACATAACTAGAAAGGAAAAGTTTTATACATAGCAAAAGATCATGAGCAACGTCCCCGAAATGGAGGACTCACCAATAACCACTATAGAAAATCGTACTAGCCACGCGGAGGAGGATGGTCAAGCGGTGCTCCGGTCCCTACATGGTGACATTATGTAGGCATAGAGTATGCGTTAGTACATTTGAATGTACTAAGTATATGGGATGCAATGCAATGCTACATTAGATGGACATCATAGGAAAAATGCGTAATCATACCCAATAGATAGCATACTAACGAAATGATATGTATAATGATGCTTACATAAAAATCATATTTAGTGGGACGTAGTACATGTGTGGCGAGTGACCATCAATATAGTATTTCCAAGGCCTACCACCCCCTTGGAGAGGCGAAAGAGGTACAAACCCCTCAATATGGTTACACGGGCCTACCACCCCCCGAGCTAGGGACCAAGGTACAAACCCCTCGATACGGTTATACGGGCCTACTACCCCCCGGGCAACCAAGGTACAAACCCCTCGATACGGTTATACGGGCCTACTACCCCCCGTACTAGGCAACCAAGGTACCAACCCCTCGATACGGTTATACGGGCCTACTACCCCCCGTACTAGGCTTGGTCGACTCACAACACTTATTTAGGGAAAATCATATACATGTGTCCATTTCATCATCATTTCAGTAATTACATAACCATCCGACTCATAGGACGTACCTTGGACCTTCCCTTTCCTAAGAATTCTATAAATGGGCATTTTATCAAACACAAGGTGGGCAATTGTTCATGTAAATGAAATCATGTATTTCAAGAATACTAAGTCCAACCAATTCCAAAATCCATATAAATCAGCCCACCAACAACATACATATATATATCAACCTTCATAATTTGATCATGGAAGCATGTAAACCATAAACATCACATAATAATTCCATTTCATGATAATATGCAAAATGGACCATAATAGGGTGTGTAGTAGTAATTCCATAATTCAAGAGTTCATAAATAATCATAAGGACCCATAAACTTGGAGTAGAAATAGAGGATAAATGGTTGGACTTGTGGAAAGGAAGGTTTCCACAATCAAACCCACATACCTCAACTTTGGAGAATCCTTGATGAAGATTGGAATGGAGAATCGAAGCTTGAGATTGAGTCTTGAATCCGGAATTAGAGCTTGAGATGTTTGAATTTGGTTGAAGATCTTGGGAATTTTTGGAGAGGGCTTAGAGAGTGTTTTTGGAGTTAAGAAAAATGACTAAGTATGGGACATATCCCCTTTTTATAAAAAAAAAAGTCTCCAACCCGCCTAAAAAAATAGCTCACTGGAAATTGCAAATCTGCACAGACAGGTTTTACGAAAATGGTCATAACTCCCTCATCCTAACTCGGACTAAGGTGAAACCAAGTGCGTTGGAAAGCTAACTCAAAGAGCTTTAATTTGATAGTTTGCAGCCCTTCCAGTTCCTTGTGTGCTAAGAGATATGCCCCTTTAAAGTTGACCCTCCAAATCGCAATTTTTGCGATTTTCAAATTTTGATACGGTTGCTCTAAAATTCGGGTTAGACCCATTTCCCACTCAATTTGACCCCACAAATAAGAATATGAAGTCGAATTTCCGAAATCATGCACGGATTTTGAGATATATGGAAATTACAATTATAGGTGTTTCCGAAGCACATTTTCGGGCATTTTTGGGGTCGTTTCATCCCTCCAAATGGGTCTTGGTACTAGTGTGAAGCTTAGTACGGCCCCTTTCATCCTCAAACCGATGGGCAAGCGGAGCGTACTATCCAAACTTTGGAAGATAGTTTGAGAGCTTGTGTGATTGATTTCAAGGGTAATTGGGATGATCATTTGCCTTTGATTGAGTTTGCTAATAATAATAGCTACCATTCTAGTATTTGCATGGCTCCATTTGAAGCTCTTTATGGCAGGAGGTGTAGATCTCCTATAGGTTGGTTTGAAGTTGGTTAAGTCACTTTGATAGGTCCCAAATTGGTACATGAAGCAATGAAGAAAGTTTGTCTTATTAGAGAAAGGTTGAAAACGGCTCAAAGTCGACAAAAGTCCTATGCCTATGTTAGAAGGACAGATTTAAAATTTGATGTTAATGATTGGGTTTACTTGAAAATTTTACCCATGAAGGGTGTAATGAGGTTTGGAAAGAAAGGGAAGCTTAGTCCCCGTTATGTAGGCCCATATCAAATTTTGAGACGTGTTGATAAGGCTGCTTATGAATTTGATTTGCCTAATGATTTGACATCGGTGCATCTTGTTTTTCATGTCTCATTATTGAAGAAATGTCTTGGTGATCCGACATCTTAGTGCCATTAGAGAATCTTGGCATAAAGGATAGTCTTTCCTATGAATAAGTTCCGATTGAGATTTTAGACCAGCAAGTCCGAAAGTTAAGAAATAAAGAAGTTGCTTCCGTGAAGGTTCTTTGGAGGAATCAATTAGTTGAGGGTGCTACTTAGGAGGCCGAGGCTGATATGATGTCCTGATATCCCCATGTCTTCCCTCTGACCCTACTCTAGCTTGAGGTATCTAGTTCCTCTTGGTTCATTCTTGTGGTTTCATTTGTCTTAGTTAATTTCCATGATTCCTTGGTTATGCATGTCTATGAACAGTCTAATTTTGAGATAATGAGCTTGGTTGATTGATTTATCTATGAGTATGTGCATTGAGTATGAGTTACATAAACTCTTCATGAAAAGATGTGTTGAACATGCTTTAGCTTGGAGTTGATGTTTTCCTCCTCGGATATGTGCATTTATGTGATTGCATAGGACTAAGGCAATACTATCCTAACCTATTCTAAGGCCGAAACAATCACAGAAATAAACAGAAATCAACACAAACCAAGCAAATATCTTGAACCCACACATGCATCAACAGATAGCCACCCTACAGATAATCCACAGCAAATAACAACAACCCAAGTCAACAACTCATCCTAAGGCAAGATACTAATCCCGAACAGCCCAGAAATCAACTCTAAACGAGGAAAATCAGAGAAGAAGGACAGAAATACTAGCTACCCACCCCAGATTCACACACATCAACCAGCATTTACGCATTCAAGTTCAATCTAGAAAGAAGGGAAGCCGTAACCTACCAGAAAGCTGATCACACGTGCTCCAAGTCACTCCGCCAGAGCTTTTCCCTTCCGAACGGCCTCAGACTGCTGCCACGCTATCAAAAATAGAATCACAGCATCAATAGTATCGTTTAGACACTAAAATCATCAATTTCGGAGACAGACCAATTTTAGAGTCAAAATAAGGAATGTGGGACTCGCTCTGGATTTTTTGGAACTGACTCCGTGAAGAGGTCCTAAATCCTCCCCTGAACTTGTATTCAAAAATGGAATACTCATCGGGGCTCGAATCAGCTACATGCAACTCAAACAAGTAATGCAAAACTTTACAACAAATAAGCTTAAGCTAGAAACTTACGCCTTGAATTCATGGAAAACGAGGTACACCCAATGCAATCGAACCACATACTCACGAAGCCAACAAGAATCTAAGCGCCTGGGACTTTGAATCACCAAAACCCGACATGGCATTCGGATCACCCACACACTTCCTCAACATAGACACATGAAATACCGGATGAACCAAATCCATCTCGCTAGGCAATTCCAACTCATAAGCTACCTTGCCAATTCTCCTCATCACCTTATAAGGACCCACGTATCTTGGGCTCAACTTGCCCTTCTTACCAAAACGAACCACACCCTTCATGGGTGTCACCTTCAAATAAACCCAATCACCAACTCGGAATTCAAGAGCCCTTCTCCTCACATCGGCATAGGACTTTTGGCGACTTTGGGCCATCTTCAACCTTTCTCTAATCATCCTAACCTTCTCAAGAGCCTCCATAACTAGGTCTGGTCCTAACAAGGCCACCTCACCAACCTCAAACCACCCAACCGGTGATCTACAACGTCTCCCATAGAGAGCCTCAAAAGGAGCCATACCGATGCTAGAATGATAGCTATTGTTATAGGCAAACTCAATCAATGGAAGATGATCATCCCAACTACCCTAAAGCTCCAATACACAAGCCATAAGCATATCCTCAAGTGTTTGGATAGTCCTTTCGGCTTGTCCATCCGTTTGCGGGTGAAAGGCCGTAGTAAGCTTAACTCTCGTACCTAGACCCCTTTGAAAAGACTTCCAAAAGTGTGAAGTAAATTGAGTACCAAGGTCCGATATGATGGATAGAGGAATCCCATGCAACCTTACCAAGTCATGAATATATAACCTTGCATAATCTTCCGCCCCATATGTTGTCTTTACCGGTAGAAAATGAGCCGATTTTGTCATCCTATCAACCACCACCCAAATAGAATCAAAACCTTTTCTAGTCTTGGGTAAACCAACTACAAAATCCATATTAATTTCTTCCCACTTCCAAGTAGGAATCTCTATGTCTTGGGTTAGACCACCCAGCCTTTGATGTTCGGCCTTGACTTGTTGACAACTATGACAACCGGAGACGAATTTGGCAATGTCCTTCTTCATGCCTCTCCACCAATACACATCCCTCAAATCTCTATACATTTTGGTGGAACCGGGGTGGATGGAGTAGGAAGAATTATGAGCCTCCTCAAGAATTTTCTCCCTCAAACCATCAACACAAGGCACACACAACCTACCTTGGTACCTAAGGGCACCATCTCCCCCTTGGGAGAAAACTTCCACCTTGCTCTCTTTCACCAAGGCCTTCAATTCAAACAAGGAAGAATCAAGATCTTGTTTTGCTATCACCTCATCAACCAAGGAAGACCTAGCACCATCAACAACGACCACACCACCATTACTAACCTATTCCAACCTAACCCCCAACCTAGCCAACCGATGTACCTCCCTAGCCATTTCCCTATCACAAGTATCAACATGAGCTAGGCTACCCATAGACACCCTACTCAAAGCATCCGCCACCACATTAGCTTTACCGGGATGATAATGCACACTCATATCATAATCTTTAAGAAATTCTAGCCACCTTCTTTGTCTCAAGTTGAGATCTTTTTGGGTGAAGACATATTGGAGGCTCTTATGATCGGTGAACACATCGACATGTACCCCATACAAATAATGACGCCAAATCTTTAAAGCAAACACCACCGCGGCTAATTCAAGATCATGCGTTGGATAGTTCTTTTCATGCACTTTGAGTTGTCTAGAAGCATAGGCTATCACCTTACCATTTTGCATTAGGACACAACCCAAGCCAACTCTAGAAGCATCACAATACAAAACAAATCCCTCAAGCCCATCCGGTAGTGACAATATAGGAGCGGACACAAGTTTATCTTTCAAGGTTTGAAAACTCCTTTCGCACTCGTCGGTCCACTCAAACTTAGCCTTCTTTTGTGTCAACTTAGTCATGGGAGAAGCAATAGAAGAAAACCCATTCACAAATCTCCGGTAGTAACCCGCTAAGCCCAAGAAGCTCCTAATATCCGACGGGGTCAATGGCCTAGGCCAATTTCTAATCACATCGGTCTTCTTAGGGTCTACCTTAATACCATCCCCCGACACCACATGACCTAGGAAGGCAACCTCCCTCAACCAAAATTCACACTTTTCATACTTGGCATACAACTTCTCCTCTCTTAATCTTTGCAACACAACCCTCAAGTGACCCATATGTTCTTCCTCACTATGCGAATAGATTAAAATATCATCAATGAAGACCACAACAAAGGAATCAAGGTAGGGTTTAAAGACCCTATTCATTAGGTCCATGAAGGTAGCCGGTGCATTGGTCAACCCAAAGGACATGACCACAAATTCATAATGTCCATACCTAGTCCGGAAGGCTGTTTTGGGAATGTCACCCTCCCTCACCTTCACTTGATGATACCCGGACCGAAGATCAAATCTTAGAGAAGTGGCTAGCCCCTTGCAATTGGTCGAACAAGTCATCAATCCTAGAAGAGGATATTTATTCTTGACGGTGACCCTATTGAGTTGCCGGTAATCGATACACATCCTAAGGGACCCATCTTTCCTTCTTCACAAACAACACCGGTGCACCCCATGGTGAATTGGCTAGGCCTAATAAAACCCTTCTCCAACAAGTCCCTCAATTGTTCTTTCAACTCCTTTAACTCCGCCGGGGCCATACGGTAAGGGGGAATAGAAATGGGTTGAGTATCGGGGAGGAGGTCTATGCCAAAATCTATTTCCCTTTCGGGAGGAACATCGGGAAGGTCATTAGGAAAGACATCAAGGAATTCATTTACGACCGGAACCGACTCTATAAGAAGGGTTTTGGACTCCACATCCCTAACCCTCACGAGGTGATAGAGACACCCCTTAGAGATCAACTTACGGGCTTTAATGCAAGAGATGAATCTACCCTTGACTACCACATTTTGGCTTTCCCACTCAAGAATGGGTTCACTTGGGAATTGGAACTTGACCCTACGGGTTCTACAATCAATAGAAGCATAGTATGCATGCAACCAATCCATCCCAAGAACAACATCAAAATCGACCATGTTCAATTCAACAAGATCACAAGGCAATATTTTATGCAAGATGCAAATAGGACAATTTCTATAGACCTTCCTAGCAACAATATATGCACCAATAGGAGTAGACACCTTATATGACTCACGCAACAAGTCGGGCTCAACATGAAACTTTTTGGCAACAAAGGGGGTGACAAAAGAAAGAGAGGCACCCGGATCAATTAGTGCATATACATCAAAGTCAAAGATTTTCAACATACCGGTAACGACATCGGGGACTTCATCGACCCCTTGCCTCCCATGCAAAGCATAAAATCGATTGTGCCTTGGGGCACCATCTTGTCGGCCCCCTCTCCCCAAAGGAACCGCATTGGCACCTTGTGGACGGACCTCCTTACCCTTGTTGCGATTTCGGGGACAATCCATTGCCTTGTGCCCCATTTCCCCACAACTGTAGCAAGCACCGGTATTTCTCAAACACGGGCCACCATGGCCCTTACCACACTTCGGACATACATCACTAGGACCCATACCACCAACACCTTGGGCCCTTGGAACGTCATTGGCAAACCCCCTATGGGGCGCATGAGAAGACCCTTGGCCTTGATGAAATCGGCCTCCCCTTCGACTTTGGAACTTGCCCTCAAAACGGGCCCTCTTGGCCTCATGACCCCTCCTCTTCCTCAACTTCTCCTCCTCCATTTGTTCGGCATAGACCATCAAGCGGGACAAGTCCATGTCACTAATCAACATTGCGGACCGGCATTCTTCACTCACTAGGTCGGACACACCCATCACGAATTTATTCATTCTAGACCGTGAGTCGGCAACCAAGTGTGGAGCATATCTTGAAAGTTGGTTAAACTTGAGGGCATACTCCCTCACACTCATAGATCCTTGTTTTAAATTCATGAACTCCACCAATTTGGCTTCCCTAAGCTCTAGAGGAAAGAATCGATTAAGGAAAGCCGTTTTGAACTCTTCCCAAGGCACCACATAGTTTGCCCCCTTCTCTCTCTTCCATTGGTTGTACCATATTTGGGCCACTCCTTTTAGTTGGTAGGCCGCCAACTCCGCCTTATTTTCTGACCTCACGCCCATGATAGCTAATATCTTGTGGACTTCATCAATGAACTCTTGAGGGTCTTCATCTAACTTAGACCCATAGAATTCTGGGGGATTCATCCGCACGAAGTCTCTCACCCGAGATGCCGAGGTAGGAGCCTGAGGGGCTTGGGTCCCGTGGTTGGCTTGATTAGCCATAGCTTGTGCAAATAAAGTAAGGGCATCACGAAGATCCCCATTGGTCGGTTGTTCCTCGGGTGCGCGGGCTCGTCTTCCTCTTGTATTAGGCATGATCTAACATAACAAAGAACAACCGTTAGGGAAGAACTTAATTCAACTTCTACAGCACGACTTAGAACTTGGAGAAGGGAAACATTTCCTAAAACGTCTCATAGCCTCCTACTCATAGTTGTGGTGCACAACACAACCATGAATCGGACTCTAATCAACGCGGTGTGTTGGACTCTGAGGATCATTCAACCTAGTGCTCTGATACCAAGTTTGTTACGACCCAAGCCTAGGGCCTAGATGTGACCGGCGAATGGGGAACCCGAAGGAACCCCAAACAAGCCTCATAGCGTATCATTACACATCCTTGGTCGCGGAAGCAATTAAATGACCATAAACGATAAGCATAATCAAGGGGGAAATTGGGACTAAGGGAGCAAAATAAAAAAAGAAATGATACATAAATACCATAGATGAGTCAAGCTCAAGCATAATACACAACTTGTCCAACACCACCTCTAAACATGAGTACTTAGCGGGGGCCAAGACAAACTACCGGGCTCACCCTCATAGTCAAAACATAACTAGAAAGGAAAAGTTTTATACATAGCAAAAGATCATGAGCAACGTCCCCGAAATGGAGGACTCACCAATAACCACTATAGAAAATCGTACTAGCCACGCGGAGGAGGATGGTCAAGCGGTGCTCCGGTCCCTACATGGTGACATTATGTAGGCATAGAGTATGCGTTAGTACATTTGAATGTACTAAGTATATGGGATGCAATGCAATGCTACATTAGATGGACATCATAGAAAAAAATACGTAATCATACCCAATAGATAGCATACTAACGAAATGATATGTATAATGATGCTTACATAAAAATCATATTTAGTGGGACGTAGTACATGTGTGGCGAGTGACCATCAATATAGTATTTCCAAGGCCTACCACCCCCTTGGAGAGGCGAAAGAGGTACAAACCCCTCAATATGGTTACACGGGCCTACCACCCCCCGAGCTAGGGACCAAGGTACAAACCCCTCGATATGGTTATACGGGCCTACTACCCCCCGTACTAGGCAACCAAGGTACAAACCCCTCGATACGGTTATACGGGCCTACTACCCCCCGTACTAGGCAACCAGGTACCAACCCCTCGATACGGTTATACGGCCTACTACCCCCGTATTAGGCTTGGTCGACTCACAACACTTATTTAGGGAAAATCATATACATGTTTCCATTTCATCATCATTTCAGTAATTACATAACCATCCGACTCATAGGACGTACCTTGGACCTTCCCTTTCCTAAGAATTCTATAAATGGGCATTTTATCAAACACAAGGTGGGCAATTGTTCATGTAAATGAAATCATGTATTTCAAGAATACTAAGTCCAACCAATTCCAAAATCCATATAAATCAGCCCACCAACAACATACATATATATATCAACCTTCATAATTTGATCATGGAAGCATGTAAACCATAAACATCACATAAAAATTCCATTTCATGATAATATGCAAAATGGACCATAATAGGGTGTGTAGTAGTAATTCCATAATTCAAGAGTTCATAAATAATCATAAGGACCCATAAACTTGAAGTAGAAATAGAGGATAAATGGTTGGACTTGTGGAAAGGAAGGTTTCCACAATCAAACCCACATACCTCAACTTTGGAGAATCCTTGATGAAGATTGGAATGGAGAATCGAAGCTTGAGATTGAGTCTTGAATCCGGAATTAGAGCTTGAGATGTTTGAATTTGGTTGAAGATCTTGGGAATTTTTGGAGAGGGCTTAGAGAGTGTTTTTGGAGTTAAGAAAAATGACTAAGTATGGGACATATCCCCTTTTTAAAAAAAAAACCCGCCTAAAAAAAAGCATGATCAGACAGGGAAAATGGTCATAACTCCCTCATCCTAACTCGGACTAAGGTGAAACCAAGTGCGTTGGAAAGCTAACTCAAAGAGCTTTAATTTGATAGTTTGCAGCCCTTCCAGTTCCTTGTGTGCTAAGAGATATGCCCCTTTAAAGTTGACCCTCCAAATCGCAATTTTTGCGATTTTCAAATTTTGATACGGTAGCTCTAAAATTCGGGTTAGACCCATTTCCCACTCAATTTGACCCCACAAATAAGAATATGAAGTCGAATTTCCGAAATCATGCACGGATTTTGAGATATATGGAAATTACAATTATAGGTGTTTCCGAAGCACATTTTCGGGCATTTTTGGGGTCGTTTCATCCCTCCAAATGGGTCTTGGTACTAGTGTGAAGCTTAGTACGGCCCCTTTCATCCTCAAACCGATGGGCAAGCGGAGCGTACTATCCAAACTTTGGAAGATAGTTTGAGAGCTTGTGTGATTGATTTCAAGGGTAATTGGGATGATCATTTGCCTTTGATTGAGTTTGCTAATAATAATAGCTACCATTCTAGTATTTGCATGGCTCCATTTGAAGCTCTTTATGGCAGGAGGTGTAGATCTCCTATAGGTTGGTTTGAAGTTGGTTAAGTCACTTTGATAGGTCCCAAATTGGTACATGAAGCAATGAAGAAAGTTTGTCTTATTAGAGAAAGGTTGAAAACGGCTCAAAGTCGACAAAAGTCCTATGCCTATGTTAGAAGGACAGATTTAAAATTTGATGTTAATGATTGGGTTTACTTGAAAATTTTACCCATGAAGGGTGTAATGAGGTTTGGAAAGAAAGGGAAGCTTAGTCCCCGTTATGTAGGCCCATATCAAATTTTGAGACGTGTTGATAAGGCTGCTTATGAATTTGATTTGCCTAATGATTTGACATCGGTGCATCTTGTTTTTCATGTCTCATTATTGAAGAAATGTCTTGGTGATCCGACATCTTAGTGCCATTAGAGAATCTTGGCATAAAGGATAGTCTTTCCTATGAATAAGTTCCGATTGAGATTTTAGACCAGCAAGTCCGAAAGTTAAGAAATAAAGAAGTTGCTTCCGTGAAGGTTCTTTGGAGGAATCAATTAGTTGAGGGTGCTACTTAGGAGGCCGAGGCTGATATGATGTCCTGATATCCCCATGTCTTCCCTCTGACCCTACTCTAGCTTGAGGTATCTAGTTCCTCTTGGTTCATTCTTGTGGTTTCATTTGTCTTAGTTAATTTCCATGATTCCTTGGTTATGCATGTCTATGAACAGTCTAATTTTGAGATAATGAGCTTGGTTGATTGATTTATCTATGAGTATGTGCATTGAGTATGAGTTACATAAACTCTTCATGAAAAGATGTGTTGAACATGCTTTAGCTTGGAGTTGATGTTTTCCTCCTCGGATATGTGCATTTATGTGATTGCATAGGACTAAGGCAATACTATCCTAACCTATTCTAAGGCCGAAACAATCACAGAAATAAACAGAAATCAACACAAACCAAGCAAATATCTTGAACCCACACATGCATCAACAGATAGCCACCCTACAGATAATCCACAGCAAATAACAACAACCCAAGTCAACAACTCATCCTAAGGCAAGATACTAATCCCGAACAGCCCAGAAATCAACTCTAAACGAGGAAAATCAGAGAAGAAGGACAGAAATACTAGCTACCCACCCCAGATTCACACACATCAACCAGCATTTACGCATTCAAGTTCAATCTAGAAAGAAGGGAAGCCGTAACCTACCAGAAAGCTGATCACACGTGCTCCAAGTCACTCCGCCAGAGCTTTTCCCTTCCGAACGGCCTCAGACTGCTGCCACGCTATCAAAAATAGAATCACAGCATCAATAGTATCGTTTAGACACTAAAATCATCAATTTCGGAGACAGACCAATTTTAGAGTCAAAATAAGGAATGTGGGACTCGCTCTGGATTTTTTGGAACTGACTCCGTGAAGAGGTCCTAAATCCTCCCCTGAACTTGTATTCAAAAATGGAATACTCATCGGGGCTCGAATCAGCTACATGCAACTCAAACAAGTAATGCAAAACTTTACAACAAATAAGCTTAAGCTAGAAACTTACGCCTTGAATTCATGGAAAACGAGGTACACCCAATGCAATCGAACCACATACTCACGAAGCCAACAAGAATCTAAGCGCCTGGGACTTTGAATCACCAAAACCCGACAACTGAGGAGGGAGATATGAAGTTTTGAAGTTTCCTCCAAATGAACCTCGACCTCCCTTAAATAATCACTGAAACCCGCTCTTCTCCGTGAACAGGGCTCCCAGTCCCCACGAACGCTGAGGGAAACTAGCCACTACTCCGCTAACGCGGCCCCAAACTCGCAAACGTGGAGGCAAACCTGCAACCGCTCTGCGAACGTGGCCCCAGGCCCGCGAACGTGGAGAACAAGAACACCTGCACCCCACAGACCTCCGTGAATGCCGAGAACCTTCCGCAGACGCGGAGCACAAGGTCACAAACCTCCGCGAATGTGGAGCAACTCTCGCAAACGCTGAGCACAGGACCCCAAACCTCAGCAAATGCGACCTTTGGCTTGCGAACGCGGAGTAGACACCCATATACCTCTGGGAATGCGGATCCTATCCCGTGAACGTGGAGAGATAGAGTGTCTGCTGATGATAGCTGCAACAACTGAGTTTTGGACAACTCCAAAACTCCGACGGGGTGCTCGGGATTCATTCGAAACCCACCCGTGCACGCAAACGAGATATGCTACTCCCTCGAATTTGACATTTCAGACTCAATGGCACAGTCAAAATTTCCATACGAGGTTGTTTCGACAAAAAGTGGGTCCCACACTCAATGGGCCCTTTTAGCCAATTTCCACCGGAAGCCTCAGATTTTGATCGGAAGCTCCTGGAGGTTCTCGAAGGGTTATTCTAGACCAAACTCGACATTCAAAAACTAACTGCGTTGACGGAATTTCCATCCGAGCGTGTTTACCAAGAATGTTGACCAAAGTCAACTTTAAGTCAAATTTCAAAGGCTAAAGAGCTAACTAGCCCCAAAATCACACCGGAAGCCCCGAGACTCGGGCAAACCATGCATCTAGCCTAATTTGCCCCCTTCGAAGCTGATGGAACTGTCAGAATTCCTATCTGAGGTCGTTTACTTGAAGTTATGACCGAAATCAACTTTTCAAGGTCCAAAAGCTCAAAAATAGGAAAACAGGCATAAAAACCAAACAAACGACCAGGCGATCGAACAGTCAGTGCCAACAAGTCATAAATGACTTGGGGTCTCTACAGGAATGCTCTAAATGACAGAAAGAAGGCATTAACATAGAAATGACCTAGAGGGTCATTACTAAAGAAACCCATGAACTCAATACCCCACACATGAAGTATCAACACCTCTAGAATGTTGTTAAAAAGCATCTCATGCCTCCTTGAAACAGTTCCCATCCTTTGAGACTGACCTCACTCTTTCACATAACTTGTGGTATCTCTAAATAACGTTATTCAAAATAATCTAGATTGTATTACTTTGTAAGTCATGTGATATTCTTCATGATGACCTCCATAAGAAGAGGCATGGAAACTATCTAGAACCTTCTAACCTCATTCTCCAGGATACATCTCCTTATCACTCTTTCTAGGCCTTGCTTGAATAGAAATGGCTCATCCTATATGTAGAATCGGGCATCATGACTAATCTTCTTTTTCTGTTGGGTGGTTGCTTTAGGTGGGAATAATCAACTCACGAGTAGATTAACATTATCAGCATACCATGGCATCTCAGCAACATCCAAGATAAGCAAGTGCTCATCCAGAAACTCTTTATGAATTATCCCTGCATCACACATATGAGACAAATTCTCTAGCCTGGAAAAGTGGTCTGTAATTTGATTCTCTAAATGTTTTATGTCCTTGATCTCCATATTAAATTCTAGCAATAGTAACATCCACACCAAGGAATGCATCTCCTTTTTAGTAACTATGTAGTTCACTTAAGCAGAATGTAGAGTCTTGTTGGCATAGTGGGTGGAGTGAAAAACTTTATCCTTCCTCTGTTCAAGCATTGTACCCACAACTACATCACTAGCATCACACATAAGCTTAAATGAATTCTCACAATTAGGAGAAATAAGGATTGGGGCCTCTATAAAAACTTGCATGGTCAAGAAAGCTTGTTACCCACTTAAGAGAGACTGTAGGTGGCAGATTCTCTATCACTTCAACTTTGGCCCAAGCAACCTATAATACCTTCATTGACACATTTTGACCTTTTACAATGCCTTCTCTCACCAATAAATGGCACTACATTGAGCACTAAATTGATCTCCTCACAATGAGCAAGAATCGTATCAAGATTTTTCAGGCTTAACTCGAAAGATTCCCCAAATACAGAGAAATCATCCATGAAGACCTCTATGGACTCCTCCAACATATCATGAAAGATGGCCATAGTGTATCTCTGAAAAGTAGCTGGTGCATTGTAGAGTCCAAATGGCATATGCTTGAAGGGATATGTGTTATATGGAGAAGTGAAAGTTGTCTTTTCTTGGTCCTACGAAGTAATCATAATCTGATTGTAGCCTGAGTACCCATCCAGAAAACAATAATATTCTTCCCCTACTAGTCTATCCAACATCTGATCAATGAATGGAACCGGATAATGGTCCTTTCTAGTAGTATCATTCAACTTGCGATGGTCCATGCAAATCTGTGAACCTGTGAGTGTTCTCATAGGGATAAACTCATTCTTTTCATTTGTCACTACAGTCATGCAACCCATTTTAGGTACACATTGTACTGGACTTACCCACTTGCTATTTGATATAGGGGTTACAATTTCAGCATGTAGCCACTTAAAAAACTTCTTTCTTACCACATCCTTCATTACAAGATTTAGTCTCCTTTGGTGTTTCATGTTTGGCTTGGGTCCCTCTTCCATGTAGATCGTATGCATGCAGACAGTTGTACTGATACCGTGAATATTTAAAAAATTTCATCTGTTTGCTTTTATTCACCGTATTAGCACATCCAATGCCGCACTATCCTACATGTTTGATAGATTTATTTAAAGAATTATAGGTAATGTTTTATTTTCATACAAGAAAGAATACGGGGGATGAAATGGGAATACTTTAAACTCAAGCTTAGGGGCTTCTTCAATTGATGGCTTTGGTGGTGGCCCCAACATACTGTTTAATGGTCCCCAATTTCCTTTATTCACAACAGTGTTACCACAAAAGTTTGCGCTATATCCTATGCTTTAGCATCTCCACTAATATCAAGACACATCAATACTCTTTCAAGTGGGTCTCGCGAAGCGATATAGTGGCTTCTGCTGTGAGGTCAATGACAATGATGGAGAAAGACTCCTCTTAAACTGAAGGCAACTTTATTGCTCAGTATACATCAAATACTTCAACCTTGTCAAGTGCTCTCACGGTCAACTTGCCAGCTTTTACATCTATCAATGCACGCCCCAATAGATACGAAAGGTCTCCGCAATATGAATGGGACTTCAGGATCCGGCACAAAGTTTAGATCTACAAAATCCACAAGGAATATCAATGATCCCACATGTACTAGGCACATCTTCCACAACACCTTTTTGTTTAACAACTAAGCAATGTACAAGTTGCAAAATGATTGTAATGGGCTTAGAATTGCCCAACCCCAACTTTTTGTACAATGATGTGGGAATAATGTCACAACCCAGACGGTTGTAAGTGGCACCCATACTAACCCTCCGGTGGGAGAAACAATTGCTAACCTCAGTCTAACCCATCAATTATTTTAAGAAGCAAACTCATTATATAAAACACTAGGAAAATACAATAAAACAAATAAAGGGTAGAGTTCCCATAACTCAATCAATTATCATTAAACAACTATGGGGAAACAACCCCGTAGAAACTGAAAGTCGAAGTACCAAAACTCTAAAGTATCAAAACGAAAAAGGGGATGCAACCCTAACAAAGAAAACAATAAAACTAAAGTCTATGAAATTTCTGAGTCTGATAAGATGGACAAAGAAACTATGAGGAATCCACGGCAAGTCAGAGGAAATAGCTCACCCTTGGATTCAGATGTCAGTGGTTTCACAAGTGAGTTCTTGTATCAGCCACATGAATATACCATCTACTCAATAAGGAAAGAGCAAGTGCAGTATTAGTACTCAACCATAGTGTACAGGTAGGATCAGACGGCCAGTTCTAATATATTAAAGTAAACACCAAACTAAAAATACAGTAATACAAGCCAACATATATATCAATAAGTCAAAACAAATATAGACTCCTAGTCACAATTCTTGACTCAACAAAAACATGAAGCATGTTCCACATGATCACAATAGCATATATGGGTTCTGTAATGGAACAAACACACACACACAACATGTTAGTGTACAAGCGTGGTATCCAAGCCAACCATTGTTAGTGTACCGGCGTGGTACTAGAGCCAACCATATGAATTCCTATAAAAGGCGTAGTACCCTATCAAACCATTAGTAATTCATACCAGGTGTGGTATCGGAGCAATCTGTACCAACATGGTCCCTGTGCCAAGCAACAATCAAAAATAACATGCACAATCACATTCACAATAATCAAGCAAACTTGCAACCGTAACTAAATTAAATAGGTTCATTGCATGAGATTATCAACATGACATATTATGTGTTTTTAACACTCATTATATAAGTAATATTACAAAGTAGTTAACATGCAAACATTAAATATACTAGAAACAAACAACCATCACCTACCTCGAACCAAGCCTTCAAAACTCTAAAGAACCCGAGTTTTCCCCTTTTGCAATGCCTTGGCTTGTTCTTGGTCTAAAACAATAATAAAACACAACAATCAATGACTAATGACCTAACAATACTCGGATCATACTTAAATCCTAACCTTAAACCAACTTTATAATCATTCTACCCAACCCAGGACTTTTCTAAACATATATTCAAGTTAGAAACCTCCCCTAAGGGTAGTGATAAATGGTATTTTAGGGCATAGGTTGTCGTATGCAAAACAAATACCAAACTTATGAGGTTGGGGTGGAAACACAAGGATTGGTATATGGGACTCTTCTTCTATTGATTTCACCACTCAAACAAGATAGCAAATTGAGTTCTCACTGAATATATATATATGAAACAAAATAGGGAATTAACATAATTAAGATTTAAAGAAGTTGGAAAAACTAGGGGTGTATGCCTAGCGATAGGGGTTTCAAGTAAAATAGGCAATGATTAATAGAACATTATCGATTGATACATGGATATTGTTTGGTCTAGGCTACACCTGATATTCTTCTGAACTATAAGCATATGTCCTTTGGATTCTCCCGAACTCCAAGAACCTTTCCAATAAAACACCAAATAGTGCTTGAGTAGATAAACTATTCCTAGTTCATATCATTAAATATGAAATCACTCGGGTTATCCCATCCCTAGCTCAAATCCATAGAGAAAATTTTATCAAGTCTTCACTATTGAGTCTTACCAAACTCCATTAAGCTTTCCGAAGAATAAAATGGTGTTAGCGAGCTCAATCAATGTTTGTAATCACCTATTTTAGATTAACATTTCAAGAAAACAATAGATCTATTCAATACAATCAGTATTAGAGTCGATTAATGAGTACCTACTTTATATTTTACATCCCCATCTAGCACACACACCCCTAGATAAAGGTTTAGTTACTCTTAAAAGATAAACAAGAGAAAATACACGTAAAGGAACACTTCATTCCAAGCTAATTTGATAAACAAAACTTGAATTTAAACTTGGATTGACACAAATCTGGGATTTCTTCCTTTACAAGCTTGAAAGTTCTTAATACTTTTCTCCCTACTATTATATCTCATACCAATTTCATAAAAAATACATAAAACATTCCATAAGTTTTACCCTAATTAGGATAGAGACAAAGGTACATAATTGCAAAAATCATTCTTCTATCCATGGAACATTTAAAAGGAAACACTATTTTCTATAATTGACTTTTTGCCCTTCAGCTTCCATGCTTCAGACTTGTGTTGGACCGGGGAGATGCCAATCAAAGAAAGTGGAGTGCCAGTCGCCTCCTTGCTTCAACCTTCTATTCTAATAAGAGCATCTACACTAGGATCCACAGACACCAATCGGTCATTGTACCACACCAGTTGCATTCCAGTACTAAAGGGTAGCACTGCTCCATCAAAGCCGGTGAGACACCTGTTGGTTTCTGTGGGATGGCAGCTCTATCGCAGGTGTTCTTTAGTGTTTTTTGGCTTCAAATCCATCAAACTTGCTTTTTCTCAGGAATGTTTGTATCCAAGAGAACTAGGGCCCAAAATTCCTTTGATTAGCAATAAAACATGGCAATAATTCATGAACTTGAGTACAATGAGTCGATAAAATACCAACTCATCAAACCTCTAAACTTTAACTATTGCTTGGCCTCAAGCAAAACACTCACTAAGCATAGGATTAAATCTTAGCCACACCATGATAAGATTTTTATAATCACGCACTTAAATTCTTACAATTTAGAAACACAAAATAAAAACTAAACAAATAAAATAAAGAAAAAAGACTCAAATCAAGCACCACTCACTATTGGTTCCACCATCATTTTCTAGGCAAAGCTTTTAGCAAAATATTTAAGCACAATTCTGGGTTAATCATTCTTTCAAGCGCAATTTTAAAGTATCTCAAGTCAATGAGATAAACCTTCTTGCTTTACCTAAAGATTCACATGGATATGACGCATTCATGCAATTCAACTGAGATCAAGACATCACAATTCACATGAAAGATGCAATATCACTCATATAAAAGATAATCCCGCACATATTTAAGGATATCAATTTAAGGGATTATAGATCATGCAAGAACACTCACTCTCACAAATGAATTCAAGTATGTACACGCTGACCCATAGGCTTGCCCAGTATGTAGATCGTCACTGATGTAGATTGACAAGACTCAAAATCCCCAAGAACTTGTGAGTTTTGCTTAGGCTTTAGGCAAAAAGGGTAGGATATCATTTGGTCAGGTGACTAAAATCTCTCCCTATTGTCTCCATTTAAATTAAGCTTTTCGCTCACATTTTTGAGTTTTCCTTTCCACTTATTTCTCCTTGCTTCAATTTTCATTTTTCTTTTCACCTTGAGCTATGTGCATACGATGAGCTACTACCCAAAATTTTATTTCTCTTCATTCATGACTTTTTCAATATTTTTCAATTTCAAGCTCATGGTGCTCTTATACATTTAGCTCAAACCTCACTGTTTCAATTTTGCACTAACCCCCAAACATAGGCCTTTGCCTATATTCAACTTCAATTTCTTTTTCTCCTTTTCTCCCCCAAACATAGGTTGTTAGCATATATCACAATTCATTTGACAACTAGGGAGCCATGATGGTGTTAAGATAGGAAGTTACAAATGCTTAAGGTATGCAACATGGTGACAAAAAATATGGTTTAGGCTCAATGGGGCTGACGAAGATCATTTTGTTTGAAGAGAAGATTTGGGATAGAGTGGCTTATTCAAGAAGGGCCTCAACTCATCTTTCGAGCAGAGTCAAATCTAGAATTTTTCCTTGACGAGCATTTTGGGGAAAGTTCAAGACAACATGATCATACAATAATGAATCAATCCTTTCCGTACAAGGTATCACAATCGAACAAATTTTTAAGTTAGTCTCAAAATCAATAAAATCGAATGACTTTCGACAATCACAACGAGAAAATCCCATTTGTCAATCATAAAGGCTAATCAAGAATGTAGGAACCATGACAAGAGATTGATTATCAATTCACTTTTCCCATTTAAAATCATTTTAAAAACACGTTTTCTTTGCCATAAAATTTTTTGATGGTTCTTTTTTAAAGAGGTGCTACACAAGACTCAATTTAAACTTAAACTTGACATTATTTATAAGAAAGTCGTCTACAATCAATCATCGCAAACGCCAACCCAGTTCAACACAAAAAGATTCAAGAGCAAAAATTTAAAAAATTAAGAAAGATTTATTTTGTTCCTTTGAAAAGAACCACAATCCAAAGAAAACCCTTAGACTTTATTCAACTACAACTACTATTCACGAAGGAGAATTTTGATTCATGCACCATAAATTTATTGAGAGAACAAAGCCTTATTGAAAGGCACTAAGCGTGAATCACAAGCAAGTAAATATGGGCAGTAATACAATTTGAAAATGTAGAACCAACCCAGTTGACACAAAGGATCATCACCAAAAGTATGCCTAGAAAGGCATAGTTCAACATTCAAACAAATAAAAAGGATGAAATCGATTGTCAAATAGTCATCCAAATAATTAAAAAACACAAATAAGAAATGAAATATGCAAAACTACCACAAATCAGCACGCAACAAAATATGAAACAAAAAAAGTCTTCAAATGACTTCCAACAACTCCTCCCCCAAGAAAGAATAATAGCATTGCCCTCGATGCTATAAAACAAGGTTAATGAGGGAGAGATACTTCCTAGATAACTCAGTTTCCTTCTTCAACATCTGACTCTGCGTCATCTTCATTATCACCATTGTGATGCTCAAATGGGCGGCTAGATTCAGCCTCATTTTGTTGTGTTCTCGCTATTTAATCCTCAACCCCTTCTTCAAAAATCCCCATGATACGTATCAATGCATCTATGGGTGCAACGATGCTTTTCGGAGTTCCCATTACATCATCCAACTTATCCATTTCACAATTTGGTAAGGGAGCTTTCCCTTTTTGATCATTCATGATGGATTTCATAGTAGTGATTGCTCCCTCTGCCACCTCAACCCGTTTGCACAAATTGTCTATGCTACTAGTTAATCCTTTAATAGTATTTTCTGCAGTGGTTATGAGCATATTGAAAAGTGATTGGGCGATCTTTTTCAGTTGGCAATCATTAGAATAGGTGACTTACATCAACACTTGGTACGCATTGTGATTGGTTGGTGGTTGAGGCAAGGTCTTTCTAGGGGTGGTGTCTACCCTCATCCCTACATGTTTTGAGTCCAGAGGGATTGTTGCATCTAGAGAATCAACAATCAAAAATTTTCCACCCAACATTTAAACTTTTCACTTTTAACCTTTGGTGTGTCAACATCCCTCCTATGATCTATATCAATCACCCCAATACCGAGTGAAGCTACATCCATGGGTAGGTATCCTTCTTTAGCATGAGCACACAATTTGCTAATCAAAACTGCGAAGGGCATCGAGAGGGTCTTTTGCCATGCCTTTATTCTTATTTGCATTACAACTACATCAAAGTAGTTGATGTGTACCACAGTTATTAAGAAAGCTATGACTATGGAAGCTTCATTATGAACTATTTGATCATTTTTTGAGGGCATGACCTGTCCACACACCAATTATAACCAAAGTTTTGCCTCAAACTTCAATTCATAGTGGGATATTTCTCTACTAGCAGTGGCCCAAGTTGGTTGGCCTATAGCAATTGTGTTGGCAACCCATTGGAGTTGACTTCTATTGGTAGAAATCTTCTCATCAAATGTAGATCCTATTATTTCCCTTTCCTCCCTAAAGAGAGAGTTGATCGCATCGGGCATGATGTCGACTTCTACACCTCTTACAAGGATAGAAGGAAAATTGAGAAACTTCTCCATTGGTCTTTGAAGACCCATTTATGATTCTTTCCTAGCCTAACATGAGGTATAAAATTCCATTAACAACTCTGGGAAGAAGTCACCTGGGTGTTTGACATAGGCATCCAATTTCTACTATTGAAATGGTGCACAATGTTGGGAAATTCTCCTCCTAGCCTAGCTATATTAAAGCTCTTTTCTGGGGTAAAAGTGTAGTTGCTTTTGAAGAGATTGTACTTTTCTTTCATCCTCTGCATCGGCCACATTGTGAGAGGATTTTTCTTTACCTTTTCCCTTGGTTTTGCACTTACTCTTATAAGAAGAAGGCTAGTGATCCTTTTTCGTTGGTTTTCCTTTCTGCGAAGTCATTATCTATCAAAGAAAAGGAAATGAAAAAGGAATGTACAAGGGATTCATACAATGTAGACTCAACAGAGTTCGGTGTCAGATTGGTGGCCACAAAAGTGTGATTGTGAGCCACCAACGTATGTGACACCTTCAGTCAGAGAAATTTAAAAAAATTAGGTGAACTAGCATTACACCGGCATTTTGCCAATGGATACTTGTGATTCGTAAGTCAAACATTGATTTAGGGTTCAAGAAATAGTGAAGTTTCTACTCGACTAGTGTTGCAGCTGCGAAATGCAAGGCAACTATTGTGAAGCGTAGACGTTGCAAAAGTTCCAATTTCAATCAAAATTGGTCCAATTTCATCATAACAATTCGTAATTCAATTTCAATTTATAATCAAACTTCTCCAAAGGATTCACAAGGCAAGCATCTAACATTTTGGTTGATTTTCTTTCAAGAGACAAGTTAATCTATCAATCATCAAGAATCGATATCACAATATGAGGCATTCAAAACAAATCAAAGCTCTCATTTGCAGTTAAAACCTAACTATAAAAATGGAAATCACTCAAATCATGCCTCAAATTCAAGAACATGCTACTCATTCACAAATTTCAGCCCAAATGCAAGATTCACATACAAATATTTTTACCCTTAGGAATGATATCACCCATTCCATCATAGAAAAAATTTACGCACTACGTAAATACAATGAGTTACTAAGACTTCACCCTAAACCTTAGATTTTAGGCAAAACAGAATAAATTTCACATGCTAAAGTTCACATTCAAAATGATTAGCTTCATATCTAAAAAAATTAAGAACTAAAACCCTATTTTAAACATAGATCTTCAAATTTAACCTAGTGGGTTTTGAAGCAATCACAAACAAAGCATGAAATTCATGTGGGTAGAGTAAAATACAAGGTTTGAAGACAAGAGAGATGAAAGCAAGAGCTTTAATGGAGGTTTACTTCAACCATGAGAGCAAGAACTTAGAAATTAATTTTTTTGGATATTTGGGCTTGGTAATTAGAGAAGAAGAGTTTATATAGTACGAGGATGTGGAGAAAGTGAATGGGCAGTTGAAGAGGTGAAGGTTTGAAGGAGAGGGAATGAATGCGGGTATGGAAGGTTCAAGAGGATGAATAAGGAAGAAGATAAAGGGTTTTGGGTTTTTGGAAATTCGGTCAAATCTGGTGTTTTGAAGTTCTTATCAAAGGTCAAAATCAAAAAACCTTTTTTTACCTTAGTTGCATGTGATAGGTGACTCACCAATTGTGATCCACGGTTCGCTGCTTGAAGCGTAGATCTTCGGAATTGGTGCTAGAATACTGGATTGGATCAGTTTTTTGACTGGCATGGTACAATAATTAATCGGCGGATTGCCAGCTAATTGCAGATTCCTGGGAACTTTACTGAGGTATCTGGTGGGACTCTGTGCTTAACAAATGATGTACAATGCTCGACTGACATTTCACTTGTCTAACACCAATAGTATTACACTTGACTACTCATCTCTTGACAAAGCATCCTTTTTTACACCTAAAAATGCACCCAAAACAACAAAAAAGGAAGTGAAAAGGAAAAAGGAAAACACTTGGGTTGCCTTCCAAAACGTGCTTGATTAATGGCGCGGCACGATGCAAGTACCTCACAATCACCCAATGTCAGGTGGGACTTGCCTTTCATGTGGATCTTCTACCTTCTCATACATGGCCTCTTTAACAAATATTACCATGCATTCATCAGGGTTTTTTTAGGCATATCAACTTTGAATTTCAGCGACTCATCACCAACTCTAAATTGGAGCTCACAAAGCTCTATAACAATGATGGATCTTCCCATAGCAAGAAATTGTCTGCCTAGAATGATAGGAACCTCTAAATCTACCTCGCAATCCAATAACACCAAAATCAACTAGCAAAATAAACTTGTCTACTTAGACTAGCGCATTAAATAGTATACCAACTGGTCTCTTGATAGAACGATCTACCATCAACATGCTCATGGGTGTAGACTTGGGTTTCCCAAGGCCCAATTTGTCAAAAATTAGGAGCGGCATAAAATTAATACTTTTCCCCAAAGGACACAAGGCTTTGTCAATTTTTTGCACCCCAATGGTGCACAAAATAGTAAAGGCTCTTGGATCTTCTTTCTTCATGGAAAAGGAATTTGCCTTCACACCATTGTAGTGATTATAGAGTTCAATTGTATTCATATCTACCACTTGTTTCCTTTGCAGCAACTCTTTCATGAACTTTGAACATCCGGACATTTGCAATAACATATCAATCAATGGAATATACACTGACAAATTGTTGAGTTGGTCCGCGAACTTTTGAAAGTGCCCGTCTTCCTTTTTCTTGAATGTTCTTTGAGGATACCGAGGGGGAAACTTATCCTCATCGCCCTTAGTGGTTTTTTCCTCTATTTCATCCTCGACATTCTCTACAACTTTAGGAGGTTTTGCTTCCATGTTCTCACCAATATTGATTTTGTCCTTCTTGGACAATTCTTCCTCTACCCTCTCATGACATTGCTCATCAAGTGGTATCTCTTCTTCAAATTCCCACATCTTCATTTTTCCCCACCATGGGTCCTTCAAGAATCTTACCTCTCCTTGTGATAATTACCATACAATGGCCATCATTCTTTGGATTTGGGAGGGTATCACTTGGGAGTGTGCCCATGGATCTAGGGTTCCTTTACATTGAAAGATGATTCATTTGCATCTCGAAATGTTTGATTGAAGCGGAGTGGGATCTCACGATTTATGCAAAACTAGAGACGTCTCTTTTTAGCTCTTTGACTCCATTTTCCATAGACTCAACTTGGTTTAAGACTCTATTCAGTATCTCCTTAATTTTTGAGCTAGAAGGATCAATAACACTAGGTTGAGTTTCGGGAGCTTCCGCCTTTGGAGTAGGTAAATATTGGTTTTCACTTCAGTGATTGTACCTATCATCTCCTCTAATTTGTTGTTTCTCTCACAACTATCTCTCCATATCTTTCAACTGACCGTCCCAGTCTCTCTTACCTTGATTCTCTTTCTGAGGATGCAAAAGGCCCTGATTGGTCCCTTGATACCTCGGTCAAGAACCTGATCCATGGATAGCCATGTATCTCACATCTTCATCAAACGAGGCATAAGCATCCCCTTCTTTAAACAAAACTCCGCTTAGCGCCCCAATTGCATTCACGCTTTTAGTTTCGGCACCCATCATATGCTTTTCTAAGAGGATGATGCATACCATCATCTTAGACATTTGTTTGTTTCTCTCCTCTTCTTTCCTTCTAACCCCATTGGTCAATGTTAAAGTAAAAAAACTACCCCTTTTCACTCAATCACGCATATGCCACGCCATGTTGATTTTTGTCATTTGATTTAGAGATATAGTAGCTTGAGCATAAGTCAAATTCATAAAGGATACTCTGGTCAAGTTGTTCACTACTACTTGGTTTACCGAGTCCAACGTCCGATAGAAAAATTGAAGTAGAACTTTCTCGGATAATCTATTATTCGTCACCTTTTTCTTGAACCTTAGCCATACTTCTTGTATAGCTTCTCCCGACATTTGCTCAAAATTATTTATCTCATCCCTCAAGTTCAACATTTTGGAGGGTGGATAGAATATTTCAAGTATAACATTTTTCAATTTAGCCCATGTGGTGATTGATCCTCGCGATAAATCTCCAAGAAATATGGTTGTGTCCCAGTTAATGTGAAGGGAAATAATCTCAAATGGACTTATTCTTGACTCATGCTCCACATTTTTTAAGGGAGGCACACTTCCAAAAAATTTCACAAATGTTGATTTGCATCCTACACCACTTCACCACCAAGTAATCCCTTCATTTGTATCAAATGAAGCATTGGGCGCATCACTTGGAATATGGCATCCCCTACCTCCGGTGGCAACACCAATGGCAATGTCCCGACCCATTTTCTCAAGTCATGACGGTGCCTACCAACCCACCAGTAGGGCAGCCAAAACCCTATCCCAGAACTAAACAGTAACGGGACTAAAGGTGGAAACTAATCCATAAACAAGTGGAAACATACAATAAGAGCAATCACGAAAGCTGGAACGAGCCACACTAAATATATACAACACCACCCAAAAAATTGGAAGTCACAAGTACAGAACCACTAAAAATAGTACAAGTCCCGAGAGTAGACCACTGAAACAACTGTCTTGGAAAAAAAGATGAGCCAAAATATATAAACAGAAGGAAAATGGTGATCCCAAAACGCCAAGTGCTCACCCTAGTCACCCGAACTGACAGCTCCTGGCCCAATCTCAACGCTGATAACTGGTGCTCGGACGTGCTTCACGCAAACAGATGCAAAGTGTAGCATGAGTACCAAAGCAATAGGTACCCAGTAGGCATCATAGGTCGACTGAGCAAGAAGGGTAAAAACAGGCAGACAAGATAGAATCAACACAAACAGAAGTCAACAGAATAGGAAACGAAAACGCTGAAATGAAGCACAAAGAAATAACTAAAATAAACCCAGCTGAGCCCCCCATAAGACCCTCTGGGCACACTCGTGCGCAAGTTTAAATAAAACCTGAATGGACCCCCATAAGTCTGACAGGAACACAGAAAAGCTATTCTACAGAACGAAGGAATAACAACCTCAGAACAACACCAGGGCCCCGCCCAATCATTACCATCAGAGCCTCGCTCAGTCATAAACATCAGAGCCCAGCTCAGTCATAAATATCAGAGCCCAGCTCAGTCATAAATATCAGAGCCCAGCTCAGTCATAAATATCAGACCCAGCTCAATCATAGATATTAGAGCCTAGCTCAGTCATAGATATCAGAGCCTAGCTCAGTCATCAGTCACGAGCGGGAAATGCCGGATTCTAACCGGGCAACCTCAGTCTCGGACTAGTACAATCAGCCCACACTCGATAGTCTAACGCTTGAAATATTGGTTCCACCGGATACGTCGGTCGCATAGCTGGGACTAGTAGCCTACACTCCACGGACTCGCACTGGAAATAACGAGCCGTAATCGTGTAACGTCAGCTGCGGACCGGAGCGGGTAGCCTACCCTTGTCAGCCTAGCGCTGGAAATCTGAGCGATCACCGAGTAACTTCAGCCGCGTACTGGAGCCATCCATCACGAACCGGAGAAGCCACAACAACAATGCACCAAGAGACTAAACATCAAAAGCCACCGCCCCCATACTGCGATTTTTGCTCCAACAAGGGGAAAAGAATCGAAAGGTCAAAAAGCCACGTAAATACCTATACTAAGGCTCATAATATGACCCAAGTATGCTATATCAGTCTACAAGGATCTAGTCAATCCGAAACGACGTCGAATACATACTCAAGTCAACCAGGTACATGGGACTATGCCAATAATATCACAACCTATTCTAAGGCAGAATCACAATAATTAGTCAATCATCAAACAGAATCATCCGGACCCACTCATGTATCATCAGGTAACCACCAACAGATATCCCACATCATGCATATCAGCAAATCAAATCAACAGCCCAACCTATAGCATGATACTAGCTCATAACAACCTAACAGTCAACTCTAAACTGAGGAAATCGGGGAACAAGGGAAACAATACTAACTAACCACCCCAGATTCACAAATATCAACCAGCATTTACACAATCAGGCTCAGTCTAGAAAGAAGGGAAGCCGTACCCTACCAAAAAGCCGATCACGCGAGCTCCAATTCACTCAATTGGAGATTTTTCCTTCCGAACGGCCTCAGACTGCTTCCACGCTACCAAAAATAGAATCACAGCATCAATACGGTTGTTTAGACACCAAAATCAACAAATTCGTAGACATACCAATTTTTGGGTCAAAATCAGGGAAAGTGGGACCCACTCTGGATTTTTTGGAATTGACTCCGTCAAGAGGTCCCAAATCTTTCCCCCAACACTAATCCTAAATTAGATCGCTCAATAGGGGTGGGATCTGCTCCTAACAACGACCAACAACAATTTACAAAACTTAACAAAAAATAGGCAAAATAGAGACTTACCCTCAATTTCACGCAAAATGAGGATCACCCAATGACCCCCAACCTAAAACGCATGAAGCCAATGAAAATCCGAATACGTGGGACTTCGAATCACCCAAAACGGAGCTCTAGAATTCGAGATATTGAAGTTTAAAATGAAGAAATCATAACTTGATGACAGCAGCTTCGAGCTGAATTTCACCAACACAATCTGATCACTCCACCACGTAGCCACAATCTCCACGATCATACAGGACTTTGAATCACTCAAATCGGAGCTCGGATGAGTCAGAAATCGCCACTTGAAAAAGAGGGCTGAAAGCTGAAATTTTTTGAGTAATAAAACCCGAAACTGGTCGCTAAAGACCATTTCTGGTCGCTAAAAGTCTAAATTCTGGTCGCTAAAGGTCTGCACCAGCAACCAGATTTTTTTCTATTTTAGAAAGTTCCTAACGGACCCTCGAAATTCGTTCAGAACCCGATAAAAATAAACCAGATATGCTACCCACTAAATTCGACATTCCGGACTCAATGGCGCAATCAAAATTTCCATAGGAGGTCATTTTCCACAAAAAGTGGGTCCCACACCCATCATGCCATTTTTTGCCAATTTCTACCGAAGGCCTCATAATTAGATCGGAAGCTCCCGGAGATTCTAGAAAAGTCGTTCAGGACCAAACTCGGCATTTCAAAACTAACCGCGCTGTCGAAATTTTTATCTGAGCACGTTTACCCAGAATGTTGACCGAAGTAAACCTTAAGCCAAATTTCAAAGAATAAAGAGCCATCTGGCCCTAAAATCACACCGAAAACCCCGGGACTGGGGCGAACCATGCTTCTAGCCTAATTTGGCCACTCCGGAGCTGTTGGAACCGTCAGAATTCTCATCTGAGGTCATTTACCTGAAGTTATGACTGAAATCAACTTTTCAAGGTTCAAAAGCTGCAAAACAGGAAAATAAGCATAAAACCCAAATGAACGACCAGGCGACAGAACAGTTAGTGCCAACAAATCATAAATGACTTGGGGTCACTACAGGAAGGCTCTAAACGACAGAAAGAAGGCATAAACACAAAAATGACCTTGAGGGTCATTACAATATCCACTACTAAAAGGACTTTCGTCCGCGAAAGTAAGGATTAAGAAGTACCTAAGGGCTCAAACAAGCTGGGGAACTGCTCCTGCATCTCCCGCTTGATCTCCCAGGTAGCCTCCTCAACTAGACGATGCCTCCAACGGACCTTAACCACATGAATGGCTCTCGACCTCAGCTGCCTCACCTCTCTGGACAATATAGCAACTGGCTCCTCTGTACAGGTCAAACGATCGTCCAACTCAACGGCGTCATACTGGAGAACATGCGATTCATCTGGGACATACCGACGCAACATAGAAATATGAAAAACTGGTGCACAGTTGAGAATGCAGGAGGTAAGGCTAACTCATAAGCCACATCGCCAACTGCCCTCAAAATCTCAAAGGGCCCAACATACCTGGGGTTAAGCTTGCCCCACCTCCAAAATCTCATCACGCCCTTCATGGGTGATACTCAGAGGAGTACTCTGTCACCCACAACAAAATTCAATGGTCGACGCCTGTTGTCTGCATAACTCCTCTGTCTACTCTGAGCCGTCCTGAGCCTGTCTTGGACCAACCTCATGCTCCAAAGACTCCTGAAAAAAATCTGTACCATGCGGCCTAGGCTCCGTAGACTAAAACCAACCAACAGGAGTGCGAAAACACCTATCATATAGGGCCTCAAAGGGGGCCATCTGAATGCTGGAATGGTAGCTGTTGTTGTACACAAACTCTACCAAGGGCAAGAAATTGTCCCACTGACCTCCAAAGTCTATAACACAGGCCCACAACATATCCTAAAGCACCTAGAGAGTGCGCTCTGACTGACCATCAGTCTGCGGGTGAAATGTTATGCTAAGATCCACGCGGGTGCCCAACTCTTCCTTAAATGCTCTCCAAAAGCTGGAAGTGAACTGTGGGCCCCGGTCTGAGATGATCGAAACAGGCACACCATGAAGACAGATTACCTCCCCGATGTAGATACGAGCTAACCTCTCAACATGAAAGGATGTATGAATGGATATGAAGTGTGCTAACTTAGTCAATCGATCCACGATGACTCAGATACTGTCAATACCTCTAGGAGTCCGTGGCAACCCAATAATGAAGTCCATGGTGATGCGCTCCCACCTCCACTCAGGAATGGGCATCCTCTACAACTCTCCCCCAGGCCTCATATGCTCGGCCTTAACCTGTTGGTAACACAAACAACAGGACACATAATCTGAGATGTCTCTCCTCATATCGATCCACCACTAATGCTGCCTCATATCAGGATACATCTTAGCTGTGTCCAGATGAATAGAATATCTGGAATCATGGGCCTCGCTTAAGGATCAGCCGGATGAATTCACCAACTCTGGGAAAACACAACCGGTCAGCAAACCTCAAAACCCCATCTGAATCTAAGATAGTCTGCCCGGCATCACCTGCCAACACTCTATCTCTGAGTGATATCAAAGACTCATCCTCAAACTGGCGGATACAAATCTTATCAAGCAGAGATGACTGAACCCCCACATAAGCTAATACTCTGCTGGAGTCTGAAACATCGAGTCTGATCATCTGATTGGCTAAGGACTGAATGTCCAAAGCCAAGGGCCACTTTGAAACATAAAGGAAGGCTAGACTACCCATACTCACCGCCTTCTGGCTTAAGGCGTCCGCTACCACATTAGCCTTCCCTAGATGAGTAGAATATCTGCTCTGCTCGAGGCTCCAACTCCGGCTCCGGCTCTGGAGTCCTCTCTCTACCTCGGCCTGGTGCCGCCGCATCACCTCCTCTGCGTGTACGAGCCATCCTATGATAGAAGGACACAAGTGAGATTTCAAGAAACCAACTGGACAACAACGCATAAAAAATAGGTTAAGATAAGACAACATCCTAAGGGTACCCTGTAACCTCCCGAAGATAGTCACAGACGTCTCCACTCTGATCCGCAGGACTCTACTAAATGCTAGTTCTGTACAAGTGAGACCAACGTACCTAGGCTCTGATACCAATTTGTCACGACCCAATTTAAGAAGTCATAATGGCGCCTACTAACCCATCAGTAGGCCAGCCAAAACCTATCTCGAAACTAAACAGTAATGGGACTAAGGGTGGAAACTAATCCATAAATAAGCGGAAGCATACAATAAGAACAATCACGAAAGCTGGAATGAACCAGACTAAATATATACAACATCTCCCAAAACTTGGAAGTCACAAGTACAGAACTACTAAAAAGAGTACAAGTCCCGAAAGTGGACCACTGAAACAACTGTCTCGAAAACAAAACACAAGCCAAAATATATAAACAGAAGGAAACTGGTGATCCCAAAACGCCAAGTGCTCACCCTAGTCTCCCGAACTGACAGCTCCCGGCCCGATCTCAACGCTGATAACTGGTACTCGGACCTGCAACACGAAAACAAATGCAGAGTGCAGCATGAGTACCAAAACAATAGGTACCCAGTAGGCGTCATAGGCCAACTAAGCAAGAAGGGTAAAAACAGGCAGACAAGATAGAATCAACATAAACAGAGGTCAACCGAACAGGAAATGGAAACGCTGAAAGCAGCACAAAGAAATAACTAAAATAAACCCAGTAGAGCCCCCCATAAGACCCGCTGGGCACACTTGTGAGCAAGTTTAAATAAAACCTGAATGAACCCCCATAAGTCCGATAGGTACATATAATAGCTATTTTACAGAAACGAAAGAACAACCAACTCTAAAACAACACCAGGGCTCCGTTCAATTATTACAATCAGAGCCCTACTCAGTCATAAATATCAGAGCTCAGCTCAGTCATAAATATTAGAGGCCAGCTCATTCATAAATATCAGAGCCCAGCTCAGTCATAAATATACGAGCCCAGATCAGTCTTAAATATCAGAGCCCAGCTCAGTCATAGATATTAGAGCCCAACTCAGTCATCAGTCACGAGCTGGAAATGCTAGACTCTAACTAGGCCACCTCAGTCTCGGACTTGCACAAATAGCCTACACACAATAGTCTAACACTTGAAATACTGGTTCCTGTGGATACGTCGGTCGCGTAGTAGCCTATGCTCCACGGACTCGCACTGGAAATAACGGGCTGCAATCGTGTAATATTAGCTGCGGATCAGAGAGGGTAGCCTACCTCCGTCAGCCTAGCATAGGAAATCCTGAGTGATAACCGAGTAACGTCAGCCACATACTGGAGCCAGCAGTCACAAATTGGATAAGCCCTAACAACAATGCACCAAGAGACTAAACATCACGGGCCGCCGCCCCCACATATATACCAACCAAAGGCTCCTAGCCTAACACAATCTAGCTGACAATCGATGCAACAATGGCATCTTCTGGCAGCATCCCAAGAATCGCAGCGATAAGGGGCAAAGAATCGAAAGGTCTGAAAGCCACGAAAACGCCTATACTAAGGCTCATAATCTTACCCAAGTCTGCTATATCAGACTACAAGGATCTAGTCCATCCGAAACGACGTCGGATACATACTCAAGTCAACCAGGTACATGGGACTATGCCAATAATATCACAACCTATTCTAAGGCAGAATCACAATAATTAGTCAATCATCAAACAGAATCATCCGGACCCACTCATGTATCATCAGGTAACCACCAACAGATATCCCACATCATGCATATCAGCAAATCAAATCAACAGCCCAACCTATAGCATGATACTAGCTCATAACAACCTAACAGTCAACTCTAAACTGAGGAAATCGGGGAACAAGGGAAACAATACTAACTAACCAACCCAGATTCACAAATATCAACCAGCATTTACACAATCAGGCTCAGTCTATAAAGAAGGGAAGTCGTAACCTACCAAAAAGCCGATCACGCGCGTTCCAAGTCACTCAATTGGAGATTTCCCCTTCTGAACGGCCTCAGACTGTTGCCACGCTACAAAAAATAGAATCACAGCGTCAATACAGTCGTTTAGACATCAAAATCAACAAATTCGAAGACAGACCAACTTTTGGGTCAAAATCGGGCAAAGTGGGACCTGCTCCAGATTTTCTGGAATTGACTTCGTCAAAAGGTCCCAAATCTTTCCCCAAAAACTAATCCTAAATTAGATCTCTCAATAGGGGTCGGATCCACTCGTAACAACCAACAACAACAATTTACAAAATTTAACAAACAAATTGGCCAAATAGATAGTTACCCTAAATTACATGCAAAACGAGGAGCACCCAAGGACCCCTAACCTAAAACCTATGAAGCCAATGAAAATCCAAACCCGTGGGACTTCGAATCAACCAAAACGGAACTCTAGTACTCGAGATATCGAAGTTTAAAATGTAGATGAAATCATAACATGATGGCAGCAGCTTTGACCTGAATTTCACCTCAAACAAGGGTTCACCAACACAATCTGATCACTCCACCACGTAGCCACAATTTCCACGGTCATACAGGACTTCGAATCACTCAAATCAGAGCTCGAATGAGGGAGAAATCACCACTTGAAAATGAGGGCTGAAAGCTGAAATTTTTTGGGTTATAAAACCCGAAACTGGTCGCTAAAGACCATTTCTGGTCGCTAAAAGTCTTAATTCTAGTCGCTAAAGGTCTGCACCAGCAACCGGATATTTTTCTATTTTTCAAAGTCTCCGAACGGACCCTCGGAATTCATTCGGGACCCAATAAAAATGAACAAGATGTGCTACCCCACTAAATTCGACATTCCGGACTCAATGGCGCAGTCAGAATTTCAATAAGAGGTCGTATCGACAAAAAGTGGGGCCCACACCCATTATGCCATTTTTGCCAATTTTTACTGACGGCCTAAAAATTAGATCGGAAGCTTCCGGAGATTCTGGAAAGGCCGTTCTAGACCAAACTCGGCATTTCTGAACTAATCGCGCTGTCGAAATTTTCATCCGAGCACGCTTACAAAGAATGTTAACCGAAGTCAACCTTAAGCCAAATTTCAAAGAGTAAAGAGCTATCTGGCCCTAAAATCACACCGGAAACCCCGGGACTCGGGCAAACCATGCTTCTAGACTAATTTGGCCGCTTCGGATATGATGGAACCGTCAGAATTCTCATCTGAGGTCATTTACCTAAAGGTATAACCGAAATCAACTTTTCAAGGTTCAAAAGCTCCAAAACAAGAAAACAGGCATAAAACCCAAACGAATGACCAAGGGACCGAACAGTCAGTGCCAGCAAGTCATAAATCAGTTGGGGTTGCTACAGGAATGCTCTAAATGAAAGAAAGAAGGCATTAATACAAAAATGACCTAGAGGGTCATTACAAGCACTACCTCTAATCAAAGCTGTCGACAATCCACAAGACTAATTCAACTGAGTACCTCTCATCATGGTCCCACCATACTAGGGATAAGTTGTACACTAGTGACCAAGCTCCCCATAGGTACAACCAAGTCTGACCACCATAGCATGGGGATTATAAAATGTCTTCAATGCTTATAAAACAATTCATGCTTGGGGCACTCTTTAGATTGGTGGTCACTCCCTCCAAAATCATAGAAACCTCTAAAGCGTGAAGCCCAGCGTGAAGAACACGATGATCTACCATGTCTGCCTCTACCAAACTCAGAACCTACCTTGGACAACTATACTGTCCCTATGATAGTCTCTGGCACGGAGGCTTACTCCACCACACTCATAAGAACCATTAGTAAGAGCAACTGGCTGTGAAGACCCAACTGGAGTAACATGACACTCAACAATTGAAGGTGCATAAAGACCACCGTGAGAAGTCTAAACTGAACTCTACTTGCCGTAGGCACCACAACCTATCTCAAAACCCCTAGGAACTTGAGATGCTACATCCATAGGCCTGATAGATCCAGAAGAAGGATGACCCTCATACTAACAATGCCGGTCAACCTAGAGTTTTTATACAAAATTGTCACAACCTGATTTCTAAGGCCATGATGGCACCTACTACACCCCACTAGTAGGTAAGCCTAACCCTTAACCCGAAGCCATAAGCAACAAACTACCAAGAGGAAGAAAACAACAACAAGCAATAGCTTAAAACAATGTAGAGAAAGGATAATCAACAAAAACAATTAACGAACCATCCCAAGATCTGGCATTAGTTAGTAGTTCAGCATCTAATCCAAAATACAAGTACAAGGCTTTTACAAATACAAGAAAAGTATTGGCTGTCTATGAATAAAATATAAAGACTAAGCCTATCCAAAACAGATGGAAAATTTATAGCTCTAGACGCCTGGAACCACCTAAATCTCTGAAACACCAAGCTGCTCACAACGACTCCAAATCAACAACGATAACTCAACTACATTCTATAGGGGTAGAAATGTAGTATAAGTACAAAAAAGGTACTCAGTAGACAATGTCTGACTGAACTTAAAAGATAACACAAGCATAAAAATAATTATTGAGGAGAGCAAAGAACAAGTAACCAAGCATAAGATACTAAAGTAGATAGGCAATAAAGAATAGAAACAGGAAGCAAGGGGTAAGAAGCTGAGATGAGAATGTACTTGGAACGCAAGCAAAGAACTTATTCGTAAGCAAGTGTGATACAAAGTCAACTACCCAGCATTAGAGGATCCACAACCACAATTCTACAGTTCAAGCCTATCACCTAACAACAAAAAATAACAAAGAAACGAATATAGTTAAACAATAACCTAATCAGACCCCCATAATCTTGAAAGGTACAAACAACAAACATAACCCAACCGCCTCACATAAACCAGAGGGTACAAACAACAAACAATTATATTGGCAATAGGCAGTGCATATGAATTCAGAGGGTGCAATAGGACCATCAGTAACCAAGTGTATTGACCAATCTCCTTGCCTTTCGGGTTAGATAGGACCCATGAAGCTCCCTAATTTTGTACTATGGTACCCAATGCCAAAGGGACTCATAGGGGACGTGGGTAGTCCATATACATTGCCTCGGCCCGAACTATGTCTTATAGCAAGTAGACTATGCAGAGGACAAGGCTAGGCCTCAAACTTGTGAATAGTAGGGATCAACTCTGTAGAGGATCAAGAGTAGCCAAAATCCTGCAAGAAAGGGCGTCGACAAGCCAGCTAGTCAACTAAAAACTGAGCACATCCTAGATGCTTCTAATAGTAGAAAAGAAGTACGTCCCTGATGCCTCGTGATATCAAAAGCAGTTAATCAAGTGATCCAGGTGGTACGACTCCCATTAAAACTAGTTAGAATAAAGTCGAGTAAAATAGTATTTCATCATGAATGATAGTTATGCCAATGCATGAATCTGGATCGTACCACAAAAGTCTGCAAGAATGAACAAACAATCCAATGCATGCCATCACCAACATTCAAACAAGGCACTCAAGTCAAATAACCATATAGCCAACCAAACCATGCGACCAAAAGGGAGAGTACTAACCTGGGATCCAACTGGTCCTCGGATACGACTACGGGCCCAACAATATAGCAAAATTCAATAAGAGTAGGATAGGTTAACTACTAAACAACAACAAAAAGGACCACAAAAGAAGTCTCAAATAAATAAAAATGGAACCAACTCAAGGAACGTCACCCTACCCCAATCATACATCTCCAGTTCCTAACTGAGCATAGCTAGGACCAACCTGCGACTACGATGAGCCACCAATATCACAAGCACCAATGCATGGAGAACAATCCCACTAATAGCCCTATAAGGAGAAAGTCATAACTATGAGGTGGTAAAACACAATCTAAAGAACCTAACGTCCAATCGTGTCTAAGGACACCAAGCATCAATCTTAATAAGGGTAAGCAAGAACATCTACACCACAAGAGAAGCTACAATCCTAAACTTAGAATCCCATTACCCACACTAAGGTCAAGGCTCCTACGGAATCAATAAAATATGGAATAATAAGGGGGAGGCTAAATACCCAGCAATTACAATCTAAAACTACATGAATCTATACTAGGCATCATCTAAGAAGCCTAATCAAGAAAGTAGATCAAAGTCTACCTCAAATCTAACCACGGGAGCTCTTAATACACCACTTATGATCTATCTACTTCCAAAAAGCCTCCTAACACCGCCACGCTATAAAATTATCTATCATAATGTCATTACAAATGTTTTGACACTAAAATTTCAACAATTAGAAACTGATTCAAAAATTGGATCAAAAAGGGAATGTGGGACTCACCGGAAATCCAAAAATTGACTCCATCAAAAGTTCCAAATCGACTAACCAAGTATGTGGCCCAAAATGAGGCTCAATTATATGCGTGGAACGGCCCAAACAACCACATGCAACAAAATACCAATTGAAGACAACGAAAGAGAGTTGGCAGTTCCTTTGGGATTGAATATACCACGAACATGGAGCCCCCAAAAACTCCAAAACACTCCAACGTGTATCAATAATCAACACGGACCCCTAGCACTTTGAATCACCTCAATTGGAGCTCCCAAGCTCTAGAAATTGCATTTTGAAGTTAGGGATTGAAGCTGAAATTTTGCTATTAATAGTAGAGATTCTGGTCGCTAAAAGACTTTCTGGTCTCTAAAGGCCTAAATTCTTGTCGATAAAAGTTTGCACCAGATATTAGAACTTCAGCTGATTTTCCCAAACTCTGAATTCTCGAACAGGGTGCCCAGGATTCATTTAGAACCTCGTGTGTGTAAATGAAATTTGCTACCCCATCGAATTCAGCATTTCAAACTCAACGAAACCATCAAAACATCCATTTGAGATCATTTCGATGAAAAGTGGGTCCTATAACCAAGTTCAATTTTAAGTTAAAAAAATCACAAGAAGGCTCAAACTGCAATCGAAAGCCTAGGGAACCGCATGAAAGGCATCCAAACCAAACTACACATTCTAGAGGTAACCGAACTGATGGAATTCTCATATGAGCACGTTTACCAAGAATGTTGACCGAAGTCAAACCATCAAAATTGCATTTTAAGGCCGTCTTCTTGATATTTTGATTGAAGTCAACTGTTCAAGTTTCAAAGGCTAAAAAATACAGAAAGTTGTACAAATTTCAAATGAACAACCCAACGACCAAACTGTCTTTCACAACAAGTCATAATGACTTGGGTTTGCTACTGGAAAGCACTAAACACTGAAAAGATCGAGAAATAGAGAAAATGACCTGGAGGGTTAATATATGTTCCTCTGCAAAATCACTAAGAAATATTGTAATTCCTTCAACCACAATTAAATTCGGCTTCCTATTGCATAGAAAAAGTAATGACTGGTCACACAACAAATATTTTAATATTTCATAGTTAGGACTATTTGTCTCTAGAAAAGAAGGGATGATCTAAAAATACTGCAAAATTGAAATAAACAATATAGAACTCCTAAATTAAATATGTTATAAGTTGATGCGAATAACCATAAAAAAAATAATTCATGGAGTTTAAGTTATGGATTTTTATGTGCTGTGAACATATGGCATATCGACTCCCAAAACAAAGGATTGTCGCAAGGAACATAGCATGTTTTTATAGATATGATGTTCTTTTGTTCAATGTGCAGGAAAAAGAAGTGCTAAAATATGTTGAAAGAAATAGCTTGAAATTACAGTAGAGTTTCTAAAGACTGAAAGCTAAATGAGTTGTGCACTTATTCACGACCAGTGAAACTCATTTGTGAAGTGGCCTAGAAGACGAAATACATCAAGTGTGACTGAATGAAACCCTATATGGGCCGTCAAGATGTGAACGGACCGTACAGTGGCCCATGGGAAATATGAAGCTGAAATTAAGTGATTAATTCTAAGTGTTGATTCACGGAAGGTCTAAAGGGACCGTGAAAAGCTTTACAGGCTGTCTGCCTGTCCGTGAAAGTTGTCGACTGGGTTACTTTGCTACTTTGATTAGGACTCATTTGGAAGACTATGATTAATTATTTAGGGTTCTATTTTTATTATCAATAATACTTTGAGATAAGTTCATATGGCAGAGACAATAGTTTCCTTGTTTTTGAAGAATCTTTTGGATATTTGATCATCATTTAATCTAGATTCCGTGTTCTTAATCAAGAGTTATTGGTTTTCATTATTTTAAGTATATTCGTCTAAACTTGCATCAATGTTTAAGAATTGTTTGTCTAAGAACATGAGCAGTTAAGCACCGCAACTAGGATTGTGGGAACCATGCCCAGAGCACAATGCTAAAATCAACCACAAATAATTTTCAATTGTTATTAGCATGCTTCGTTTCTATTTTCATATTGATTTCTTTCTCATGACTGCACACGTCAAAACCTGCATGTATTCATTACTTATTCGAGAGAAAAGAATATGATTAGAAAAATGTGGAAACGAATGCAATTAACTTGTTTTGAAGACTTGAGCTCGAGAGAGGATAGTTTCCTAAACGAGTATACAAGGGTAAAACTTGAAACAATCTAAGACCGAGAGGAAAGGGGTGACATTCACCTAATAGGGCTGAAAAGCATTTAGGTGTATGCAACATGCTATGAATACATGCATTGTATCAATAGATCGTTATTTGTGCGAAATCTAAGTTGTACTCTAAAGGCTATAAGGAACATAATCCTAGTCTATTCTAATTGATAATCAAACTTTTGAATTGTCGTCTGTTAGTGTGACTATTTAACTCTAAATACAATTGGTTACTTGGATATTAAAACAAACCCAATATTTACTTTATGCAATTTAATTTCTAGGAAAATCAACCGCAACTGAACATAAGAACTATTAGATTTATTTCTTCTCTAATTCCCTGTGGGATTGACCTCAACTCTTGTTGAGTTCTGTAATTGACATCGACCGTTTATACTTCTTAATTGAGGTGTAATTTTTGATGTATCAAATTTTAGCGTCGCTACCAGGTTATTCGGTTTCGAAATATTTTACTAGAGATTACTTCAATTGTAGTTGTATTTCCTAATTTTTTTTTTCTTGTTTCTTATCTGTGTCGTGTACAAGTAATCTAGGTAGTGCATGCCAAAAAGCAGAAGTAAGGGAGCAACCTTAATTCCTTACGATCTTGAGCTTAGAAGAACTATCAAAAGAATGGTAAATGCACAAGAAATTGAAGCACAGAGACATAGTCTTAGACAAGATGCCGAGGCAAAAGACGCCAATAACAACATCAACAACCCGGATAGGGCCAATGTTTAGGATGAAGAGGAAGAAGAGTAAGACCCTCAGTAGCAACCGGTAGCCTCTCAGCAACGACAATTAGCTCCAAGAGGCCAAGGTCAACTACAGGTGCCTTTGGCTACTAAAGATGATGAGCCATATATAGATGAGGTTGGAGCTACCAGAGCTATAGTGCCTCCACCATTTTCACCAGGAGTGAAATTCACCATCACTAGTACTATGATTCAATTATTGAATCTGAAGGGGTTGTTTAAATGTACAACTGGTGAAGACACAAATCAACACTTGATGAATTTTGTTGCAACTTGCAAATCAGCTGAGATTCCTTAGGTTAGTCAAACTGCGATGAGATTGAGGTTGTTCCCATTATCTCTAATTGGGGAAGTAACAAATTGATTGAATGAGTTACCCCTTGACCTAATAACAACATGGACATAATTGAGAGAAGCTTCCATGGAGAGATTCTTCCCAAAAGAGAAAGAGCCAGAGTTAATAGACGAAATAGGCTCGCACAAGTAACTACCAGGAGAGGCATTGGATGACACATGGTGGAGGATCAGCCAAAAGCTGAAGAAATGCCCAAACCATAGCCTCATAGAATGGCACTTGAAACAAAGTATTCTATAGATCATTAAATTTTGTGACCAAGCCTGCAGTGGACGCAATTTGGAATGGATCTTTCGTGAGGAAGCCTTTTCTTGAAATCATGGTTATCATGGATAAGGTATCGAAGAACAACAGAGCCTAGAATGCCAGAGATGTAGAAATTGGGGATCTTGGGTTCACATTTAAGCTATCGGTAGAGCAACAAAAGGGAGAGGAGGAACGTTACCAAGACATGGCCCACATGATAACTCTGATGGTTTGCTCAAAAAACATTTACTAGCAGCTGGTCCAGAAAAGGTAAATGTAGTAGGTCCTGTATGTAGGTATGAAAAACAAGAGATTAATTTTTATGAGGAAGCCAAATATCTAAACAACTAGAGGGGTTTTTGAAATTATAACTCAGGTAACCAAGGCTATAATCTTGAAATCAAGGTAGGAACTATTAGTGAGATGGTCAATATGACAGATCTGGAAACATGGATCAAGGTAATTGGCAAAACAAGGATGGATTTAGAAATGATCGCAGTAGTGTGTATATTCCCAGGTAACAGAGACAAAATATGTAATGGGTCCAATAGCTCTTGAATCGAACATATGTTGGCAAAGGTATTACAGAGGGTTTAATCTACAGACTCTGGGTAAAAGAGTTGAAGAATGATCTCTCTAATATGAGTCAGAGGTAGATTCACACTCAACTTCTATAAAGAAGTTAGAACAACAAATGGGGCAGCTCTCAACATCATTGAACCCGAGGAAGAATGGAACACTACCAAGTGATACAATACAAAACCTGAAGAAGGATGGGCACTACATGGCTATCACTACTAGGAGTGGTAAATCACTTTCGGGACCTATACTTGCAAGTATTAAGCAGAAGACAAGTGTTGAAGTTGATGAGGATGGCCTGGAGTAAAATTATTTCATTGAAGGACATTTGGTAGAGCCTAAAGTATCTGAAGAGGTAGTAGTGAAGCCTGACACTAGTGAAGAGACAAGGAAAATTAAGGATCCCACAGGGGAGGTAACACAACCTTTATAGCCCATTCTTAGACCAACACCTCCATTTCTGTAGAGGCAGAAAAAGAAAGCTTAAGATGGTAAGTTCTTGAAGTTTATTTCAGCTTCACCAGCTTTCAGTAAATACTTCATTGATAGAAGCTTTGGAGTAGATGCCAGGGTATGTCAAGTTCATGAAAGATTTTGTGACAATGAAAAGAGTAGGGTGTTTCAAACCTGTAGATAATTTGGGCCATTGTAGATCTATTGCTACAAGGTCCTTGGTGCAGAAGAAAGAAGATCCAGGCGCTTGGGTCCTCCTTACCAAAGGTAGTTTCTTTCTATCCTACTTGCTTGTGACTAAGTTATTGGCTTGTGTTCCATGTACGTTCTTGACTCAGCTTCTTTTCTCCTTGTATCCTGTTTCTATTCTTTTTTGCTTGTCTACTTTAATATCTCATGTTTAGTTACTCGTGCTATGCTTCCCTTATTACTTGTTGTTTATGCTGGTGTTATCTTTTGAGCTTAGTCAGCTAGTGCCTACTGAGAACCTCTTTGGTACTCATACTACACTTCTGCTCCATTCAGATCCAAGTTTAAGTTAACACCATTGATTTGGAATTGTGAAGCAGCTAGGAGTGTGGAGACTAGGGTGAGCTCTTGGTATTCGAAGTTGCCGGTTTCTATCCAAGATGCTAAGTTCTTGAAGTTTATTTCAATGCTTCACCAGCTTTCAATAAATATTCTATTGATAGAAGCTTTGGAGCAGATGCCAGGGTATGTCAGGTTCATGAAGGATTTTGTGACAAAGAAGAAAGCCGCCAGTTTCGAACCTGCAGATAATTTGCGCCATTGTAGTGATGTTGTTACAAGGTCCATGGTGAAGAAGAAAGAAGATCCCGGCGTTTGGGTCCTCCTTAGCAAGGGTAGTTTACTTTGTATCCTACTTGCTTGTGAGTAAGTTGTTGGCTTGCATTCCGGGTACATTACTGACTCAGCTTCTTTTCTCTTTGTATCCTGTTTCTATCCTCTATTGCTTCTCCACTTTAGTATCTTATGTTTAGTTACTTGTGGTATGCTTCCCTTAATACTTGTTGTTTATACTGGTGTTATCTTTTGATCTTAGTCAGCCAGTGCCTACTGAGAACCTTTTTGGTACTCATACCACACTTCTGCTCCCTTCAGATCCTAGTTTGAGTTATCACCGTTGATTTGGAGTTGCGAAGCAGCTTGGAATTTGGAGACTAGGGTGAGCTCTTGGCATTCAGAGTTGCTGATTTCTATCTATTTTTGGCAAAGCTTAGCTTTTATATTGTACTCAGAGACAACCTGTAATTATCTTGTATTTGTAAAAGCCTTGTACTCTTATTTTGTATTAGATGCTGGATTACGAACTGATGTCAGGTCTTTTGATGGTTCATGTATCGTATTTCTTTTTAGTATCCTTTCGATGCTTTGTTATATGTTTCTTACTTCTTGTGGTTGACTCTTGCTAGATATTCCATTGCTTATGGCTCCATGCTAATGGTTAGTCTTACGTACTTGTGGGGTGTAGTAGGTGCCATCATGACCTATGAAATCAGGTCGTGAAGAATTACCTCTAAAGATCATTTTTGGTGTAGTGACGATAACTAAACAATAATTACATAAACAAACGATGGAATGAGCTTACAAATTAATGATGTAAATGTCAATATGTAATCAACGTTAAAATTTGAAACTTTGCTTGATGATAACAACAACTAAAAATTAATTATAATTTACAATTTAGACTTGTAAAGAGATATCAAAAAGAGATTAGAGAGATGATAGGAACTAATTTACAACTCACTTGTGAGTTCTACAACATACACATTTTGAATTGATGATGAGTGTGTTTTAGATGCCAGAAGGGCTGGAAGTATTGCACATTTGATCAACCATTCATGTGAACCCAACTGCAAATCAAGGTTTATAAGTGTGAACACAAAGAAAATTTAATCATATTTGCCAAATGCGATGTTAAACAATTGGAAGAATTGACATATTATTATAGATTATTCACTATCGATGAACAACTTTCATGTTATCGTGGGTTCCCAACATACTGAGGTGTGGTAAATGATACTGAAACCGATAAATGAATGGAAAAGTTGTTGTATACACCACACAATGAGCTAATAGACTGGGTTGCTTGCTCGAAGTGGCATGCCTTTGGTTGCTTGCTCAATCTCACCATTGATACCCTCCTTTTTGACCCATTTGAGGGATAGGTCTATGCCTCCCCCTTTTTTCACGATGTCCAGAGTATGTCTAGAGAAATTCATGTATGTAATCTTTCATTTGTCAAAGAAAATGCCATGTTTGTAATTTGAGATGGCATTTGTTACAATAAGGATTAATGGGAACTCACAATGAGGATTATTGATCGGTTGTGATCATAATATGTATTATTCTAGGTGTTTTTGAAAGGTCATCACATATTTAACAACTCTTATTCATTTAGAAATAACCTCTTGTTTGTTCATTTTACTAAATAAAAGACTTAGCTCAAGACCTGACTTAGTATTTCACTTGACATTTTTTTGCTCATAAATGTATACATTTACATAGCTATTTCTATCATATTTCTGTGTGATTTGGCCTTTGAGTGCGTGGCCGCCTTTTAATATGTGTGAAGCTTGTGATTGAAGTCTTGATATTGTTGCCTATACTATATTGTATGGATATCATATCTTACATTTTCCATTGATTTATTAGTCTCATCTTACTCCTTTTATACATATTGATCTTTCTAAGCTCGGCCGACCTATGATGCCTACTAAGTAACACATGTTTTGGTGTTCATACTGCACTTCTGCATTGTTTTCTGATGCAGATCCTAGTATGAGCCACCCTGAGTGAGCATTGGATCTCTCGCGCTCGTCCTAGACTTTGATTAGGGTGAGCTCCTGGCATTCGAGACTTGTTGGTTTCCTTCTTTTGAACTAATTTGTATTTTGGATTACTCAATTCTCTGTATATATGACCTATTTGTACATAGTATCTCCTACATAGGCTACACCAGGTCCAGGGATTGCTTCTTGTGTTAGTCTGTACTCTCAGTACCTTTTGGGACTATTTTGTACATTTTGTATCATACTACAAGTTTATGATATGGCCCTTTTTCCTGTATATTATTCTCGTTTTCCACATATATTTTTTTTTTACTTCAATCATTTCATCGACATTCTTGTGTTTGGTACAGGCTTGTCCACTCGGTGGGTTGTAATGGACGCCATCATGGACCATTTTCAAGTCGTGATAGCATGGTGTTAGAGCTTTAGGTTCATCAGTCTCACTAGAACATGAACAAGTGCCTAGTATAGTTGTGTGGATCGGTACAATGACGTCTGTATCTAATCTTTAAGAGGCTATAGGGCATTCTTAGGAATACATCATTGCTTCTTGTTTCTTGTCGTGTTGTCATGGTTGTACCAACCTAATAACTCCATTTGTTTCACTCTTTCTCAGATTGCTAGGACGAGGTTGTCTTTTTGTAGGTGAGAGCCTCCTACACCTCAAGACAAAGCCCTTGATAGGGGTAGAGGTTGAGGCCGACCTAGAGGTCGAGGGGGAGCATAGAATGCAACACCCATCTGGATCAAGAGCAGACACCATCAATAGAGCCCGATATAGAGGTTAAGCATGTATGACATCATTCACATAGTGTGGGACCAGCCCAGCCTCCAACAGGATTCGTGGCCACACTAGTAATAGATGATACCATTGCAAGGATTCTAAGGTTAATGGAAGGCTTGTCTAAGGGGTGTACCTTGCGTAGTAGTTCAGCTGGACTAGATATAAGATATGATTCTAAGACATCACCCCATGCAGGGTCATAAGATGTTTAGGCCACACAGGCACATCATGCTACTGTGGCTCTTCGTGTAGTGGATCAATTGATTCTAACTTTTGCTCCACCTATGGATCCTCGACTAGCTATGACTTCTAAGGCGCAGAAGATGTTAGGGTAGTTCATTAGATTGGGTCCTCCCAGGTTCACCGATGCTATGGGCAAGGATGCCTATGAGTTTATAGTCAGTTGCTCGGAGAGGTTACAAAACCTCATGTTAGTGGAGTCCTACGGGGTTGACTATAGCGCTTACAAAATCGAGGGACCAGCAAAGCAGTGGTGGAGATCTTATTTATAGTGCAGACCAATCGGGTCACCTTTGATGACATGGGCTCAGTTTTACATGACTTTCTTGGAGAAGTATGCACGTCGTAGCCTATGAGAGAAGTTGTGGGATGAGTTTGGTGACTTGACTCATGGATCACTATCAGTTGCGGAGTACGAGAAACAATTCCAGGAGTTGTCTAGACATGTGGCTATGCTAATATCAATATAGCAGGAGAGGGTTTGTAGGTTTATTAGAGGGCTCTCATTCACACTTTGGTTGGCGAAAGAGTAGATAGTGGCGTCAGGCTATTATTTTATTCAGATAGTTGATCATACACCCACCATCAATGGGATTCTTCGAAAGGCCTATGGTGGCAACAATAAAAGACCCCCTTGTCAAGGTGGTTTCAATGGGTTTCACTACCGTGGTAGAGGGTATCTAATCCGGGTTATCCGTAGTAGTTTCAGCCTAATAGACCGATATAGGGAGCTTTACAACTTACAAATGGTGGCACTGTAGGTGCTAGTGGTCAGATGGTTCAAGAACCAATTAAAACTTCTTAGGTTGCGCATTTGGGGTATGCAAGTTGTGGTGGCCAGTCAGGTTGAGGCGAGTCATCTTAGAGGGTTACTTCTGGTTGGGGTTGCTACGAGTGTGGTGTAGTGGGCCAGTTTGCCTAAGAGTGTCCTACAATCAGTCATCACATGAGAAAAAGTCAGTAGATTCATGGTCCTAGGGCTCCTGTGTAGCCGACTAGAGGTGATGCTCAGGTAAGCTGGGGTTTGCCCGAGGGTTCTCGAGGTGGTCCTCAGTCAAACAGGTCAGGCAGTCGAGGTGGACATCGCAATATGTATTCTTTTTTTGGGAGGCTAGAGAAAAAGTCATCAGATGTATTATCATAGGTATGATCTCTATCTCCAATTAGCATGCTTAAGCTTTATGTGATCTGGGATCTATGTTCTCATATGTGTATGCTTATTATGCTACATGATTGGATCTATCTTGTGAGACAATGTATGTGCCTATGCGTGTAGCTACCCCCTAGGTGATTCTTTGGTAGTGGACAATGTATAAAGATCTTGTGAGGTGACCATCTTGGGGTATGATACTTGGGTAGACCTGATTGTGCTAGATATGGTGGATTTCAATATGATTTTAGGCATGGATTTGTTGTCTCCGTATCATGCATTCTTTGATTGCTTCTCCATGACTATTACTTTCTACATGCCTGATATTCCTCCTCTTGTGTGGACTTGTTCAGATATTCATATGATGAGGAGTGTGGTCTCTTTCTGATGGCGTGATTGTTGGTAGGGAATAGGTGTCTATTTTATCTTGCTTATGTCTGTGATACTAGTGCTGACACTCCTCCTCTAGATCAATTTCAATGGTTAGAGAGTTTGTCGATGTATTTCCTATAGATCTACCGGGTCTTCCACCTAATTGTGATATTGATTTTGGGATTGATGTTAAGCTACGTATGAAAACAGTTTCTATTATGCCATACCAAATGGCTCTAGCTGAGTTACGGGAGCTTAAGGAGCAGCTCCAGGACCTCTTGGGCGAGGTGTTCATTAAACCTAGTGTATCTCCTTGGGTGCTCCTTTCCTATTCATGAAGAAGAAGGATGGTACCTTGCGCATGTGCATTTACTATAGGATGCGGAATAAGGTGACTATCAAGAACATGTATCCTATGCTAGAGATTGATGATTTGATGATTTCTTCGACCAGCTTCTTGGTGCAGTGGTGTTCTCTAAGATAATATGAGATTGGGCTACCACCAATTGAGGATTAGGGTGGTGGACATCCCTAAGACTACCTCTAGGACTTGCTATGCCCACTACGAGTTTTTAGTCATATATTCTGGGTTGACTAATGCCCCAGCAACATTTATATAGTTGATGAGCCATGTGTTCATCAATAAAATCTTGATATACTCTAGGAGTAGGGAGCATCATATGAGAATTGTCTCCAAACCTTGAGAGATCAATTGTTGTATGCCAAATTCACTATATCTGAGGTTTGGCTTGAGTTGGTAGCATTCTTGGGGAACGTGTTATCCAAGGATAGCATTATGGTGGATCCGCTAAAGGTTGAGGCAGACAGTGGTTGGGCCAAGCCCACTTCACCTATTGAGGTTCCGAGTTTCATCACTACTACAAACGGTTTGTGGAGGAGTTTTCTTCAATTTCAATTCCTTTGACTAGATTCAATCAAATGTTCCTAGTTTCATTGAGTTAGCAGGCTACAATAGACGACACCTTTGACTAGATTGACCTAGAAAAATACTCCCTTCCAATGGTCTAATGAATGTGAGGTGAGCTTTCTGAAGCCCAAGGCCTTGTAGACTTCAGTGACGATTCTGACTCTTCCTATTGAGGGCCAGGGGATTATGATCGACTGTGATGCTTCCGATGTTGGCCTAGGTTGTTTCTTGATACAGTAGGGGTAGGGTTATCACTTATTATTTTAGACAGCTGAAGCTTCACGAGAAGAACTACTCCACTCATGACTTTGAGTTGGTCTCGGTAGTCTTAGCATTGAAGATTTTGCAGGACAATTTGTATGGAGTTCACTCTGAGGTATTCACTGACCATCGAAGTCTTCAGTATATCTTCTTCCAGAGGGACCTTAACCGAGATGGTGCAGGTTGTTGGATTTTCTAAAGAAAAACAATATATCAATTCTTCATTACCTGGGCAAGGCTAATGTAGTAGCAGATGCCTTGATTCGAAAGGAAGTTAGTATGGAGAGTTTGGATTTCTTAGCTATGTAGGAGCACCCTATGGCTTCTGACAATTATTTCTTAGCGAACAAGACTGTTAACTTGATATTTCTGAGCCAAAAAGAGTACTTGTATGTGCGGAGGCTAGATCTTCTTTGACGGAGCAGATTCAGGCACAACGGTTTGAGGATCCGTAGTTGAGGGTGATTCAAAAAAATGTTCTTAGCAGTGAAGCTAGGAAGGGAACCTTATATCGAAAGGGCATTTTAAGAATTGAGGGTCATATCTATGTTCCTATAGTTGGTAAGTTAGTATGGCTGATTCTTCAGGAGTCCTATTGTTCAAGGTACTCTATTAATCCCAGTGCTACAAAGATGTGTCGTGATCTGAGGTAACACTACTAGTAGTGTGGGATGAAGAGGGACATCACATCATTTGTGGTTAGGCGCTTGAACTGTGAGCAGGTAATGTACGAGCACCAGAAACCAGGTTGATTGACTTAGTGGCTACCCATTCTGGAGTAGAAGGCAAAGTGTATAGCCATGGACAGTATAGTAGGCTTACCATGTACTTTCTGATGTTTTGATTCTATTTGGGTCATCATTGATTGATTGACCAAGTCAGCTCACTTCCTACCAGTGCAGACTACCTACAATTCAAAGAGATTGGCTCAAATTTACCTTAGAGAGATTGTCTGTTTGCATGGGGTGTCGGTCTTTATCATTTTCAGAACATGGTACTCAGTTCACTTTGCACTTTTGGAGGTCTATTCAATTTGACTTTGGTACCTGGGTTGAGCTCAATACTGCTTTCCACCCTCAGACCAATAGTCAAACAGTAAGGACTATTAAGGTTTTGGAGGATATGCTCCGGGCTTGTGTTATTGATTTTAGTAGTTAGTGGGGTGATTCTTTGGCTTTAGCGGAGTTTGCATATAATAATAGCTACCATTTGAGCATTCAGATGGCACCATTTGAGGCATTATTTTGTAGGAGATGTCCTTCCCTAGTGTTTTTGTTTGATGCTTTTAAGGTTAGGCCATGGGGCACCAACTTTTTGTGAGACTCTATGGATAGTGTTTGTGTGATCCAGGAGCAACTTCTTACTACCCAGAGTAGGTAGAAGAGCTATGCTAAGAGGAGGCTACAACATTTAGAGTTCATGGTTGGTGATCGTGTGTTTCTGTGGGTGCCCCCCATGAAGGGTACGGTGTTATTTTGTAGGAAGGGAGAGATTAGCCCCATGTTTATCGGCCCTTTTGAGATTCTAAGGCGGGTAGGAGGGTGGCTTATGAGATAGCCTTACCCCCAACACTTTTGAGTTTTCATCATGTGTTTCATGTTTCTATGTTTGGACGGTATGTTCCCAATCAGTCTAACATGCTTCCGTTGATTTGTTCAGCTTGATGAGTCTTTGAGTTTTGAGGAGGAGCCCATGGCCATTTTAGACAGGTAGGTTAGGTAGTTGCGGTCTAAGGAGATCCCTTCATGGAATGTTTAGTAGAGGCTCTATCCGGTCGAAGAGGTTACTTGGGAGGCCGAGCTTGACATGCTGACCCAGTATCCTCATCTTTTCGAGCCATCAAGGACTTCCTTTGTATTACTTTCACCAATGAACTTCCTTTTAGTAGTATTTGTTGTAATGACCTTTGAGGTCATTTCTATGTTTTTGGCATGCTTTTACTATTATGCCCCTTCTCATAGCTTCCTTAAAGTTTTGTGTGGTACTAGGTTGGGTGGCATGCATTCTGAGGTGTTTGGTTGAGTTTGGTGCATGTTTTTGAGTTTGGAGGCTTAATGCTTGATAGCGTTGACTTTAGTCAATGCCTAGGGATTCATATGTCGGATCAAAATTTTGCCTGTTCCATCATCTCTTGAATGGTCATTGTGGTCTAGAGTGATGATCAATTTAGGTTTTGAGGCTTCCATTTGGAGTTGGTGCAATTAGGCATTTTATCTTTTGAGTTTTGCCTAAAGTTTAAATTTGGTAAATTTTTTTAGTATATGTGCTCAGAATGGAATTCGCTCCATGCGGTTAACTCTAGAATGCCAAATTTGTTTTTGATTGAGTTTTGGTTTGGTTCCCGAGGGTATTATGATGAATTTTTAGCTTGTAGCATTTTTTTTGTGTCTCTTTGTGAACTGTTGAATTTGGTCAACATTTTTACAAAACAACCTCAGTTGGCTATTTAGTCAATTCCGTTGAGTACGCAATGTCATTACAGAGTGGTTTACACTTTTTGTTTGCGTTGTTTAGATTCCAAACTAATTTCGAGTCATAGTTTTAAGTTTAGAAACACATAGCTCTTTTTTTCCTAGTTTCAAGTTGCTGGTGCTTTGGCTTTTGTGAACCCTTGATTGCTTAAGTGAAGTATGCTTTAGCGACGAAAGGGTTACTTAAGCGAAGTGAGTCAGTGAGGCGGGGATATCTTAAGCGACCAGCCCTTCGCTTAAGCGAAGGTCGCTTTTGTGACAAAGAAGGCACTTAAGGGACAGGAGCCTCTTAGGCAGGGGTCGGTTTCTCGAAGCCTCGGTTGGCTTAAGCGATATTCGCTTAACCAAACATCTCATGGATTAAGCATAAATTGCTTGGATTAAAACCCTGTTTTTCCTTCACTTCGTCAAAAGAAAAACCCAACTTGGTAGAGCTCGGTTCTTGGAAATTTTCCTCATTTCTTGGTTTCGTTTCAAGCCTCAAAATCCTTCACTTCTAACCTTGAAAGTAATATAATTTGACCATTTGAGGTACGAATCTAACTCCATGTTTGCCCATCTTTAGGGCATAGGATCTTGATGAGTGGTAGATTTGCACTCATTTACAGTCCATTTAGCTCAATAATTAATGTCCTCAATGCCGAATTATGTCCTTTTCTAATAGAATGTCGATGATTTGCAGTTGTGAAAGCAATTGAACAAGGCAAGGACTAAAGTTTGAAAGAACATTGTTGGTCGCCTGGCATGATGGGCGGATTGCCAACTTAGCATAACATCACCCAAAGTGACAGTGTCAAAGAAAAGATTTAAAGCTCAAAAGGCGAACTAAGGTGGTATTCGGCGATACGCCGAACATAAAAGGTAGACTCAATCGAAGTCACCGACTGAAGTTCAAACAGCTGAAGCCTAGAGCATCACAAGGTGAGTTGAGAAGAGAAGGGCGATCCGCCGAGTAGGTTAGGCGAGCACGACTAATGTCGCCGAAGCTGTCAGATGTGGGAATTTTGAGCCAAATTTTGGGAAAATATAAATAGCCCAAAGAATGAAAATGAAAAGAGATTTTTTTGGGAGATTAAATGTTTTGATAACTTTAGAGAGAGAGAGAGTTTTTGAGAGTGAGAGAACACTTGCCATTGAAGAACACTTTTCTAGCTTTTGGGATTTTACAACATTGTGCTTGAATCTTACAATTTTAAGTTGAATCCAAATTGGGTTTTCTTGTAATTTCTTAATTTCTTGCTACCCATAGTTGCTTCCATGAAAGATATAATCTCTTTGATTTTTGTGATGGGTGGCTAAATCCCCAAGATCTAGGGGGTGCTATAATGGGGTTGGGTGTTAATTTAATGTAGTGGGTATTGTGCTATGCTCTGTTTTACTGTTGTTCATGCATGAATTTTGTCTAATTACCATGGGGTTAGCTAAAGGGTTAAGGTTTCAAACATAATTCCTACTTCTGATCTCCGGTTGATGCTCGAAAGATATTGATTAGAGTGGGTAATTTGTTCAATACTAGCAATTTAGGTTTGATGTATGTAGCTTTCTTGATAGAGATGTTATTGGTCAAACTTATTTGCCCTATTCTTAAAAGATAGGATAGAGTAAGGTATTGGGTTGTTTAGAATTGGTATATAGATGAGACCGAAAGGAGATTTAATGCTAGGATGCTTTGAGATTGAAAGAAGATTAACGTTATTGACGATGACTTAGCCTATTCATGAATGTTCATCACAATAGAGCAGCACAACTACCCCAACGTGAGATTGACTTCCAATCACCGTACCCCTAGATTACTTATTAACTCTTGAGTTCATTTAATTTATAGTTTAATTGCGATCTTTGATAACCAAAGCTGCATATTAAGTTGGTGGTCCCACCCACCAAATTGTCTTACTATTACAAAAGAATTAATTTAAAATCCAAATTTCTTGAAAAGGAATTCTCTACACTGCACCATTCCTTGTAGGATTCGACCCCGACTCTTCATTAGGTTTTTACTGACTACGATCGCTCACTCTTTTAACTAGTTTTTTAGGATGATTTGAGTGTTAATAAAAATGACACCATTGCCAGGGAATGGTAGTTGAGAATTCTAATTGAGAAATTAGATTTTAGATTGGTTTAGTTATAGTAGATTTGTTGTTGGCTGATTTGCAGGTTGAAAATATGAGTGACCATGGTAGTGACATTGACAGTCACTATGGTCAAAATGACAACATAGGTGATTTAGATGACATGCACGTTAATGTCATTCAATCCACAGGAGCAATCCAGATACCTCCTACAACTGGTAGGGGTGTGTTTCACATCACCGGAACTATGATCCAATTACTCCAAATGAAAGGTATGTTTGGGGGTCTAGCTCATGAAGATCCCCATGAACACCTTAAGAATTTCATAGAGGTATGAGAGTACCCTTTGTGTTCAAAATTATCTCTCAAGAATCCGTAACGTTGAGGTTATTCTAGTTCTTTTTAACGAGAGAAGCTACAAGATGGTTGGCGGAGTTGCCAAATGATTCAGTTACTTTGCGAGATGAGCTAACTGATGCATTTTTTGAGAGATTCTTTCCAACCTTGAAGATGGTTAAGCTCCGGATCCAAATCTAAATTTTAAGCATATTGGAGGTGAACCATTGTATGAGACATGGCTGAGGTTTAAGAGGTAACTCTTACAGTGTCTAACGCATGGCGTACCAAACAATCTACTGCTGCAATACTTCTACTTCAGCCTGGATTCGGTCAACAAAGGTGTGGCTGATCAATTAGTCCATGGTGGAATAATGAGACAACCGTATGAGGTGGCTGTGTTGTTGATTGATGATATGACTAAGGTTAACCGAGCATGACATACTAGAGAGCACCAAGTGCCTACCTTACAAGTGGGTTTCACTAAAGAACAAATAGAGAAGGACCATGAATGAGAGGAGAACATGGCCAAAATGATGACTCATATCGATTTGTTGTCCACACATGTCATGGGAGATGAAACCAAGTCGGTAAATGAGGTGGAACCAATATAGGGCAGTGCTTAGATGATGCAAAGTTTGAGGCATTATACAATGAATCAGTTCAATACTTTGGAAATCAAGTGGGGGGTTTTCACACCAATTATCAACAACAAGGTGGGAACCAGGGTTGGAACAAGGATAGAGATAGTGGCTGGAAAGATTGGCAAGTTGAAAATTGCAGAGATAGTGAGATGGAAAAAGATAGGCATGTGCCTCCCCACGATCGTCCACGCCCAAAAGAACCAAGTGGGCCAGAAGGAGGCCAGACTGAGGACATGCTTGGAAGGATCTACAACAAGGTTGAAGGGTCTTATAAGGTGTTGAATGACTTGAAAAATGACTTCTCAACTTTATCACAGACGGTGACTTCTCACTCTGTTTCTGTTAAGCAGCTGGAGACCCAACTAGGTCAAATCGCAACTGATCTCAATCCAAGGCAAAAGGGAACATTGCCTAGTGACACCATCCCGAACCTCAAAAATAAATGTTGAGTTTGGGGATTATGTTATGCCATGACGTTAAATAAGGCGCTTCTTGGAAGGTAACCCAAGTATTTACTTTTTTTTATTACTTTCGAATAACGTGCGTTGTGAGTGCAAGTTTAGAAGAGGTTAAAAGATGGACAAGGTGAGTTTAGGCAACGACCAAGCCAAATTTGCGATGCGCCAAAGGCACTACGCAGACTAATTCTTGTTCGCCCTTTTAGCTGAAGTTGATAAGAAACTGTAGTGTGAAGATCGGCGAGCTGAACTCAAATGGGCAATTCATCGAAGGACACTAGGTGGACTACATCGGGTTTGCTGAGCAGCCTTCAAGTTTTTGTATTAAGTCAAGCATGTTCTGCAAGCTTCATATCCAGATGGTGATACGCCAAACACGTTTGGTGATGTTAGTGAGTGCGCCGAACGGACCTGGTATAAAAAGGCCTAGGGTTATTTTAAATTAAAAACATCAAACCTTTGAAATTTCTAAAACTTTGATTCCCTCTTCTTGGATTGTGCATTTTGAGTGGTTGTGTGCCTCATGTGAGTGATTTCAAGGTGCTAGTAGGGCTTTTGGTTTAAATTTGAGTCAAACCAACCCCGATTCCTCAATTCTTGCTTGTTTTTGGGTATAAGGGTTGGTGTTAAAACTTTTTGTTGATGATTTTTAAGTTTGATTGCATATAGAGTGTGGGCTTGAGCCCTTCCATTGAACTTGAGTGCTTAATTATGTTGGGTAGCACCATATTGTAGAGTTTGAACTGTACCCATTTAAATGTGATAGTGAATGCCTATATAAAATTGGGAATGGTGATTATGTTGATTGGAATGATGAATTGAAGTGATATAATTGTTGGGTCTGTGCTTTATTAAATGTGAGTGAAATCTGAGTAGCTCACTGTTAACCAATTGCATGATTTTTCCCAATGATAGAAAGGTGACTACTTTCTTAAGGGCAAATCTTCAATTAGTGCGACACTTAGTGATATCTAGGGGAAATCTGAGTACCCATGGGTAGAACAAGCATATAGGTGGGTTGTAATGTTGGGAGGAACTTGTATTTGCTCTGCTTGTTAGGTTTGGTTGTGAAAATTAGGCACTGGGCTGAAACTTCCTATTCGGTGAGCTTGTCTGAGCCCGCCAAGGAAGTTAGGCGAATCACCGAGTAAGACCCAGCTTGCCTTCCTTAGCATGTGCATGGCCTTGGGTACTGTCCCATTCGATGGGCGTGTCCTAGTCCGCCGAACCCATTTGGCGAATCGCCGAGTGGGAGAGGACATCACCCTTGATGCATGTTATCTTCCCTTTTGTACTGTCAGTTTTGGCGGACTTTTCTTAGGTCGTCGAAACCAATTCTGTGAATCGCCAAGTTTGCATTGACTCCTCCTTGTTTGCCTAAACCCTAAGTAATTTGTTACTATCTATTTCGGTGAGCTCACCGGAGCTCGGCGATCCTGTTGTGCGATGCACCTTCCCGTTAGGTGAGCCTTAAGACTCTTTTTTAAAATGTGATTCAAAGTGCTTTCGATTTTAACTAACCTTCAAAACTCTTGTGTTGTAATGTGTGCTTTGCAGGCAATGGAAAAAACAAAGGGTAAGAATGTGGTCACCTCAAACTCTGAGTCAAATTGAGAGTCTTCTCCTCCTCCTCCAAAGAGGTAAAAGGGTATCTCATTCAATGAGCGTTCTGAGGCCTCTAATGAACAACTAACAAACCTTCAGATACCTACCAGTGGGGGTCAATAGATACGAAAGCATATTTCCAAGAAGCAAGTGAATGTTAATTCAAAATTGGTGTTGCCCTCATAAAATACCAACCCTGTTTCTCGTGTTCCCCCAATGATAGCTCCAAGATCTTTAAATAGGCTCAAGGAAGATGGGGAACAAATAATTTTAGAAGAGCGTTTACCCTCAATTGACGGAGTGATGAGTGAGTATCTAGCGATATAAGAGACAATCAAAATACACAAGCTAGAACAGTTCACAAGAGTTAGGTTGCCATACATACCATAGTGGGTACGAGAATTTTATGACACCTATGCTAAGGCATTACCAAAGAACAGGAAAGGGCTGGAATCCATTGGAGGAAGTTAGCTTAAGAGGCAAGATGGTTCCATGCCACGCCACCATAATTAACACGGCTTTGAGTACCCCAAATAATCATTCTGATGCATACAAGTTCCGGAGAACGAAATATTTAGATATATTGAAGGGATGGTTAGCCCCTCTAATATCTGATGAGTCTTCTCCCGCCTGGTTGGCTGAAAGGGTGAAGATCGAAAAGAAAGACTTCAACATTGCAGCGCGATATTGGTTTTGATTAATTAGTAGCAACATTAGCCATCCCATAATGAATCAATACTCCGGCATCCGAAAGCAATAATAGTGGGCTCTATTATCACAAAGGAAAAATTCAACGCATAAATTATCATTGGGGATGAGATACTACTGCAGGTGAGACAAGAGCGGACATTGCTCTCGTTCCTATTACACAGTTGTGTGAAAGGGCAGGAGTCCCTTTCCAGAAGATAGATTTTAGAGTCACACTTGTTTCTTCTAGTGACACTAGGAGGATAGAGGCTGAGTATTTTAGAGATGATGCGATTCGAAGGAAGACGCCATCACCAGACACCAAACCAGTGGTAGACCCTGCTACATTGGTACCTAAGACCAGCACACCTGCTCCTTCTGTGGAGCAGCCAGCTATTTCTATTCCTACTTCTGTTGCTGGCTCTTCGTTTTTGCTTATACTCCTGTGCTTGATGGTATTGTGAGGCCTCCCTCCTCAACTGTTGCATGTCCTCTACTAACCCCGGTCCTTATTTATTAGATGGGTAGTCTTGCCTGGTCAAATGATGTAAGAATTACCCAGTTTGAGAAGGACCTTCCCTTGTTCATTGACCAGGCTATCAAGAGAGTCTTGGCTTCCCTGATTGAGCGGGTGGTCAAGTGTGAGGAGGTGATTGGGGGCCATATTATGAGACTAGATGGTTTTACTGCTAGGTTAGTAGTATCAGAGGGGACAGAGGGAAGTTTTAGTGTTGTGGACACCCTGAGAGCTGAGGTTGCCGCATTGAGGGATGAGGTGGTCTAGATACAGTCGATGGACATCTCTATACTATGAGGCGATGTTCGCCTTTCAGATGTTGCTGTCGAGGTTCTTGTGATGCCTAGTGCTGCACCTTGCTCTTATGTACCTAAGGATGCCGGTGTTACTACTGAGGATGAGGATGAGGGAGCCGACAAGGAATTGGCTGAGGAGACTGATGAGGAGGAACCGCACTAGGACAAGTATGGAATTGCTGAGACACTGATCGTGCTGCATGAGATCTAGGAGCTCATCCTTAAGGCTACCCTGGAGAGATCCCTTCGAGAGACTACATGGGTTGGGTCTAGAAGAGTCACTCCATACTCTACCACACTTCATGTTGCTGAGCCGAGCACTGATGCCCCGGTCGAGCCTTCATTTCTACCTCTCGTGATCCTATTGCCGAACATCGATGCCCCACTTGAGACTTCTCCTCCCGATACTCCAGATTAGAGTGCTCTATTAGCATAGCCTGTCAAGGGGTTCTTTTTTCTCAGCCTCCTAGTACTTGTATTTATTTTGCATTGAGGAAATTGCATTTTTATTTTTGGTGGGGTGAGGGCCTTCATGCCAATATTCCCCTTTTTTGTTTGTATTTGGTTATTTTGTTTTGTCTTTTGAACAAATTACAGTTGATGCTTTTTATTTTAGAGTGAATTTCTTTTGGTAAATTGTGTATCTGTATTCCATTTTTCATTCTCTCTTGATGATTGCAATCATCTCCGTATTCCATTTTTGTTCTCTATTGATGAATGCAACCCCCATGAGTTTTAAAATCGTGAAATGCTTGGAGTTTTCATTGATAAAAATTTTACAATAATTTTTTTTCAGTATCGATGTCTTAAATAGTACTCATGATAAACATGATGCATAGTGTTGGTGTTGCGAGAACCAAATAGATGTGGCTACACCTTTGAATGATCTTAATGAATATTTTGTTGACTAGCTGCGTTTGGATGTGATCTTTGAAATGATATCTCACGTCTGCTTTTGATCTTTTCTGGATGTGCTAAACGAGTGTATTTTGAAGTGCCATGTGAGGTAAGTTGGTACCTTAAAATATGCACGCAGAGTCTTAGAATTTGCCTTGTTAGTCCAATTGTTTGAATCTTGGGGAATGTGAGGCATGATCTTGCATAAACCATTTTTGCCTACTTTGTGAGGGTGTGAAATCATTTTGGCACCATTTGAGTCTAGTCCATTTGTTGTCAACCAAAAGAAGCCTCTTAAGATAAATTATCCCTACTTTCTCAACAAAAACCCTTTTTGAAGCATTGTAATGTTTGAATAGCAAACATAGGCCAAAATCCTAAGTTGGGGGTGTGGAAAGGAAGGATGAATGAAAGCCAATTCAAGGGCCAAGGAAGAAGAAATGAGGCTCAACTTTGAATATTTTACTAAAAATAAGGAACTCCTCCATATAATTTTTTTTGTTGAATGAGAGAAAAGGAAATGAAAAGGAGGAGTGAATGAAACAAAGAGGGGATTCCATATAAAGTGAATGGCAAGTCAAGGGTTGAGTCCTCAAATGAAAAAAGAAAGAAATAGAACTAGAGTAGAGGTGATTATGATTGCAACAATGCTTTGAAAGGGTGAAGTCACCAATCCAAATTGACCATGCCTTAACCCTTAGCCCCATTACAATCCTAGAAGACCCTTGAGATCTTACATGAACTAGATCTTGTGCTGATTGGAAAATATGGGCAAACCTATGGGACAAATCTTGCATGTATTTCTCTTTTGAGAGAGTGAGAGTTGCATTGATTCCTTACACCTTTGTTGAAAATGCTTTGTGAGAGCATGGAATCGTTCTTGATGTGAGGGCACTTGAATGCATTTGTTGAAACATGTTCGTGCATTAGACAAGAAACTATAGTGAGCTTGTGTTTGTGTTGAGACTAGCTAGTCCTCATTTGAAGCTTTTTATCCTGATTTAGTGTAACATGCTATTGACAGTAATCTTTCCATAGCACTTGCATGTTAGCCCTCATAGAGTACAGCTGTAGACACCCATATTGAGCTTACTATGTTCTTGATTTACTTGAGGACAAGCAAAAGTTTAAGTTGGGGGTGTTGATAAGTGGTAGATTTGCACTCATTTAAGGTCCATTTAGCTCAATAATTAGTGTCCTCAATGCATAATTATGTCCTTTTCTAGTAGAATGTTGATGATTCGCAGTTGTGAAAGCAATTGGACAAGGGAAGGACTAATGTTTGAAAGAATGGCCAAAAATGCAAAAAGAAGTGCAAAGTGAACATTGTTGATCGCTTAGCATGATGCGCGGATCTCCCACTAAGCATAACATCGCCCAAAGTGACAGTGTGCAAAGAAAATATTTAAAGCTCGAAAGATGAACTAAGGTGGTATTCGACGATGCGCCAAATGTGAAAGGCAGACTCAATCGATGTCGTCAACTAAGGTTCAAACACCTGAAGTTTAGAGCATCACAAGGCGAACTGAAAAGAGAAGGGTGATCCATCGAGAAGGTTAGGTGAGTCCGACTAATGTCACCGAAAGTGTCAAATGTGGGAATTTTGGGCTAAATTTTGGAAAAATATAAATACCCCAAAGAATGTAAATGAAAAGAGATTTTTTGGGAGATTAAATTTTGGGATAACTTTAGAGAGAGAGTTTTTGAGAGTAAGAGAACACTTTTATCATTGAAGAACACTTTTCTCTCTTTTAGAGTTTTATAACTTGGTGCTTGAATCTTACAATGAGAAGTTGAACCCAATATGGGTCTGCTTGTAATTATTTAATTTCATGCTACCCATGGCTGCTTCCATGAAAGGTATAATCTCTTTGCATTTTGTGATGGGTGGCTAAAACCACAAGATCTAGGGGTGGTCTAATGGGGTTGGGTTTTAATTTAATGTAGTGGGTATTGTGCTAAGCTCTAATTTGTTACTATTCATGCATGGATTTGGTCTAATTACCAAAAGGTTAACTAAAGGGTTATGGTTGAAAACTTAATTCCTACTTTCGATCTCCGATTGATGCTTGAAAGAGATTGAATGATTGGGTAATTAGTTCAATACTAGCAATTTAGGTTTGATGTATGTAGCTTGCTTGGAAGGGAGGTTATGGGTCGAACGTATTTTCCCTATTCATGAATGAAAGGATAAAGTAATGTATTGGGTTGTTTAGAATTGGTGTATAGATGAGACCAAAAGGAGATTCTATGCAAGAATGCTTTGAGATCGAACGAATATTAGCGTCATGAGCGTTCATCGCAATAGAGCAGCACAATTACCCTTATGTGAGATTGACTTCCAATCTCCGTACCCCTAGATTACTTATTAACTCTTGAGTTCATTTCATTTCTCGTTTAATTGCGATCTTTTATAACAAAAACTTCATATTTAGTTGGTGGTTCCATCCACCTAATTGTCTTACTATTACAAATGAATCAATTTAAAATCCAAACTTTTTGATAAGGAATCCTCTACATTGCACCATTCCCTATGGGATTTGACCCCGACTCTTCATTGGGTTTTTACTGACTATGATCATTCACTCTTTTAATTGGTCTTGGAGGGTGATTTGAGCATTATCAGATCCTCACTTCAAGGGGAACGTAATGAAGATTTCTGTTTCAAAATTCTGTAACGTCAACAGAGGGTTGATTATTGACCTGATTTCCTATTCAGAATTCGTATTATTGATACTGGTATTGTTAGTCCCGTATTGACTTGCTTGTTCTATTTTTGATAGCTTTGCAATAGTTGGTTGCTCTCTAAAAGGGAAAAGCATCCCAGTTGTAGTTAGTGTGCGATTTTTGGCCTTAAAGTAGGTTACAACTTCTGTTTTCTTCGAATTGGCTTTGTTAGATTAATTGTATTTTAGTAGTATTGTATGATTAGGTTGGAGCCTTAGGCTTCTTAGGCTTATTTGATCCTTAAGTGATCATGGCAAAATATTAGGATTATTAGCGTAGTTTTAGCTGGAAAAACCTTAGTTTAGGCAATCCTTGTGCTTTTTGAGTAATGTCCGTACACTTTGCTCTTAGGTGGCATGAAACTTAGGCTGTTGCGTGTTTTGAATTATTTTGATGGTTTGACTGATTGTGTGATATCCTTGAGTTATGATTTATTTTGATTATTGAACTGTTGGGCTTGAGGCCGTGAGCATTCACTTGCAGAAGTTCCAGGTTTGTACTCTCATTGTGTGCTGATTATTTCACCCTGTCGTGTGTGTGATGTGAGTTGATTTGTGATGATAATCTTGGAAGTGTTTTTATTTGAATGATTTTGATTGAAAGGCCTTGGATTTGTGGAAGGATATTATCCTTAATGGTTTGGTAGTCTTTGGGACCTATTTAGCTTAAAATGGTAAAAGTGCCCATTTACTTTATCTTTCGACTACTTTTACTCAGATAAGCTCGAGATATCATTCTGGGCAGCCTGTTGACTTAGACTCGGGATACATTCCACTATTTATATTTACATTGTTGGTATCCTCGATGAGTCACCCAACACAGCCCGTGGATACATCTATTGGGGCTATTGACACACCATGGTTAAGCTCGACGCATTACTCCGGGAGGCTCGATGTTCCTTCCGGGCTTATGACCTTCCTTTTCTTTGCAATTTATGTCATATTGTTGTGTGCTTTTTCCTTTGAGTGTGTCTGGCCACTTTGTAATATGTGTGTAGCTTGTAACTAAAGTCTTGATATTATTGCGTTTTCTCTATTGTATGCATTGCATATCTTATATTTTCCCTTGACTTATTATTATCACCACATTCCTTTTATATATATTGATCTTTCTGAGCTCGGTTGTCCTATAATACTTACTGAGTAACTCGTGTTTTGGTACTCATACTGCACTTCTACCTCTATTTTCTGATATAGCTCACTGAACGAGCCACCCTCAGTGAGCATTGGATCTCCTGCGGCCGTCCCAAACTCTAAATGTGGTGAGCTTCCGACGTTCAGAGACTTGTTGGTTTCCTTCTTTTGTACTGACTTTTATTTTAAATTTCGTATATGTTAGTTCTCTGTATAGATGACCTTTCTGTACTTAGTAGCTCCTTTATAAATGACATCAGGTCAGGGTATTTGTTCTTGTATTAGTCTGTGTTTCTCGGTTAATTTTGGGCCTATTTTTTTACATTTTGTATTGTACAGCAGGTTTATGATATGACCCTTTTTGCTATATATTATTCTTGTCTTCCGCATTTATTATTGTTATTACTTAAATCATTTCTTCTCCATTCTTGTGTTATGTTTTGGCTTGTCCACACGGTGGGTTGTAGTGGAAGTCATCATGGCTCATTTTCGGGTCGTGACATTATCTTATGTAGTAAGCTTTGCACTAGCATCCACCAAGTTTTGGAATGGATCTTTGTACTTTTGTCCTCGTTTGAGGGTTATTTGTGTATATTGTTCCTTTTTTTCATTGTTCTTTATGAAATATGTTTGATTTTATTTCCTTCTATTTCTTCCGCTCCCTAGGTCCGTTATCATTAGTTCTATGCTAAGAATTGGCCTACCTAAAAGTGGAATTTAGTAGGTGTCATCATGACCCCAATTTTTCGTTTGGTTTTTTTGTAGACATTTCATTTTATTCTTGAAAAATGCCCCATAATTTATGTATTTAGATTTTATTTTCGTAGAGAAATTGGGACTATTGGTGGATTATATATGTTTCAAGAGATTATTACATTGAATATGTTTCTCAATCGTCAAATAATTACTTTCATAACCTTTGATTAAATCTAAGTTTATATGTGAACTTGTTGAGCACTAGAACTATCAATATGCAAGTGGCAAAAAAAAAAATTCTTAAGCAATTTCAAGAAATATCTTTTGCACCTTATTTTACCATATGTATAATAACTCAGATTCTATTACTAGCTATAATTTTAAAAATATTTATGCAACTAATTCATTTATATTTTTTATAAATTAAATTCTAATTGGATTGACTTGGTGAGAAAATTAGAATTCACCAGTTTAATGATTGAACATGATTAAATATGTGATTGTCTCATTAAAACAGTAGTATATTGTCCTAATAGGAAAACAATATAAAACATAACATCTACCAACAAATTTTTTTGTAAAATTTGTCGATATGATATAAAAATGTGGAAAGAAATTACATATGATTTCATTAAAAAACTATCTTGTATCAATTGTGTACAATTAACAAACATGGGAAGGTTATACCAGAAAGCTACACTTAAAGCTTTAACGAATGATACACTTCATTGCACAAAATACGTAATACTCCTCCAGATTCCTTTCAATTCGTTTTTAAAAATATCTCCCTATGCAACACTCGATATCTTCTCCCATTTAACTAGGGAAGATAGATAAATTAAGGTTATAATAGATAATTTATATGAATTCTCTGTTAGTTGTGGAACTGCCTCTCAACTCAACAAGAGAAAAGCAATTAATTAGTATATTGCAAAAAGACAAACTATCAAAGATGTAAATTTATTCCCTTGTATTGAAAACTAAATAAAGAATTAACAATGATCTTTACTAAAAGTATTAACATGTAAAACCTGATTAAATTAAAGTTACAAACTAATGGAAATAACATGTAGGATGTTAGCTGAAGGATATTGTGGAAATGATGAATATCTTTGGTCTTACTAGGATGCAAGTTTGAAATCATCTTCAAATACATTCTTAAAAGGCATTCACTACTTCAACATTATCATTCGACCATGAAGGTCATTCACATACCAAAGAAAAGGAATGTGGCGGCTAAGTGAAATATAGGGTTTTTAGGGATATAGAAAGAAGAGTTGAGCTTTTATAGAGTAGAATAGACCTTACACCTTTTAAGAGTTTTTAAATTTACCTCTAAAAACCAAATCATTTATAAATAGTCCTTCTTTATTTTTGACTAAATGCATATTTAGCTTTTTAAGGTAAGCATTAAATGTCAATTTGATATTTCAACCTGTTTAATGATTGTTTAGACATTTTTACTTGATAGGTATATATTTGGCGAATATTTCATGGTGACATGACAAGTTATGTTTCTTTCACTTATACTAGTGAATTTGCTAAGAGAACAACAAAATGAAAATATAAAAGGCAAGATATACATATATAACTAAAATTTGTTAAATTATCTTAGGAACTTTATTTCGGATATATACTTACATATACACACACACACACACACACACACACACACACATATATATAAAACTAAAATTTGTTAAATTATCTTAGAAACTTTATTTCGGATAAATACATACATACATACATACATACATATATATATATATATATATATATATATATATATATATGCTATCATCCACTGGCGAACTCTCTTATTCCTGTTTTTATGATTTGTTCTACTTGAGAAGCAAAGACATATTTGAGACTTGTATTTTCCTTTGAATTCTGTCATTAGCGGCTTGTACATGTGACAACCAGTCTTGGGGAGGATTGTTTAAGTTTGAAAGACTTCCGCTTATGTCATTCTCCATTATATTGCTTATTCTCTGTTGTTATTTTCCACTTGTTAGGTTTAGGCTGACTTGTCCTGGTGGGGTATGATAAGTGTCATCACACCCGGTTTCGAATCGGGACAAATGGTATCAGAGCCCAGGTTCATAGGTCTCACGTGTACAAGCCAGGTCTAAGTTGAGTCTAAAGAATTGATATGTAGACGTCTGTACTTATCTTCGAGAGACTATGAGGACTGTTAGGAAATTTCCTTTCTTTCATCCTTTATTATAGTGCATGGATCCTATCGCTAGTGCTTAGTGTCGCCGTGTTGTTTTGATAGATGCCGAGAAGCTTCTATTCTGGGCGATGGAGAAGAGGCAACCCTCAAGGCAGTTGTTGAGGCCCCAATCAGAGGTAGGGGTAGGGCCCGAGCTGGAGGCCGTGCTCGTGGAGTGGCACGTGGTAGAGGTTCTGCCCGAGGAGCGGCACCTGCTAGAGGCCATGGTAGAGAGGTTTCCCCAGAGCCCCAGGTTGAGGTTTGTGAGGACCAGGTTCCTCTAGGTTTCGCGGCACCATTGTTTCAGGAGACCTTATTTAGAATGCTAGGTGTTTTGGAGAGCTTTACTCAGAGTGCAGCAGGCAAGCCACAGGGGGCATAGACCCCAGAGCATCATCAGGGTCCAATTGTTCAAGATCAGGTAGGTCAGCCACCATTGGTTCCCACACCAGCCGTCGATGCACAGGTTGCTCCAATGGCGTTCTGACACTGGGTGACAAGCAGTGTTATGAGAGGTTTCAGAAGATGAATCACCCTAGTTTCAGGGTGGTAAAAGTGAGGATGTTCATGAGTTTCTGACCTTGTGTCGTGAGATGCTTGAGGCTATGAGCATGGTGGATACAAGGGGTGTTCTCTTTGTTGCTCTTCTACTCCGTGGGCCATCCAGGGAGTGGTGGAGGACTTATGTGGGGTCCAGGCTGGTTAGATATCCTCTGGTTGAGTGGGATGCTTTATCTAGCATCTTTCAGGATCGCTTCATTCCTTGGAGTGTGCGTGAGGAGAGCAGGCTGAGGTTTGAGAGCTTCACTTAGGGTGGCATATCCGTTAATGAGTATGAGGCATGTTTCTGTAAGCTATCTTGTCATGCCACATCTTTGAATCCACATGAGGTTGAGAGGGTCCGTAGATTTGTTAGGGGATTAACTTTCTCCATCAGATCATATGTGTTTAGATCAGCCCGTGAGGGTGCTTCCTTCTAGTCCACTGTAAGCATCGCTAGGGAGACGGAGTTTTTGGTTTGAGAAGAGTTTGAGGATGCCAAGAGGGACCGTTCTAGCGTTCAGTTTTCTGGTGCCTCGTTTGTATGTAGAGGTTCTCAGAGAGGCGGTGGCTCATTTCAGTGTCAGAGGTTAGTTCATGCTTCCATGTCAGCAGCTGAGGGTGGGCAGGTGTCTTGTGGGTCTTACAGTTCTGGCCAAGGTGTCTATGGCATTCCATCGGGTTCATTGCAGCAGCTCTCCGTTCCAAGGTCTTGTTTTTGTTGTGGGGATCTGGGTCATATGATTCAACATTGTCCATTTCAGACCCATATAGGACACCATCGTACTTACTTTGTTGCTCTAGAGAGATTCAGTGCCTCCAACTAGAGGTCAGGGTAGGGGTAAGACAACAGGTAGAGTTTGCAAAGCGTCGAGTAGTGGAGTTCTGGCCTAGTGTGGAGGTAGAGGTGTGGCTCAGACATGAGGTAGTAGAGGAGCCCAGTGTTATGCTTTTCTGGGGAGACCCGAGGGTGAGGCTTTTGAGGCCGTCATCACAGGTATCGCCCCAATCTGCCATCGATCTGCATCTGTGTTATTTGATCCAGGGTCTACTTTCTTCTATGTGTCTACCTACTTTGCATCTGAGTTTGTTTGGTATGTGATTGTAAGCCTGTGCCTGTGCATGTTTCTACACCCGTGGGTGAGACTTTAGTGGTGGATCGATTTTATCGATCCTGTCTTGTTTCTTTGGCTGGGTACGACACTTGGGTAGACATTATTATTCTGGGATGGTAGATTTCTATCTGATATTAGGTATGGATTGACTTTCTCCCTATCGTGCGATCCTTGATTGTTATGCTAAGACTGTCACCTTAGTGATGTTTGATGTTCCGAGGGTGGAGTTGAAGGGAACTAGTGGTTCTTACCTGAGTAAGGTTAACTCCTATATCCGAGCCCAAAGGTTGATTGATATAGGGTGTTTTTCCTATTTTGATTTTATCTGGGATACTAACATTGAGTCACCTTTATTGGAGTCCATTCCCATGATTAAGGAGTTCGCCGATGTTTTCCCTATTTATCTTCTTGGTGTTTCTCTGGATCAAGACATTGATTTTGCTATCGACTTTGAGTCGGGCACTAAGCCCATCTCTATTGCCCCGTATCGTAAAGCTCCAGCTGAGTTGAAGGAGTTGAAGGACAAGTTGCAGGACTTGTTGAGCAAAGGGTTTATTCGCCCTAGTGAGTCGCCTTGGGGTGCACCGGTCCTTTTTATTAAGAAAAAAGATCAGTCGATGATGATGTGTATTGAGTATAGGCAGTTGAACAAGGTGACTGTTAAGAACAAGTATCCTCTTCCTCACATTAATGATTTCTTTGATCAGCTTCAGGGTGAAGTATTGTTTTCTAAGATTGACTTGAGGTCCGGTTATCATCAGTTAAAGATTAGGCCATCGGATATTCCTAAGACAGCTTTCCAGAGTCGTTATGGTCACTACGATTTCTTGGTGATATCTTTTGCACTGACTAACACTCCTGCAACATTATGGAGTTGATGAACGGAGTGTTCCGTTCGTACTTGAACTCCGCTGTGATCATATTCATTGATGACATTTTGATATATTCCAAGACCGAGGAGGATCATGCCCGTCACTTTAGGTTGGTGCTTTAGAGTGTGAGAGAGCAGAAGTTGTATGCCAAGTTCTTCAAGTGTGAGTTTTAGCTTGAGTCTGTGGCATTCCTGGGACACGTGGTATTCAACGAGGGTATTCGAGTTGATCCAGCCAAAATTGAGGCAGTTAAGGGCAGGACGAGACCTACTTCTCCTATTGAGATTTGGAGTTTTGTAGGGTTGGCAGGCTACTATACACGATTTGTACAATGATTCTCTACTATTGCAGCAGTGTTGACTAGATTGACTCAGAAGACCATGATTTTCATTGGTCCGAAGAGTATGACGCGATCTTTTAAAAGGTCAAGACTTTGTTCACTTCAGCTCCTGTATTGACTTTGCCCGAGGAGAGGGTTGGTTTCACCGTGTATTATGATGCCTCTGGAGTTGGTTTGGAAGGTGTGTTAATGCAAAAAGGGAAGGTTCTTGCCTATGCTTCTAGACCGTTTAAAGAACATGAGAAGAACAATCGTACCCATGACCTAGAGCTTGCGGCGGTGGTATTTGTACTTAAGTTTTGGCGGCACTACTTGTATGGGGTTCATTGTGAGGGTTTCACCGATCATCAGATCTTTCAGTACATTTTCAGTCAGAGGGATTTGAATTTGAGACAACGCAGATGGCTTGAGTTACTGAAGGACTATGATATGACCATTTTATACCATACTGGGAAGGCCAATGTGGTGGCCGATGCCTTGAGGAGGAAGACTCCTAGTATGGGGAGTCTCACTGCGATCAGTGTTGATATGAGGCCCTTGGCTAGAGATGTTAAGAGGTTAGTAAATAGCCTTGTCCGATTGTGGGTTTTTGAAGAGAGCGGTGGTTTGATTGTGTGCATTCATGCCCGTTCTTCCTTAGTTAAGAAGATTTGAGATTGCCAGTTTCAGGATGAGAAGTTATGTCTCATTCGAGAGAAGGTGATGAGAGGTGAAGCCAAGGAGGCGGTACTTGATTCTGATGGCGTTTTGAGGATTGGAGGTCATATTTGTGTGCCCAAGGTGGGTGAGTTGATTAGATTGATTCTAGAGGAGGCCCATTGTTCTTGATATTCTATCCATCCAAGTGTGGCGAAGATGTATCATAATCTGAGTCAGCATTACTGGTGGTGTGGTATGAAGAGAGATATTGCAGACTTTGTATCTAAATGTTAGACCTGTCAACAGGTCAAGTGTGAGCACCAGCGGCCCGGAGGTGTGTCTCAGAGGATGCCCATTCTTACTTGGAAGTGGGAGCGGATCACTATGGACTTTGTTGTGGGTTTACCTACCACCGTGGGTGATTATGATTCTATTTGGGTTATCGTTGATCAGCCGACCAAGGCTGCTCATTTCATTCCAGTTCGGGTGAACTATATGGCAGAGAAGTTAGCCTAGCTCTACATCAGTCAGATTGTTAGACTTCATGGGGTGCCGGTATCTATAGTCTCAAAACGGGGTTCTTTGTTAACTTCACTCTTCTGGAGGGCCTTGCAGCATGGTTTGGGTACTTGATTAGATATGAGCACAACCTTTATCCCTCAGACAGATGGTCAGTCCAAGAGGACAATTCAGGTGCTTAAGGACATGCTCTGTGCTTGTGTGATTGACTTTGGTGCTAGGTGGAATCAGGATTTGCCCTTAGCGGAGTTTTCCTACAACATCAGTTATTGTTCCAACATTCAGATGGCCCCATTTGAGGCATTGTAGCGCAAACGATGTAGATCACCGATTGGATGGTTTGACTTGTTGGATATGGATTCCTTGGACACTGACTTGCTTAGAGATGCCATGGATCAAGTTCGTTTGATTCAAAGTAGGCTGTTGACCGCTCAAAGTCGGTATAAGAGTTATGCCGATCGAAGAGTTCGATACTTGGCATTCATGGAGGGTGATCACGTTTTGCTCTGAGTATCACACATGAAGGGTGTTATGCGGTTTGGAAAAAAGGGCAAGCTTAGTCCTAGATTCATTTTTCCTTTTAAGATTCTGAGCCGAGTGGTAGAGGTGACCTATAAGTTGGACTTACCACCTAGCTTGCCAGCTGTGCATCCTATGTTTCATGTTTCTATGCTTCGAAAGTACATCCCGGATGAGTCTCATGTGATTACACACGATTCGGTGGAATTAAGTCCAGATTTGACTTATGAGGAGGAGTCTACAGCAATCCTAGATTAGCAAGTCCGCAAGCTTAGGACCAAGGAGATTGCTTCAATAAAGGTGCAGTGGAGACACTGTTTAGTTTGAGAGGCAACTTGGGAGTCCGAGTCCGACATGCGTGCCAGATATACTTAGTTTTCCGATTCTCCATGTACTTTCTTTTACTTTATGTTTGAGGATAAACATGGTTTTTAGTGGTGGATGACGTAATGACACTAAGGTCATTTTTGGTAATATTTATAAAATGACCATTTTAACCATCCCGAGAGTTGGCCCGAGTCATGTTTGATCAGTATCCTAAGTTGGTTTTTTGAAGTTTCTTGTTCAGTTAAGGTTTTTGGAAAATTAGAGTTTTAGAAGCTTAAGTTGTCAAAAAGTGGTATTTGAGGTCATTCAGAGTTTTGGAGCTCGGAATGGAATTCCATCGATTCCATCAGATCCGGAATGTGGAATTTGGTCTAGGAGAGTTGACGGAATCAGATTTAGGGTTATAACGTGGATTTGAGGCGTTGAGTTGGAAATTAGTGAGTTTTTGGCCATAGAGTTGACTTTGGTCAACATTCAGAGATTAGATGCTTGGAATTGGATTACAACGACCCCGTTGGATACGGGGAATGATTTTAGACTTAGGAGTGTCCTTGGTTAAATTTGTAGAGGTCCCAAGCTTGATTTGAGTTTTTTAGGCCTAAGTTAGTTTAATACCACTTTTTCGGGTTCCAGATCAAGGAGACCTCAAATTTGAATTCTGAAGGTTCCATTGAGTCTGGAACGTTGATTTTAGTAGGGTAGCATATCTGATTTGTGTTCACGGGGTTCTAAATGAATCCCGAGGGTCCATTCGGAGACTTGGTTACTTTGTGTGTTTACTGGTTTTTCTGTTACTTGGTGTAAGCCGGACACTGTTTGGCTGCTATGATGGAGCCCCAGGGGTCTATTACCCCATCCATAGCTTCAGCCTCAGCTTCAACCGCTGGTACACCCCATGCTCCCACTACTACAGGGGCGGCCTTATTTCCTATTGCCAGAGTCAGCCGATTAGAGCCTCAAATGGCAGCTCTATTACAACATATCCGACCTTTGATGCAGAAATCAGTTGAGGAGTCCGACGCCAGGATCGAGCGGATGGTGGACGCGAAAATACTAGTAGTTAACCGACGCATTGACACTTTCGAGAGCCGGATGATGGAGAGGTCCTAGCCTAGGCCAACGATTGATGTAGATGCTTTCCAAGCGGAATTAGCTAGTCTCCGTGCTGACCTTACAACCTTGGCTGCTGTGAACTTTGATGTTCCAGCACCCTCCCCAGAGGTTGATGCTGATGACATAGTGCGCACTGCACTATTTGGTACTGAGCAGCCAGCTACTGAGTCCTCCCGTGGAGCAGGGAAGTGTATCCGTACTGTTATGGACGTTTAGATAGACCCGGAAGAGGCTAGGCGATCTCAAAAAAGAGAGAGACGGGTGCAATAGGTTACCCGGTAGCAGTCCATGTTGGATGACCAGATACGACAGAAGCACTTGCGGGAGTTGGCAATAGGAGCTTCTGGTTCGGGGCATGCTACTGATGGTGCGCTCCACACAGCTACTGACGGCACTACTGAGGGTGCCCTGCATGATGATCCAATGGGTTCCGGGCTACCGAACCCACTAGTTTCTTGATTGATCTCCGGTGCTTAGGTGCCACAAGTTTATCTCACTCGATGTTTTTAATTTTCTGTGCATTGAGGGCATTGCACGACCTTGTTATGTGGGGGTGGGATAAACGGAGTGTGAGTTAACGTGAAGTCTGAGTAAATTAAGCATACAATCCGTCCTTGGGGTTTTCTTGCATGTGTTATTTTTTCCCAATGAACTGTTTAATTTCTATTGAACCGGCATGTTTAGGATTGTAATGTGTACAAGTAATCTGGAAATAAAGCATGATGGCATTAGAGCTTAAAATTGATATCCCTCAAATTTTAAAATTTTTATTTGTGCTATGACTGTGAATTTAATAATTTGAATGTGTAGGATCTTTGTATGGAATGATTAGTATCGATGTGACTCTATGACTTAAGCCATAGCATTAACCGAATTCATTGATGTCTCGATAATTACAACAAGGTACCATGTGAGTGTGAGGCTATTTGAATATTTGTATGGTATGTGCATTATCTAGAACTTGCCCCGTTGGTCTTGCTAAGGTAATTAGAACTTAACACTAGAAGATGATCATAGGCCATTATTGTTACTAAGTTCACTTAAGCCTAAATTGAACTAACCAACTATATGTAAAATCTTTCCCTTCGATCCAAATGTTTAAGCCTAACAAATACCATTCTTTCTATACACCAAATTCACCTTCCGTGAAAATATTGTTAAGATTTATTTTGGCCCTGGTCCTTCCGCGGACATCATGCACCTCAACATAGGCTAAAAGCCTAAGTTGAGGGTGGCTATTGCAAAGCTACCTAAATTCTGGCCCTGATCCTTCCTAAGGAAATTGTTACCTTAGCTTATACTAAATGTTTAAGTTGAGGGTGGCTATTACAAAGGAAAGTAAGAAACCAAGGGTATGAATACAGTTGTGTGTAGAACAAAGGAAGCAGACGGATTAAGAATGATAAAAGTAGTGTGAATCCACAAAAAGAAGCGAAAAGAATCAAAAGTTGTAACCAAAAAGAGAAATCAAGTAAAGAAGTCACACTTGAGTTGACATAAATCCTAGGGAAAAGAGTATGAAGCATGAAGATATGAAAAAGTGGTTGAAAAAGAAGGTAAAAGAGCGAAATGAGATGTCAAGGAGGGGCGGAAAAAGTCACTTAGTGTCCAAATATATCACACCTGACCCGAGCCTACGTTACAAGCTAATAAAGTCCTATAGTTATTCTAGCCGGAAGGTTTGAAAAGCAAAAGTAGAGAAAATAAGGGCAAGCCTATGGTATTGTGCACAAACTATATTGAATTCGTTCTGAGTGTGAGTGAATACACTGAGTCCCTAATTAAAAAGTAAAATTGTGTGAAGAGGGATTTCTTTGTGCTAAGGGCACAAGTTGTGTTATTGAAGAGTTGTTATCCTTGTAAAATGTTGTATGTATATGTATATGTGTCTATTGGTATGTGGATATCATGTATTGATCCGCATAAGTAAGCTTGTTGGGTTTATAACAGAATTGCATTATGTTGAGAATAAATAAGGAGGAGGATGATTGAGAAAAATGTTGTGTTATTGCTTGAACTCTTGGTTGCTTCTACACATTTGTTGTTTAGAGTGTTGTGTCACTTGAGGAAAAGCAAAGATTTTAAGTTGAGGGTGTTGATGTACAGTGAATTTTTGGTATTTTTGATGCATTAAACTTATAGTTTTGCATGTTTCTTAATTAATTTGTTATTAGATGTGATAGTGTTTTTTGTCCATTTTACAAGAAATAGGCCTTTGGAGCAGTTGGGGAGAAATATGTTGCAGCAGTAGGATTTTTGTGATGTACAACATAATCTACGGGCCGTCAGTTCTTTGACGAGTCGTAAGTTGAAGTCGTGGGTTCATGTGCCTGAAGATTTGGCTAAGTATGGAATGAAAGACCAGGATGATGAGTCGTAGTTCCTGCTACGAATTGTAGATGACCAACCTTAGAAAACTTCAAAGAGGGTCACTTGCAGGACTTGGTTGACGGAAGAGCAGGACGGGCCCTACAAAGGTCTACGAGCCTTAGATCATGCATGTAGAACGAACCCTCAGGATTTTTACCAATTGCTAGATGATGGTGGGAACCTACGAGCCGTACGTCTGTCTACGAACCATAGGTTTCTAACCGTAGATGACTCTGCCCAGGCTGAATTTCCTTAGATTTCCTTTTCCTTGTTTAATTAGGACTTATTTTCTATAAATATCTTAGGTAAACTTCATTTTTTGTTGTTGAACTATTTTTCGAATATTTAGCTTTGACTTTGGGAATTATTTTGCCACTTTTATGGAAATCAAATCTTGAAATTTGGGATTATAAAGTTTGCTTTTGATTTTCAATTGTGTATTGTGGAATTCATCTATCATCACTGTAAGTTTATTAATTATTCTTCAAACCCTAATTTGAATCGTTAACCCTCAAGCATGAGTAGTTAAACCCACAAGTAGGGTTGTGGGAACCATGAGTAATTAACGAAAGTAAAAGTAATAATGTTGTAATTCTTGAAAGTGTTTATGCATGTACTTGTTAATCTCTTCGTTTAGAATGCTTTTTAACGGTGGCCAACATTAGAACTCGCCTCATTCCTACTTGCCGAACCAAGGAGGAAACGAATGAGAAAGAGATTATACAATGGAGATTTAGCATTGATTTAATCAGCTATCTAATATCCCAAACTAATAAGTTGCGGGTTAATCTGGGTCAAAGGTACGGGTTAGTAAATCGACACATGTAGATAGACCAAGTTGCGTGGTGAAATTCCCTATTTGGAGGACTAATCACTTAAGGATACCTAACTTATCGACTATGCATGTTAAACACTACAAAGAGTAACCATTGTTAGGATTACTGAGTTAAGAGCTTGTGGAGAACACATATGCCCTAGTTTCATTTTCGTATTGATATCACAAACTGCAAAATTCCTGCCATTTGTTTACTTGTTTTGTACACATCAAGCAATTATAATTTTAGTTTATTCTATTTCCCCCTGTCTTTTAGAGATAATTTGACTAAACGTACAACTAACCGTAAATTAGCCTAAGTCTAAACCATATTTCTCCTGGGATCGACCCTAACCTTTCTTAGGTTCTTTATTTGACAACTTCCGCTTATACTTCTTTAGGGAGGTGTAATTTGGGCATATCAAGAAGTCATCTCGATGAAATGTTGGTCAAACATCCAAGCTCCATTTTCAGCAATGTTCCACAAGTGGGCTTTAAATTGGCCTTGAAGCCTCAAGATCCGCATGAAATGTTGTTCTAGACAAAAGTCGACGTTATGGAGATAATGGAACCGTTAAAATTACATTATGAGGTGGTCTTCCTAAACTTTTGACCAATGTTAACCATGCATATTTCGAAAGCTCGTAAACACAAAACCAAATAAATGACTAGGTGACCGAGTTGTATGTCCTAGCATGTTAGAAATGACTTGGGATTACTATTGTAATACCCCGGATTCGAAAAGCGCAAAAATATTCAATTTTTTAAAACTTTAGTGACCTACTACTTGACCTACTAATCGTTGGTGGACTTACCAACAGTAGGTCAAGGGGGTAGGAACCGTAGATGGGGCTGCCTAAGGGAAGAAGTTGGAAAAAATTTGTAAGGAGTGACCTACTACTTGACTTACAAATCGTCGTTTGACTTACTAATCGTAGTACAAATGGTGGGCGGGGGGAGCCATGGGTGCTACTGGTTGGAAGGGTGAAATTTAATAATTATTGGGGCTTTGCTGTGTGACCTACGGTTGGTCACCTACGGGCAGTAGGTTGACCTACCAACCGTAGGTCATGTAGTAAGTGGGGACGTTGGTGGAGTTTTAAAGAGGGATCGTTTGGTCTTTTCACCTAGTGGCCTATTTACTAATCTAGGTCGGTTTATAACTTCTCCTAACACTATATAAGCCCTTTTAATCCTAAAATCTACCCTTCCAAAATCATTTACAAGTTTCCCCAAACTCTCATCTCTCAAATATTTCTTTCTCTAGAAGTTAGAATAAGAAGAAGAAGTAGAGGGCAAGCTAGGGTTCAAGACATCAAGCTTTTATTCATCAATTGCTTAAGGAATTGAGATCCTAAGGTATCATAGTGTTCATCCATGGTGCCTTTTCTTCCATGTAATCCCTAAAATCTCTTATTTTCAAAGTATCAAATCCCCAATTTGATTTAAGGGTTTTCTTCTATGATGTGGGTTCTTTCAATTATGATCAAATTACTTTCAATTATGGTTTTCTAAGTATGAATTGAGTTGAATTACATATTTTAGAATGAATCCCCATGAACCCACATGAAGTCCCCTAATTTTGATATTTATGCATCGATGATGGTTTGAATTATTAAGAAGATGGAATTTATGAAGTGTATGTGAACTCATGCATGTTTTAATGATTTCAAAAGCTATGATTCATGATGAAATTTATGAATGATAAAAATGGGTTTTTATGAAGTATGCATGTTCAATTATGAAAATTATGATGATTTATGAATTGCTTTAAGATTGAAGCTCAATTGAAGATGTTGTTGAGTTGTGAAAGGTTTTCTCATATATTACTCAATCTATGAATGTGGAATGAGTTTTCTCACATGTAAGGATTCATAACTTGTTGAAAAGTTTTCTCAACTAAAGTTGAATCAAAGGTTTAAGGAGCTATTCAATGAACTTTAGCTTGGATTGGTAACCCTAGTTGTACCCTTCCATGGATAATAAGATGAATAAGAATTAAGACTATTCCGTGGCAATTATGCTTAGCACCGAGAGGATATGGAGATGGAAGCTCTCCCGTTATTAGAGGTTGGGTTTCTAGTTGCAATCTTCGTATCCCTTGCCTATGTGCCCCCATAGGATGATGGTCTATGATAGACACTAGCTAGTGGATCCACGTAAGCTATATGTTAAGTAAAAGGTCCTACCTTGGCATGTAGAATGGTCGTATCGGTGTGGGGTTAGACACCGGATTTCATGTTGATAGCTCACATGGTCTTACATGTCGGTTAAGGCTACTTCCCATAACAATGAACTAAAGTTTTTTTATGATGTTCCTCAAGTAAAGTAAAGATGTTTAGCTTGCTTTGACCATGGTTTATATTTTATGTTTTCTAACATTTATCATGTTTAGCTTGGTCATTGCATGTCATGAAAATGTCCCGTTTTAGCTTGTTTTAAATGTTTTTGTGCATTGCTATCATACTTGGTACTTGATTGTATTAATGTATACTCTTGCCTACATTGACTTGTTTATGTAGGGCTTATCGACTCTCCATCTATTCGTGACTAGAGCTTAGTAGAAGGATTGTTGAAGACTTGGTGAGTCCTCATCCATTCATGGACATAGCCTAGTTGTTCATACTTTTATGTTCTTTCATTTTGGCATTGTATTGGGTTACGTCCCAAACTTTATTCCTCATTCTTATGATAGATTGGCTTTGAGACATGAGATGCAGACTTCCGCTATTTTCTTAAAAGCTTTGATATGATATTGTCTTTTAAACTCTTAAATCTCTATGATCTTGTATGTATGTATGCTAAGTGGCTTGTATGAGGCCTTTCGGGGTCTTGTACGCCATGTCACGTCTAGGGGGTACCTTGGGTCGTGATAAACTTGGTATTCAGAGTGCAAGGTTTTAGATAGATCCTAGGATGTCTCATAAGCCACGTCGAGTAGAGTCTTGTTCATGAGTGTGAAGCACACAACATTTATGAATGAGAGGCTATAAGATGATTAAGAAACTTCACTTCATTCATTACTTTTAAGTCGTGCCATAGAGTTTAAGTCTATGTGTCTCATTCCTAATCCCTATCCAATGCATTTCAAGATATGGATACCCGAAGAGCTCATGCTAGAAGAAATGCGGGAGAGAATGTGGAACAACAAGCTCCTCCTCATGCTCCTCAAGTTCCGGCCGACCCTTCAGCCGAACAAGTGACTAATACGGAGTTTAGGGCTGTTTTCCAAGTGTTGGCTCAAGCCATGATGGATCAAGCTAAGAGAGAGGTTATGGCTCCCGTGAACCCAAATGTGGGTACGGTAGCTTCAAGGGTGAGGGACTTCACTAGAATTAACCCTCTTGAATTTCATGGTTCTAAGGTTGAGGAAGATCCTCAAGAGTTCATCGCTGAAGTGTACAAGGTGGTAATGATCATGGGTGTGACGCTGGAGGAAAAGACAGAGTTGGCGGCTTATCAACTTAAGGGTGTTGCTCAAGTTTTGTTCAACCAATGGAAGAGTGAGAGGGAGGATTATGCGGGTCCTCTTTATTGGGAGATATTCAAGGTTGCTTTTCTTGACAGGTTCTTTCCCCTTGAGATGAGGGAGGCAAGGGTTCTTGAGTTCATCAACCTTTGTCAAGGAAACATGAGTGTTAAAGAGTATGCTTTGAAGTTCACACAATTGTCTCGATATGCTCTTTCTATGGTTGCCGATCCTTGGGCAAGAATGAGTAAGTTTGTTTCAGGAGTGTCTGAAAAGGTTGTCAAAGAATGTCGTACCGCTATGCTTATCCATGACATGGATATCTTTCGTCTTATGGTTCCTGCTCAGCAAATAGAAGAGGAGAAACTAAAGGAAAGGTCTAGAGAGGCAAATAGGGCCAATACAGGTGATGGTAATGTCACTACCCAAGGTACCACCTAGATGTGACATGGCGAACAAGAAACCAAAAGGCCTCATACAAGCCTGTTACCATATATGCATACAAGATCATAGAGATTTAAGAGTTCAAAAGAGAATGTCATATCAAAGCTTTTTAAGAAAATAGTCGAAGTCTACATCAAATGTCTCAAAGCCAATCTAACATAAGAATGAGAAATAATATTTGGGACATAAAATAATACAATGTCAAAAATGGAAGAACATAAAGGTAGAACAACTAGGCTATGTCCTCAAATGGATGAGGACTCACCAAGTCTTCAACAATCCTTCTACTAAGCTCTAGCCACGAGTAGATGGAGTATCGCCAAGCCCAACATTAACAAGTCAATGTAGGCAAGAGTATGCGTTAGTACAATCAAGTACCAAGTATGATAGCAATGCACATAAACATTTAAAACATGCTAAAACGGGACATTTTCATGACATGCAATGACCAAGCTAAACATGATAAAGGTTAGAAAACATAAGGCATAAACCATGGTCATAGCAAGCTAAATATTTTTACTTTACTTGAGGAACATCATAACAATACTTTAGTTCATTGTTTGTGGGGAGTGGCCTTAACCGACATGTATGACCATGTGAGCTATCAACATGGAATCCGGTGTCTAACGCCACACCGATAGGGCCATCCTACTTGCCAAGGTAGGCCCGTTACTTAACATATAGATTACGTGGATCCACTAGCTAGTGTCTATCATTGACCATTATCCTATGGTGGCACATAGTTTATGGGACATGGGTAATCGCCACTTGTCCACTCGGTGCTAAGCATAATTCCAACGGATTAAACATAGTTCAATTATCATAAGTAGACATGGGTAGTCGCCTCTTGTCTACCTTAGGCAACATGGATGATCGCCTCTCGCCCTTCATTAGAATAGCTCCTTAATCATCAATTCAAAGTTAGTTGAGCAAACCTTTCAACAAGTTATGAATAATTTCATGTGAGAAAACAATTCACATTCATGGGTTAGGTAATAGATGAGAATTTCCTTCCACAACTCAACAACAACATTAACATATCATAAACTTCGATGCTTCAATCTCAAAGCATCCTTAATTAATCATTCGATTCATAAGAGACATGCATGATTTCATAAACTTCATCTTTGCATAGTTCATCATGCTCATAGCTTAGAAATCATAGGGGTTCACATACATTCATGAGAATTGCTCTTAAATCATGCAATTCAATGCAAACTCATGCTTAGAAAAAAAAATAAGGCAATTTGATCATAATTGTAGGAACCCACATAATAGAGGAAAATCATAGTTTTTGATTAAACATGCTTACTTCCATAAAACCATCCTTAGTTCATTCATAATCTCATCATGAAAAGTCTTAGCGTAGGAATCATAATTCAACATGGATTCATAGAGATTTCATAAAACTTATCACTTCATAATTCAACCCACCAACGAAGCATAAATTTTGAAATTGGGGGAATTGCCATGAATTCATGGGGATTCCTCTAAATTCATGAAATTCAACTCAATTTATACTTCAAAGTTCATAAAACAATCAATTGAATCATCATTGCATGGAACCCATGACATGGAATAAAACCCCTAATTCAATTAGAACTTCTAACTTGAAAATTAAAGATTTTAGGGATTCCATGGAGGAAAGGGCTCCATGGATGAACACTATCATACCTTAGGGTCTCACTTCCTTAAGAAATTGATGAAGAAAATCTTGATTTCTTAAACCCTAGCTTGCCCTCTTCTTCTTCTTCTTCTTCTATCTTCTAGAGAGAGAATATTAGAGAGAGAAGAATTTGGGGGAATTTGTAAAGTGATTGGAAAGGGTATATTTTAGGATTATAAAGGCTCATATAGTGTTAGGAGAAGCTATAAATTTATTTAGATTAGTAAATAGGCCATTAGGTGAAAAGACCAAACGACCCATTTAAAATAACTATCGGACCCCTATCTACGGTTGGACCTATGGTCCGTAAGTCAATGTATGGACCGTCCTGTCCTACGTAGATAGATTCAGAAACTGCCAACCCTGGACCCTGCAACGACGGATCCTATTTACAGCTCGTGGGTCAATCAACGGACCGTTCATGGTAACCGTAGGTCTTAACTTATGGCTTAAGAATTTAACTAAGTCTGGAGGAGACATACGAGACCCATCTACGAATCACTGAATGATCAATGGGCCATCCTTGCAGACTGCCGTTAAGGTTCTTGAACTTTACATTTTATAGACATTCAGTGGCCCAACTACGGTTCCCACCTACGGCCCGTCAGTCCATCTACAATACGTAGGTGGCCTCCGTCGTCACTAGCGCCAGAATCTGCAACTTTCTTCTTCAAAAATCTGAGGTGTTACAATATCTCTCCCTTGGGAACATTCTTCCTCGAATGAGAATCAAGACATCCTAAGGAGGGTAAGAAACAAGAGCTAACAACCCAATCTAGAATGCAATCACATAAATGCACATATCCGAGGAGGAAAATATCAACTCCAAGCTAACGCATGTTCAACACATCATTTCATAAAGACTTCATGCAATTCATACTAAATTCACAGAATCATAGATAAATCAATCAAGCTAGCTCATTTTCACAACATTAGACTCTTCATGAACATGCATAATCAAGGAATCATGGTAATATCCAAGACACATGAAACCAAAGAATGAACCATGCGGAACTAAGTACCTCAAACTAGAGTAGGATCGGTGGGAAAGAGATGAGGATATCGGGACGTCATATCGGCCTCGGCCTCCCAAGTAGCACCCTCAACTAATTGATTCCTCCAAAGAACCTTCACGGAAGCAACTTCTTTATTTCTTAACTTCCAGACTTTCTGGTCTAAAATCTCAACCGGAACTACTTCATAGGAAATACTATCCATTATGCCAAGATTCTCTAATGGCACTATAGACATCGGATCACCAACACATTTCTTCAAAATGAGACATGGAAAACCGGATGCAGCGATGCCAAATCATTAGGCAATCAAGTTCATAAGCAACCTTACCAACACGTCTCAAAATTTGATATGGGTCTACATAACGGGGACTAAGCTTCCCTTTCTTCCCGAATATCATTACACCCTTCACGGGTGAAATTTTCAAGTAAACCCAATCATAAACATGAAATTCTAAATCTCTCCTTCTAAGATTGGCGTAGGACTTTTGTCGACTTTGAGTCATTTTCAACCTTTCTCTAATAAGTCAAATTTTCTCCATAGCCTTATGTACCAACTCGGGACCTATCAAAGCAACTTCACCAACTTCAAACAAACCTATAGGAGATCTACACCTCCTTCCATAGAGAGCCTCAAATGTAGCCATACTAATACTAGAATGGTAGCTATTATTATAAGCAAACTCAATTAAAGGCAAGTGATCATCCCAATTACCCTTGAAATCAATCACACAAGCTCCCAACATATCTTTCACAGTTTTGATTGTACGTTTCGCTTGCCCATCGGTATGAGGATGAAAGGTCGTACTAAGCTTAACACGAGTACCAAGACCCTTTTGGAAAGATTTCAAAAATTGAGAGGTATATTGTGCACCACGATCGGAGATAATGGATAAAATAACTCCATGCAACCTAACCATTTCCCTCAAGTACATCTTAGCATAATCCTCCGCCGAATAAGAAACCTTGATGGGAATTAAGTGGGCTGATTTCGTCATTCGATCTACAATAACCCAAATCGAATCATATTGTCGCTGGGCGCGTGGTTCACGAACAATAAATTCCATATTCACATCTTCCCACTTCCAAGTTGGAACACTAATATCTTGGGTCAAACTTCCCGGCTTTTGATGCTCAACTTTCACTTGTTGACAATTAGGACATTTAGCTACAAATTCTGCAATATCCTTCTTCATCCCATTACACCAATAGATATCCCGCAAATCAAGGTACATCTTGGTAGCTCCCGAGTGAATGGAATATCGAGAGCTATGGGCTTCCGATAAAATTTGGCCTCTTAATTCATCTACATCGGGGACACACAAACGACCTTGATATCTAAGTACACCATCTCCCCCTTGGGAGAAAGCCTTAACGAACGTTTTGAGCACCGCTTCCTTCAACTCAACCAAATTAGGATCAAGATCCTGTTTAGCCTTCACATCATGCACAAAGGACGATTCAGAACCATTGTGAACCATAACACCACCATTAGTGGAATCAATCAACCGAACCACCAATCGGGCCAATACATGAACATCACGAACCAACTCTTTCTTACCATCCTCAACATGAGCAACACTATCCATAGACAACCAACTAAGAGCATCCGCCACGACATTAGCCTTGCCGGGGTGATAGAGGACACTCATGTCATAGTCTTTTAACAACTCAAGCCACCTCCTTTGGCGAAGATTTAGATCTTTTTGTTTAAACACATATTGCAAAATCTTGTGGTCGGTAAAGATGTCAACATGCACACCATACAAATAATGCCTCCAAATCTTTAAAGCAAACACAACCGCCGTTAATTCTAAATCATCAGTAGGATAATTCTTTTCATGCACCTTGAGTTGCCTTGAGGCATAAGCGATAGCTTCTCTGTTTGGCATAAGAACACATTCCAGCCAAATTCTTGAGACATTACAATAAACCACAAAACCATCAGACTCCTCCAGTAAAGTCATTATCATGGCCGAGGTAAGTCTATCCTTCAACTCTTGAAAACTCTTCTAGGTAAGTCTATCCTTCAACTCTTGAAAACTCTTCTCACACGCTTTGGACCAAGTGAAATTAGCCTTCTTTTGAGTCAAAGCCGTCAATGGAAAAGCAATCGAAGAAAACCCTTCAACAAATCTCCTATAATTGTCGGCTAAACCAAAGAAGCTACGAATTTCCGAAGGTGATAGATATCTAGGCCAATTCTTAACTCCATCCATCTTCTTAAGATCTACCTCAATACCTTTACTAGAGACAATGTGACCAAGAAAAGCCACAGACCTTAGCCAAAACTCACATTTACTAAACTTCGCAAAAAGTTATTGGTCCTTGAGGAGTTGCAATACAATCCTCAAATGATCGGCATGCTCATACTCACTCCTTGAGTAAATCAGAATATCATCTATGAACACAATCACAAACATGTCAACATATTTCCTGAACACCCTATTCATCAAATCCATAAATGCGGCCGGAGCATTTATCAACCCAAACGACATCACTAGGAATTCATAATGGCCATATCTAGTACGAAAAGCTATTTTAGGAATGTCATCTCCTTTGACCCTCAATTGGTGATAATCCGAACGAAGGTCGATCTTAGAAAAGTAATTAGCCCCTCGAAGTTGATCAAACAAGTCATCTATCCTTGGAAGAGGATACTTATTCCTAATGGTAACCTTGTTCAATTGGTGGTAGTCAATGCACATACAGAGTGAACCGTCTTTCTTCCTTACAAACAAGATCGGAGCATCCCATGCATAAATACTTTGTCAGATGAAACCCTTATCCAACAAATCCTTTAACTGTTCCTTCAATTCCTTAAGTTCTGCCGGAGCCAATCGGTAAGGAGGAATAGAGATAGGTTGCGTATATGAGAGAAGGTCAATACCGAAGTCTATCTCCTTTTTGGGGGAAATACCGGGTAAATCATCAGGTAACACTTCTGGAAACTCATTTACAATGGGAACCGACTCAAGAGTAGGGGGTTCGGAATCCACATCCCTCACCCTAACAAGATGGTGTATGCACCCCTTAGAAATGATCTTTCTAGCTTTAAGACATGACACAAATTTACCTCTAAACAGATAATTTCCCCCCTTCCACTCTAGGATAGGCTCATTTGGGAATTGAAACTTTACCATTCGAGTCTTACAATCAATAGAAGCTTAAAAAGAATGCAACCAATCCATCCCAAGAATAACAGCAAAATCTAACATATCAAGCTCTACATTATCAACATGAGTGACTCTATGGGATAAGGAGATGGGACAATTTCTATAGACTCTCTTACCCATAATAGATTCACCAATCCGAGTAGTGACATGAAAAGGATCTAACAACTCATCGAAACAACATCAAACCTCATGGCTACATATGGGGTCAAAAAAGACAAAGTAGCACCGGGATCAAGCAAAGCATAAACATCAAACTGAAAGACTTTCAACATACTGGTAACTACATCGGGAGGACTCTGTTGCTCATGACGTGCTTGAAGTGCATAGAATCGGTTTTTCTTTTGATTTCCACTAGAACTCGATGGATTTTGAGGTTCAGTTCGTCGACGGTTATCCCCTTCATTTTTAGCCACTAAGGGGCAATCCCTTATCTTGTGATCCATTTTGCCACAACCAAAGCATGCATTAGAACCGGCTAGACATTTACCCTTATACTTTTTCCCACACTTAAAACAAGTAGTCGATGAAAAATCACCACCATTCCCTCCTTGAGGCTTAGGGTTGGACACCCTATCTTTGTTGAACTTGGGAGAAGCATTGGAGAACCTTGACCGGAAAACTTTTGTCGAAATCTAGAACAACCATATCCATCGGACCTTGAGTGTGAAAAGTTAATATCACGGTCCAAGCCCTCATTGCCTCTCTAGACTTTTCCTTAAGCTTTTCCACCTCTATTTGTTGAGCATGAACAATAAGAAGATAAATATCCATATCATTGATATGCATAGCGGTACGACATTCCTAGACCACCATTTCGGACACTCCCGAAACAAACTTACTCATTCTTGCCCTAGGATCACCAACCATAGAAGGAGCATATCGAGAGAATTGTATAAACTTCAAGCATACTCTTTCACACTCATGTTCCCTTGACGAAGGTTGATAAACTCAAGCACCCTTGCCTCCCTCATCTCAAGGGGAAAGAACCTATCAAGGAAAGCAACCTTGAATTTCTCCCAATCAAGAGGACCCTCTTTAACTACCCTTCCTTCCTTCCATTGGTTGAACCAAACTTGAGCAACACCTTTAAGTTGATAAGTGGCCAACTCCGTCTTTTCCTCCGGCGTCACACCCATGATCATTAGTACCTTGTACATCTCATCGATGAACTCTTGAGGATCTTCCTCAACCTTAGACACATGAAATTTCGGAGGTTCATTCTAGTGAAGTCCCTCACCCTTGATGCCACCGTAGGCACATTTGGATTCACAGGAGCCACAACCTCTCTATTGGCTTGAGCCGTCACAGCTTGAGACAACGCTTGGAAAGTGTTCCTAAACTCTGTGATAGTCACTTGTTCGGCCAAAGGGTCGGTCAGAACATGAGGAGCTTCAGGAGGAGCTTGTTGATCTGCATTCTCTCCCGCATTCCTTCTAGCATAATATCTTCAGGTTGCCATATCCTGAAACGCATAGGATAGGGATTAGGAGAGAGAGATATAGAGTTATACTCTATGGCATGACTTAGGTGTAATAAAAGAAGTGAAGTTTCTGAAACGCCGTATAGCCTCTCATTCATAAATGTAGCACGCTTCACACTCATGAACAAGAATCTGGTCGACGTGGCTTATGAGACATCCTAGGATCTTTCTAAAACCTTGTGCTCTGAATACCAAGTTTGTCACCACCCAAGGTACCCCCTAGACGTGACATGGAGTAAAAGACCCCATACAAGCCACTTAGCATACATACATACAAGATCATAGAGATTTAAGAATTCAAAAGATAATGTTATATCAAAGCTTTTTAAGAAAATAGCGGAAGTCTACATCAAATGTCTCAAAGTCGATCTAACATAAGAATGAGAAATAACATTTGGGATGTAACCCAATACAATGTCAAAAATGAAAGAACATAAAGGTAGAACAACTAGGCTATGTCCTCAAATGGATGAGGACTCACCAAGTCTTCAACAATCTTTTTACTAAGCTCTAGCCACGAGTAGATGGAGAATCGCCAAGCCCTACATTAACAAGTCAATGTAGGCAAGAGTATGTGTTAGTACAATCAAGTACCAAGTATGATAGCAATGCATCTAAACATTTAAAACATTCTAAAACGGGACATTTTCATGACATGCACCGACCAATCTAAACATGATAAAGGTTAGAAAACATAAGGCATAAACCATGGTCAAAGCAAGCTAAACATCTTTACTTTACTTAAGGAACATCAAAACAACAATTTAGTTCATTGTTTGTGGGGACTAGCTTTAACCGAAATGTGAGACCATGTGAGCTATCAACATGGAATCCAGTGTCGGATCCCCACACCGATAGGGCCATCCTACTTTCCTAGGTAGGACACTTTACTTAACATATAGCTTACGTGGATCCACTAGCCAGTGTTTATCATACACCATTATCCTATGGTGGCACATAGTTTATGGGACATGGGTAATCACCACTTGTCCACTCGGTGCTAAGCATAATTCCCACGGATTAGACATAGTTCAATTATCATAAGTAGACATGGGTAGTTGCCAATTGTCTACACTAGGAAACATGGGTGATCGCCTCTTGTCCCTTCATTAGAATACTCCTTAATCATCAATTCAATGTTAGTTGAGCAAACCTTTCAACAAGTTATGAATCATTACATGTGAGAAAAACCTTTCACATTCATGGGTTGAGTAATATATGATAATTTCCATTCACAACTCAACAACAACATTTACATATCATAACTTTGATGCTTCAATCTCAAAGCACCCTTAATTCATCATTAGCTTCATAAGGGACATTCATGATTTCATAAACTTCATCTTCGCATAGTTCATCATGCTCATAGCTTAGAAATCATAGGGGGGTTCACATACATTCATGAGAATTCCTCTTAAATCATGTATTTTAATGCAAACTCATGCTTAGAAAACCATAAATAAGGCAATTTGATCATAATTGAAGAAACCCACATAATAAAGGAAAATCATAGTTTTTCATTGAACATGCTTACTTCCATAAAACCATCCTTAGTTCATTCATAATATCATCATGAAAAGGCTTAGCTTAGGAATAATAATTCAACATGGATTCATAGAGATTTCATAAAACTTATCACTTCATAATTCAACCCACCAACGAAGCATAAATTTTGAAATTGGGGGAATTGCCATGGCTTCATGGGGATTCATCTAAATTCATGAAATTCAACTCAATTTATACTTCAAAGTTCATAAAACAATCAATTGAATCATCATTGCAAGGAACCCATGACATGGAATAAAACCCCTAATTCAATTAGAACTTCTAACATGAAAATTGGAGATTTTAGGGATTTCATGGAGGAAAGGGCTCCATGGATGAACACTATGAACCTTAGGGTCTCACTTCCTTAAGAAATTGATGAAGAAAATCTTGATTTCTTAAACCCTAGCTTGCCCTCTTCTTCTTCTTCTATCTTCTAGAGAGAGAATATTAGAGAGAGAAGAATTTGGGGGAATTTGTAAAGTGATTAGAAATGGTATATTTTAGGATTATAAAGACTCATATAGTGTTAGGAGAAGCTATAAATTTACTTAGATTAGTAAATAGGCCATTAGGTGAAAAGACCAAACGACCCCTTTTAAATAACTGTCAGACCCCTATCTACGGTTGGACCTATGGTCCGTAAATCAATGTATGGACCGTCCTGTCCTACGTAGATAGATTCAGAAACTGCCAACCTTGGACCCTGCAATGACGGATCCTATTTACGGCTTGTGGGTCAATCGACGGACCGTTCATGGCAACCGTAGGTCTGAACTTATGGCTTAAGAATTTAACTAAGTCTGGAGGAGACATACGAGACCCATCTACGAATCACTGAATGATCAATGGGCCATCCTTGCAGACCGTCGTTAAGGTTCTTGAACTTTACATTTTATAGTCATTCAGTGGCCCAACTACGGTTCCCACCTACGGCCCGTCAGTCCATCTAGGATCCATAGGTGGCCTCTGTCGTCACTGGCGCCATAATCTGCAACTTTCTTCTTCCAAAATCTGAGGTGTTACAGGTAATTTCTCGCATTCAAGGTCCGATGGACATGGTCATTTTAGATTTTGACAAAGGTCTTCCGGTCAAGGTTCCTCCAATGCTCCTTCTAAGTTCAACAGAGATAGGGTGCCTAACCCTAAGCCTCAAGGAGGAAATGGAGGTGGATTCTCATCTGCTACTTATGCTAAGTGTGGGAAGAAACAAGAGGGCAAGTGATTATCTGGTATGGATGATTGCTTTGGTTGTGGTAAAAGTGGTCATAAGATAAGGGATTGTCCATCTCTCATGGCCAAGGGAAGAGAAGGTAAACAAGCTCCACCTAGTGGTTCGGGTTCAAATTCTCCCAAGAAAAATTGATTCTATGCAATTCAAGCTCGCCATGAGCAAGAGGGTTCTCCCGATGTGGTTACCGGTATGTTTAAAATCTTTCACTTTGATGTTTTTGCCTTGCTTGATCCCGGTGCCACTTTGTCTTTTGTGACGCCATATGTGGCTATAAGGTTTGATGTTGTTCCGGATGAGTTGTTAGATCCTTTTCATGTCTCTACTCTTATTGGTGAATCCATTATGGCTAGGAGAATCTATAGAAATTGTCTCGTCTCCTTATCCCATACAGTCACTCATGTTGATCTTGTAGAGCTTGATATGCTAGATTTTGATGTCATTCTTGGGATGGATTGGTTGCATTCTTGTTATGCTTCTATTGATTGTAGGACCTGAGTGGTTAAGTTTCAATTCCCAAATGAGCCTATCCTAGAGTGAAAGGGGGAAAAATCTATGCCTAAAGGTTAATTTGTGTCATGTGTTAAAGCTAGAAAGATGATTTCTAAGGGGTGCGTATACCATCTTGTTAGAGAGAGGGATGTGCATTCCGAAACCCCCACTCTTGAGTCGGTCCCCGTTGTTAATGAGTTTCCGGAAGTGTTTCCCGATGATTTACCCAGTATTCCACCTGAAAGGGAAATAGACTTCGGTATTGACCTTCTCCTGGATACGCAACCTATCTCTATTCCTCCATATAAAATGGCTCTGGAGGAACTTAAGGAACTAAAAGAGCAATTGAAAGACTTGTTGGATAAGGGTTTCATCCGGCCAAGTGTTTCTCCATGGGGTGCTCCGGTCTTGTTTTTACGGAAGAAGGATGGTTCACTTCGTATGTGCATTGCCTACCGCCAATTGAACAAATTTACTATTAAGAATAAATATCCTCTTCAAAGAATAGATGACTTGTTTGATCAACTTCAAGGGGCTAGTTACTTCTCTAAGATCGACCTTCGTTCGGGTTATCACCAATTAAGAGTGAAAGAAGATGATATTTCAAAAATAGCTTTCCGGACTAGATATGGCCATTATGAATTCCTAGTGATGTCATTTGGGTTGACAAATGCTCCAGCCGCATTTATGGATTTGATGAATATAGTGTTTAGACAATACCTTGACATGTTTGTGATTGTGTTCATAGATGATATTTTGATTTACTCAAGGAGTGTTGGTGAGCATGCCGATCATTTGAGGATTGTATTGCAAGCCTCAAGGACCATAAACTCTTTCTGGAGTTGTTTTTGCTAAGGTCGGTGGCTTTCTTGGCCACATTGTCTCCGGTAAGGGTATTGAGGTAGATCCTAAGAAGACGAATATGGTTAGGAATTGGCCTAAACCTCTATCACCTTCGAATATTCGTAGTTTCTTGGGTTTAGCCGGTTATTATATGAGGTTTGTTGAAGGGTTTTCTTTGATTGAATCCCCATTGACGGATTTGACTCAAAAGAAGGTTAAGTTCACTTGGACCAAAGCATGTGAGAAGAGTTTTCAAGAGTTGAAAGATAGACTCACTTCGGCTCCGATACATACTTTACCGGAAGGGTCCGATGGTTTTATGGCTTATTGTGGGCCTCGAGAATTTGGCTAGGATGTGTTCTCATGCAAAATGGGAAAGTTATTGCTTATGCTTCAAGGTAACTCAAGGTACATGAAAAGAACTATCCTACTGATGACTTAGAAATAGCGGCGGTTGTGTTTGCTTTAAAGATTTGGAGGCATTATTTGTATGGTGTCAATGTTGACATTTTTAACGACCATAAGAGTTTGCAATATGTATTTAAACAAAAAGATCTAAATCTTCGCGAAAGGAGGTGGCTTGAGTTGTTGAAAGACTATGACATGAGCGTCCTCTATCACCCCGGCAAGGCTAATGTGGTGGCGGATGCTCATAGTAGGTTATCTATGGGAAGTGTTACTCATGTTGAGGATGGTAAGAAAGATTTGGTTCATGATGTTCATAGTTTGGCCCGATTGGGTGTTCGGTTGATTGATTCCACTAAAGGTGGTGTTATGGTTCTGAATCGTCCTTTGTGCATGATGTGAAGGCTAAACAAGATCTTGATCCTAATTTGGTTGAGTTGAGGAAGCGGTGCTCAAGAAGTCCCTTGAGGCTTTCTCCCAAGGGGGAGATGATGTGCTTCGATATCAAGGTCGTTTGTGTGTTCCCGATGTAGATGACTTAAGAGGACAAATTTTATTAGATGCCCATAGTTCTCGATATTCCATTCACCCGGGAGCTTCCAGGATGTACCGTGATTTGCGGAGGTCTATTGGTTGAAAGGGATGAAGAAGGATATTATGAAATTTGTGGCTAAGTGTCCTAATTGTCAACAAGTGGAGGTTGAACATCAAAAGCCGGGAGGTTTTTCCCAAGATATTAGTATTCCTACTTGGAAGTGGGAAGATTTGAATATGGACTTTAATGTTTGTTTACCATCCACCCATCGACAATATGATTCGATTTGGCTCATTTGTAGATCGTATGAAGAAATCATCCCATTTCATTCCCGTCAAAGTTTCTTAATCGGTGGAGGATTATGCTAAGTTGTACGTGACGGAAATGGTTAGATTGCATGGAGTGCCTTTATCCATTATCTCCGATCGTGGTGCACAATTTAGCTCTCAATTTTGGAAGTCTTTTCAATAGGGTCTTGGTACTCATGTTAAGCTTAGTACGACCTTCCATCCTAAAACCAATGGGCAAGTGGAGTGTACTATCCAAACTTTGGAAGATATGTTGATAGCTTAGGTAATTGATTTTAAGGATAATTGGGATGATTATTTGACTTTGATTTAATTTGCTTATAATAATAGCTACCATTCTAGTATTGGTATGACTCTGTTAGAGGCTCTCTGTGGTAGGAGGTGTAGATCTCCTATAGGTTGGTTCAAAGTTGGTGAAGTCGCTTTGATAGGTCCCGAGTTGGTACATGAGGCTATGGAGAAAGTTAGGCTTACTAGAGAAAGGTTGAAAATGGCTCAAAGTCGACAAAAGTCCTATGCCGATGTTAGGAGGAGAGACTTAGAATTTGATGTTGATGATTGGGTTTACTTGAAAATTTCACCCATGAAGGGTGTAATGAGATTCGAGAAGAAATGGAAGCTTAGTCCCCATTATGTAGGCCCATATCAAATTTTGAGACGTGTTGGTAAGGTTGCTTATGAACTTGATTTGCATAATGATTCGGCATCGGTGCATCCGGTTTTCCATGTCTCAGTATTGACAAAATGTGTTGGTGAGCCGATGTCTATAGTGCCATTGGAGAATCTTTGCATAAAGGATAGTCTTTCCTGTGAAGAAGTTTCGGTTGAGATTTTAGACCGGCAAGTCCGAAAGTTAAGAAATAAAGAGGTTGCTTTTGTGAAGGTTCTTCGGAGGAATCAATTATTTGAGGGTGCTACTTGGGAGGCCGAGGCTGATATGATGTCCCGGTATCCTCATCTCTTTCCCTCCGATCCTACTCTAAGTTGATGTATATAGTTCCTCATGGTTCATTCTTTTGGTTTCCTATGTCTTAGTTATTTCCATAATTCCTTGATTATGCATGTTCATGAAGAGTCTAATTTTGAGAAAATGAGCTAGCTTGATTGATTCATCTATGATTATGTGCATTGAGTATGACTTGCATGAAGTCTTCATAAAATGATGTGTTGAACGTTTTTTAGCTTGGAGTTGATGTTTTCCTCCTCAGATATGTGCATTTATGTGATTGCATTCTAGGTTGGGTTGTTATCTCCTGTTTCTTACCCTCCTTATGATGTCTGCATTCTCATTCGAGGAAGAATGTTCCCAAGGGGGAGATAATGTAATACCCCGGATTCGAAAAGGGTAAAAAGTTTCAATTTTTGAAAACTTTTGTGACCTGCTACATGACCTACTAATCGTTGGTGGACTTACCAAAAGTAGTTCAAGGGGGTAGGAACCGTGGATGGGGCTGCCTAATGGATGAAGTTGGAAAATATTTCTAAGGAGTGACCAACTACTTGACATACAAATCGTCGTTTGACATACGAATCATTTGTCAAATGGGGGGAGCCGTAGGTCCTACTGGTTGGAAGGGTGAAATTTAATAATTTTTGGGGCTTGGCTGTGTGACCTACAGTTTGTCACCTACGGGCAGTAGGTTGACCTACAAACCGTAGCTCATGCAGTAAGTGGGGACGTTGGTGGAGTTTTAAAGAGGGATCATTTGGTCTTTTCACCTAATGGCCTATTTACTAATCTAGGTCGGTTTACAACTTCTCCTAACACTATATAAACCCTTTTAATCCTAAAATCTACCCTTCCAAAATCATTTACAAGTTTCCCCAAACTCTCCTCTCTTAAATATTTCTCTCGTTAGATGTTAGAAGAAGAGGGTAACCTAGGGTTCAAGAAATCAACCTTTTTTTCATCAATTGCTTAAGGAATTGAGACCCTAAGGTATGATAATGTTCATCCATGGAGCCCTTTCCTCCATGGAATCCCTAAAATCTCCAATTTTCAAAGTATCAAATCCCCAATTTGATTTAAGGGTTTTCTTCTATGATGTGGGTTCTTTCAATTATGATCAAATTACTTTCAATTATGGTTTTCTATGTATGAATTGAGTTGAATTACATGTTTAACATGAATCCCCATGAACCCACATGAATTCCCCTAATTTTGATATTTATGCATTGATGATGGGTTGAATTATGAAGAAGATGGAATTTATGAAGTTTATGTGAACTCATGCGTGTTTTAATGATTTCAAAAGATATGATTCATGATGAAATTGATGAAAGATGAAAATGGGTTTTTATGAAGTATACATGTTCAATTATGAAAATTATTATGATTTATGAATTACTTTAAGATTGAAGCTCAATTGAAGATGTTGTTGAGTTGTGAAAAGTTTTCTCACATATTACTCAATCTATGAATGTGAAAGGATTTTTCTCACATGTAAGGATTCATAACTTGTTGAAAGGTTTTCTTAACTAAAGTTGAATCAAAGGTTTAAGGAGCTATTCTATGAACTTTGGCTTTGATTGGTAACCGTAGTTGTACCCTTCCATGGATAATAAGATTAATAAGAATTAAGACTATTCCGTGGGAATTATGCTTAGCACCGAGAGGATATGGAGATGGAAGCTCTCCCGTTAGTAGAGGCCGTGTTTCTAGTAGCAATCTCCTTATTCCTTACCTATGTGCCCCCATAGGATAATGGTCTATGATAGACACTAGCTAGTGGATCCAGGTAAGCTATATGATAAGTAAAGGGTCCTACCTTTGCAAGTAGGATGGCCCTATCTATGTGAAGTTAGACACCGAATTCCATGTTGATAGCTGACATGGTCTTACATGTCGATTAGGGCTACTTCCCACAACTATGAACTAAAGTGTTTTTATGATGTTCCTTAAGTAAAGTAAAGATGTTTAGCTTACTTTGACCATGATTTGTGTTTTATGTTTTCTAACTTTTATCATGTTTAGCTTGGTCATTGCATGTCATGAAATTGTCCCGTTTTAGCATATTTTAAATGTTTTTGTGCATTGGTATCATACTTGGTACTTGATTGTAGTAATGCATACTCTTGCCTACATTGACTTGTTAATGTAGGGCTTGGTGATTCTCCATCTATTCGTGGCTAGAGCTTAGTAGAAGGATTGTTGAAGACTTGGTGAGTCCTCATCCATTCGAGGACATAGCCTAGTTGTTCTTACTTTTATGTTCTTTCATTTTTGCATTGTATTAGGTTACGTCCCAAACCTTATTCCTCAATCTTATGATAGATTGGTTTTGAGACATGAGATGTAGACTTCGCTATTTTCTTAAATGCTTTGATATGATATTGTCTTTTGAACTCTTAAATCTCTATGATCTTGTATTTATGTATGCTAAGTGGCTTGTATGAGGCCTTTTGGGGTCTTGTCTGCCATGTCACATCTAGGGAGTACCTTGGGTCATGAAAACTATACAAACACTCTAACTGAAGAAACGAAGGAACTCATGGCTAGTGGGACTAATAGGGGATGCGAGTAGTCCGTATACACTCCCTGGGCCCAAACTAGGTCTTATAGCAAGTCTAGATCATACAGGACAAAGTCAAGCCTCGAACCTGTGAATTGTAGGGATCATCTCCGAAGAGGATCATGAGTAGAAAAAATCATGCTAAAAAAGACGTCGACACGCTGGCTAGTCGAGTAAAAATTGAGCACATCCAAGATGCCTCTAATATATACAATAGAAAAGAAGTACTTCCTTGACGCCTTGTAATATAAAAAGCATTAAATCAAGTGATCCTGGTGGTATGCCTCTCGTTAAAACTAGTTATAATAAAAGCTTCGTAAAAGAGTATTTCATCATGAATGATAGTTATGGCAATGCATGAGCCGAGATCGTACAACAAAAGCCTGCAAGAATGAACAAACAATGCAATGCATGCTATCACCAGCATTTAAACAAGGCACTCAAGTAAAATAACCATACAACCAACAATATCATGCTGCCAAAGGTGAAAGTACTAATCTGGGATCCAAATGGTCCTCACTTACGGCCTCGGGCCCAACAATATAACCAAGCTCAGTAAGAGTAGGATAAATTAACTGCTAAACAATTGGCGAAAGGACCAAAAAAGGAGTGTCAAATAAATAAAAAGGGGAAACAACTCAAGGGACGACACCCTATCCAAATCATACCTCTCCAGTCCCTGACAGGGTATAGCTAGGACCAACCCACGACTACGATGAGCCACCATGGTCACAAACACCAACGCAAGGAGAACAACCCCATTACTAGACCTATATGGAGTAAGTCATAACTATGAGGTGGTAAAACATAATTTAAAGAACCTAAGGTCCAACCTACTCTAAGGCCACCAAGCATCAATCCTCACAATTATAAACAAGATTATCTACACCACAAGCAAAGCTACAAGCCTGAACATAGGATCCCAACACTCACACTAAGCTCAAGCTCCAACGGAATCAAGAATAGATGGAATAACAAGGGGATAATACCCGGCAATTACAATTCAAAACTACATGAAATCTACACTAGGCATTATCTAAGAAGCTCAATCAAGAAAGTAGACCAAAGCCTACCTCAAAGCATATCACGTGCGCTCCAAATCCACCACTCATGAGCTATCCACTTCAAAAGGCCTCCTAACACTGACACTCCATAAAATTATTCATCACAACATCATTACGAACGTTTTGACACTAAAATTTCAACAATTACAAATGGACCCAAAAATCGAGTCAAAATGAGAATGTGGGATCTGCATCGAGAATCTAAAAATTTTCTTCATCAAAAGGTCCTAATTGACTAACTGAGCTTGTGCCCCAAAATGGGGCTCAATTCCATGTCGGGTACTGTCACTCCCCGAGGCTACCCCTAGGCGCAACACAGTGGTTAATGTTAAAAGTGACCCCAAGCTAACCCATGGCATGACATATCTATAAAAGTTCAATTCAAACATGCACTGTGCGGAAGATAAAAATTGTTTAATATCTGAAATGGGGAAAAGCCCAACATGCCTGAATATATAAAATATATGAAGAGTATAATGATGATTGAAAATCACACTAACAACTCAAGTTGAATCTAATCTATGTTGGAAAGCCTCTAACTAATCTTAGTTGTTGGGACATGCCCCCAACTAACTCTATCAAGATTGAACTTGAAAAGTGAATATTGAAAAGTAAAGAATGTCTATCATCCTCGAACTATGAGAACTCACCAAACCTATTGAGTACGGACTGTAATACGAGCTAAGCATGGTCTGGATGTGAGTGCCTGAACCTACATTATACAATGATGTAGCACAAAAGTATGCATAAGTACATTGAATGTACTGAGCATGCAGGATATATGACAAGCTGAACAATATAAAAAAACTGAACATGGAAATAGATATACTGAAGCATAATCTAAAGCTGAGCTGGATTCAATGACCAAGTAGTAATCATGAATATTTAACATCATGAACTTAATACTGAAATACATATTGAATACATGGTCAATATAACATGAGTCTAACTGTGGGAGATACTATTAACCAATATAAATCACGTGAGCTAAACGTGGAGTCTGATGTATACGTGAGGAGTCGGGAATTTTTACTTATTTAGGGCTTATTATTTAATGAATTAGTATCCTCAATACCTATTTTATCTTCATAACTGATGTTAAATTACTTATGTGCAGCCATGGGGGGTTAAGATCACGGCAAGGATGTTACATTGCGAAAAGAAGCAAAAAAGTTGGAAACACTGAAGAAAAGAAAGGCTGGAGCTCGTAAAAGCCACCCAGTGACTCACCGAGTGAGCCTCTGCCTCACCAAAAGTTCCAAAAAAATGTCTCATGAACTAAGCCAACTCGATGAACAAAATATCAATTCAGCGACACGCCGAATGGAATCGTGAGGTCGACCCAAATAGCCTAAATGAACAGAACAAGTGGAGGAAGAAATCAAGTAAAAAAGAGAGAGAAGGAGTACATCGGCAAATCACCAAATCGTTCGGCGATCTCAATTAAATTTGGTGAGTGGACCCACATACTGAAATGTTGTGATCTTTTTGGAAAAATATAAATTGATTTTTGAAGAGAGAGAGAAACAGAAGAGGCTAAAACAGATTCAAGGAGACGTTCATACTTTTGATATTTTTGAGCTATTGAACATTCTTGAAGAGCTTTCTGAACATAGACATTGGGTTTTAAAGGTTTTAATCTTAATTTTTTGCATTTGAGCATTGAAGATTTTTTTATTTCAATGGAGAATCTCTTTGGTAACTATTCCTTGCTTTTTGCCATGATTTGCTAAAACTCCCTTTCCTTAAGGGTGTGAATATGTAATCGAATACATAAATTAGCTTCTAGGTATTTCTATTTTCTAGATTTAATGTTTTTTATAAATGGGTTCAGTTATTTATTCATGTTTTCACTTATGAACTGAAGTTGCAAATTCAGTTCTAGCTTTATATCTCTATGCTTGCTTTTGAGAGATGCTTAGAGTGGAATTTATGATTGATAGTTATATTGACTCTTGTCTTTACATCCCAGCTTGATAAAGAGGGTTAAATCAAGGATTTGGGTTGCTTCGTAATGTTAAGCTTTCCAAGGTTTGAAAGAACTCGCTTGAAACATAACAACTTATTGAAAAATGAATGTTATAGTTATAATATATCCTACCTATTGAGATTCAACAACTTAAAGTAATTATTAATTACCCATTAAGCGAAATTAGTATTCGATTGTCACACACTCCTAAGGGTCCCTCTCTATTTGTTCAAACTCCGTGTTAATCTTTTTCATTAACAATTGGTTACTAAACTCTCCTAATATTGATCATTGCAACTTATTAATTTACATTATGTTTTGTTTTGCTTCTTTCAATTCTACAAGAGATTAGGACACTGTCATACTTCATATTTGAATTATTTTCCGTATCACTCCTCATGGGATCAACACTCATCGTTGGGTTTATACTTGTTAGCGATCGCCTACACTTTGAATTATAAGAGGTATAGTTGAGCGTTATCAATAATAGCATCGTTGCCGGGGAGTGGTGCTTAGAATTCTTTTATTGAATTAGTTTGTGAACTAATTTTGTTGTAGTAGAACTTTCTTATTAGTTTTAGTTATTGTTGCTCTCAACAGATGAAGAAATGAGTGTGAATGAGAGTAATGTTGGTAGTCAACTTGGGCATGATGACGACATCGGGAACTTGAACGATGTAAATGTGGATAAAATGGCAAGTGTCGGAGCCATTCGTTTGCCCCCAACTGTGGGCAACGCTATTTTTCATGTGACCGACACTATGCTCCAACAGCTGCAAATGAAAGGTTTCTTTGGGGGACTTTCTCATGAGGACCCTCATGATCACATTCGCAATTTGGTGGATGTGTGTGGACCATTCTCCTTCAGGAATATCAGTCAAGAGTCAATCCGGCTCTGTTTATTTCCCTTTTTCTAATGGGGGACGCAACCAAGTGGTTGGCTGAACTACCAAGGGACTCTATTACTTCTTGAGAGGAGCTCACGGAGGTGTTCTTTGAAATATTTTTCCCTCCCTCAAGGATGTTGAAGTTGAGGGATAACATTCAAAATTTCAAGCGGGTTGATGGTGAGCCCATTCATGAAACTTGGCTGAGGTTTCAAAAGCTGCTCCTCCAATGTCCTACTCATGGGTTGCCAGATAATGTGCTCTTGTAATATTTCTACCAGAGTCTTGACACTGTTAACGAGGGTGTTGCCGATAAACTTATAAGGGATGAAATCATGAGACAACCATTTGCCGTAGTATCAGCGTTGCTTGATGAGATGATCAATATTGATTGAATATGGCACACAAGAGAGGATCAAGTATCTCCTCTCACTTTTGGGTTGACTAAAGAACTGCTGGAGAAGAATCATGAGCATGATGAAAACATGGCCAAGATGATGACCAAAATGGATTTGTTGTCAAAACATGTCATGGGAGGTGGTTATAAGGCTTTGAATGCGGTTGGCGCTAGTAGTGGAATGAGTTCGGATGATGCACAATTCGAAGCCACGTATAATGAAGAGGTACAATTTTTGTCGAACCAAGTTGGGGATTCTCGTTCAAACTATCTAAGGCCGGGTGGGAATCAAGGTTGGAACAAAGATCATGATGGTGGTTAGAGAGATATAGATCGAGATTGGTGTGATAGAGGTGCAAATTTGAGGGATAGAGACTATGATAGAGATCGTTATGTGCCCCCCATGACCGTCTATAATTGAAAGAACCAAATGCCAATCCTGAGAGCTTTTGGACCGAGGATATGCTTGCCCGCGTCCTAAACATGGTAGAAGGGTCAGATAAAGTGCTCAAGTAGATGAATGTCGACTTCTCCTCTTTGAATAAAATAGTGACCTCTCATTCGATTTCTAAAAAGCAACTTGAGACCCAAATGTGTCAAATCTCAGCTCATTTAAACCCAAGACGAATACGGGGTGTTCCTAGTGACACCTTGGCCAATCCAAAGAATTATAATGCCCAATGTATGGCAATCTTGACCCGGAGTGGTAAGGTTGTGGGAAGTGATGTGCTAGATGATGATAAAGCAAGTCTAAGTAAAGGAAATACTGTAGTTCTTGAGGGTGATGGACTTGCCGAAGAATTGAAAAATGAGATTTCCAATGAGGCTGATGATGCACCGAAGAATGTTGTTTCTGGTGAAGCTAAGAAGTCAAACGTGGGGGTCGTTCCTCCCTCGGTGTCTACAAAGTCGTTGCCTAAAGTTACTCCACCATTTCCTCAAAGATTGAAGAAGAGGGATGAAGATGCAAAGTTCAAAAAATTTCTCTCCGTCTTCAAAACTCTTTCTATTAATCTTCCATTGGTGGAGGTGTTGCTAGAGATGCCGAGTTATGCAAAGTTTATGAAAGAGTTTGTCACGAAGAAGCAAAGTATGGATTTTGAGACGGTTGAAGTATCCCATAGTTGTAGTGCCATTATGTCAAACGTCGTTGTCATGAAGGATGATACGGGGGCATTCACTATTCCTTGAACTATAGGGATGTTTCAATTTTCTAAAGCATTGTATGATTTGGGGGCAAGTATAAATTTGATGCCCTGTGCAATTTACAAGCAACTTGGGCTAGGTGACCCTAAGTCAACAACTATGCGTCTTCTCATGGCCGATCGTTCGATCAAGTATCCTATTGGTATTCTCTTTAACATTTTGGTGAAGGTAGTCAAGTTTATAATTCCAGTGGATTTTGTGATCCTCGATTGCGAGATTAAATCCTGAGGTCCCTATTATTCTAGTTAGGCCATTCATATCTACCGAGAGAGCTCTGTTTGATGTGGAAAGTGGTGATGCGAAATTTCGGGTAAATTAGGAGGAAGTTACTTTCAATGTTTGCAAGTCTATGAAGAAACCAAGTGACCTCCATGTGATATCGGTCATTGATGTGATTGATGAAACGGGTTCTAGTGTGGGTGAAATATCTTGTGTTGATGAGTCTTTGGCCACCGCCCTCTTGAATTACGATGGGGAAGAAATTCGAGATTATGATGAGGTAATGGCTGCTCTATCGGTTTTAGGGTCCTATTCTAAGAACCCTGTGAAGCTTGATATTGATTTGAAGAATAGGGAAAGTCCTCCCGCAAAACCATCCATTGAAGAATCACCTAAGCTTGAATTGAAGGTACTTCCACCACACCTTCGTTATGTGTTCTTAGGAGCTAATAACATTTTACCCCTGATCATTGCCGCGGATTTGCTCGATTGGCAGACACAAGCACTTGTTAGTGTGTTGAAAAAGTTCATCAAGGATATTGGATGGACGATTGCTGATATTGTGGGAATTCCTCCCGATATTTGTACCCACAAAATTCAATTGGATAGTGATTGTAAGCCTAGTGTTGAACATCAAAGGAGGTTGAATCGTCCAATGCAAGATGTTTTCAAAGGAGATCATCAAGTGGCTTGATGCGGGAGTGGTTTACCCTATTGCAGATAGCAAGTGGGTGAGCCCCGTTCAATGCGTTCAAAAGAAAGGGGGTATGACCATGGTTCCAAATGAAAAAGGTAAGCTTGTGCCCTTGCGATCGGTTACCGGTTGGCATGTATGTATGAATTATAGGAAGTAGAATGCATGGACTGAGAAGGATCACTTTCCAATGCCCTTTATGGATCAGATGTTTTATAGACTAGTGGGTCGTGGATGGTATTGCTTCTTAGATGGTTACTCTGGTTATAATCAAATCTCCATTACACCGGAGGATCATAAAAGATTTCTCGAAAGTAGCCCATCCTCTTTGCAAGCTACTTGAAAAAGAAAGTGTCTTCGAGTTTGACGAAGTTTGCCTCAAGGCATTTTTGTGTCTAAAAGTGAAGCTAGTTTCGGCTCCAATCATTGTCGCTCCGGATTGGAGCATTCCATTTAAACTAATGTGTGATGCTAGTAGCAAAGCTTTGGGGGCTGTACTTGGCCAACGCAAGGGAAATTTGTTTCAACCAGTCTATTATGCAAGCAAGACTTTGAATGTAGCTCAAAAAAACTACACCGTCACTGAGCAAAAGTTGTTACCAGTGGTGTATGCTTTTGAGAAGTTTCAAGCCTATTTGTTGGGGACCAAGGTGGTGGTATACACCGACCATGCTGCGATACATTACTTGATGGCTAAGAAGGATGCAAAGCCAAGGTTAATCTGATGAGTGTTGTTATTGCAAGAGTTTAACTTTGAAGTCAAAGATCGAAAAGGATGTGAAAACAAAGTGGCAGACCACTTGTCGAGGCTTGAAACGAATGTGGTTGTTTCCAGTGATAAAGACGTTGAGGAGGCCTTTCCCGATGAGTTTGCGATGGTTGTGTCAAATGTTACCACACCTTGGTATGCCAATTTCGCCAATTATGTGGTGTGTTGGATTCTTCCCAATGGGCTAAATTTTTACCAACGAAAGAGGTTCCTTTTTTATGTAAAGAAATATTTTTGGGATGAGCCTTACTTATTTCAGGAGTGTGCGGATGATTAGAAGATGTGTTCCGGAAGTTGAGCTAGATGCTATTCTTGATGCTTTCCATGAGTCATCGGTTGGTGGGCACCATAGTGGAGTACGTACAGCTGCGAACGTACTACAAAGTTGTTATTATTGGCCAACGTTGTATCAAGATGCGAACTCCCTTGTCAAGAAGTGTGTTCCGTGTCAAAAGTAAGGAGGAATGTCGCGAAGGCATGAATTAACTCTCACTCCTATTTTAGAGGTTGAGTTGTTTGACGTATGTGGAATCGATTTCATGGGTCCTTTTGTGAGTTCTTTTGGGGACAAAATAGATTTGGAAAAATCAAACTCAACCCGTTCAACCCGCCCAACCCGTTTAAGATTGGACGGGTTATTGACCTGCCCATTCATTAACTCAACCCATTTGAACCCAACCCATTAAAAATTGGGTTGATGTATAACCCTAATTGGCTCATGAAAAAACTTGTCAAAATATTTTAAAAAAACTTTTTTTTTCAATTTGGCATGTTGTATATAGCCATAATAAAGAAAAAATCATTTTATTAGATACTAAAATAGTTTAAAAGAACAAATAAAACAATTAAGTTTAGTAACAATTGGGTTGGGTTGGGTCTTGACCTGTATTGTAACCCATTACCTAACCTATTTTGACCCAAGATAATTTGGGTTGGGTTGGGTCCGATTGTTGTCTTAACCCATTATGACCCATCCAAGTTTGACCCAACCCGCCCAATTGCCACCACTAGGACAAATACGTCTTGGTGGCTATTGACTATGTCTCTAAATGGGTAGAGGCTATGGCCTTACCTAATAATGAAGGGAGAAGTGTGGTCAAATTCCTCAAGCGGTACATTTTCACAAGGTTTGGCGCTTCACGTGCAATTAATAGTGATGGAGGCTCTCACTTCTGTAACCGAATGTTTGCATCATTATTGAGCTAGTATGGAGTCAAGAATAAGATAGCCACCCCTTATCATCTGAAAACAAGTGGGCAAGTTGAGGTGTCAAATCGAGATATTAAAGGGATTTGGCTGAGACCATTAATGCAAATCGAACCAATTGGTCCCGAAAGTTATATGATGCTCTTTGGGCGTATAGAACAGTATTCAAGACTCCGATTGTTATGTCCCTGAATCAGTTGATGTTTGGTAAATCTTGTCATCTACCAGTTGAGCTTGAGCATAAGGCATTGTGGTCCTTGAAGTCCATGAACTTGAATTAGGAAGATGCGTCAAAGGATCGAGTTGACCAACTCCATGCTTTGGAAGAGTTTCGGCTTTGAGCTTATGAGAGTTAGGCCCTTTATAAGGAGAAAATGAAGAAGTGGCATGAAGCCAAAATCCTTAATCGAGAATTTAGAGTTGGTGATCTTGTGTTGCTCTACAATTCTAGTTTGAGACTCTTCTCGGGAAAACTCAAGTAAAAATGATCGGGTCCATTTAATGTGAATCATGTGTTTGCAAATGGGGGAATAGAAGTTGAAAACAAATATGGGTCGATGTTCAAGGTGAATAGGCAAAGGCTGAAGCTTTACTTTTGAGAGAACCCCAATGTGAATGTGATTGATGTGGTGTATTTGGATGATGCTTGAAGACATGCCACGTCATGCCACGACGTTAAATAAGGTGCTTCTTGGGAGGCAACCCAAGTTTAACTTTTTGTTATTTGAATAATGTTTGTTGGATGTGTAGGTTGGAGTTCATATTTTTGGAAGAAATGAGAATGGATGAGGGGTTGGACTACTCGGCGAGCCACTGAATTGCCACCATCATTGCCCAAATGCATCGCCCTTTGAAGGTCAAAAGTGAAGAAACATCTGGAAGATTGGGCGAGCTGAAAGCCAATTCAACGAGTCACCGAGTTGGATCGGCGAGCCCGATCGAGCTCGCCCTTTGCAACTACTGAAGGGCTGGAATTCTGTCAAGTTTGGCTAGCTGAGGATCATTTGGCGCATCGCCGACTGGATAAGCGACGTTCGTTAGCTCGCCGACTAGGGTGCGAACTGAATGGTCTATAACCTTTTACATTCAAATCTTTTCTTTGTTTTAAATTATCTACTTCCTTATGCGTTCCCTTATAATTTAGATCATAATTTCATAATTAGTGTCATTTTGTCAGCGTCCATGGTGTAGTTTGGATTCCTTTTCCCATCCTCTATGTCGCGTCATTCCCTTTATCTACTTTGAGGTTTATTTTTCAAAATTGGTTTATTTTCATTCCGTAATTGTGATGCTAGTTGGTAGTACGATGGGTATATTGTTTATTAGTCAACTTGTATGCTTTGATTGTATGCCAATTGATTCGCTTAATGTTAAATTGAATGCGAGCATGTTTAAATCAAAATTTTTGGCCGATTTTGTTCTAATTTCTCATAGTAGATGATTAATTGTGGTTGTTACGTGTTGGGTAATGTGCGGGTGAAGTTTGAGTAGCCCAGATTCGATCGAATGACTTGATTTTGTCCGATGATGGATTAGGTGACGCCATTCTAAAGGGAAAAATCATCGTTTTGTTTAATTTGAATCGATTGGGGAAGTCTTAGTACCCCGGGTGGTAAATTGTTAGTGGGTAGTGCTTGATTGTTTAAAAATTTGCTTGAATTGATGTGTCGTGGGCTGTTAGTTGTGAATCGTAAAACAATTGGGGAGGTGAGGTATTGGGCCATTTTGGTGAGCTTCGTAAAGCTCACCAAGTTGGTTCGGTGTATCGCCAAATGTCCTCCCCTTCGCCTTTCTGACCCGTTTTTGTGCTGAAATGTTATGTGATATTCGACGAGGTTCCTTTAGTTCGCCGAATGGTCTTGTTATCTCTTGTTTGACCTGAAGTTTTTGCTAAATTTTTCTAAAACTGTCGGTGATGCCCCTGTTGCTAGCCGAAAGGACTCGGCGACTCACCGACTTGTTCGGTGAGTTTTTCTGCATTTTTTTGTTAAAGTCTGATTCCTTAACCCTTTCGCTAAAAATTTTTTTTCTCGTTTCTGTGTCTTTACAGGTATGGCTAGACCCAAAGTTCCTGCTCGAGGTCCACCACCCTGCAAGAGGACAAAAGGGGTGATGATTGTAAAGGAGGGTGACCAACCCCGACCCACTCACCATCAAACTTCACATGCGAGAGGGAAGGGTAAGAAACAAGGTTCAGAAAGTACCAGCTCAGAGAACAGTTGAACATCAGTACAATACACATCCACCGACTCTGAGAATGAAGAGGAAATGAAATCCGGGGCCCTTATAGCTGAGCTGATCAAACGGAAGCATTCAGATCTGCGCTCCAAAGAAGCCCATGACCCGCTAGCAGCACCACAGGCCCCACGGAAAGCACAAGCACCATAGGCTCCACATGTACCTCCAATTCTAGTAAATCCTCCGAGGTTGATGAATCGATTAAAGGCTGAGGGTTTGAGGACGATGTTAGATGAGAAGAGGTTTTCCACAGAGGGTGTGGTGTATAGAGAATCTACTGTCCAAGAGATGGTGAGATACCACAAATTCCATCTATTCACCAAACCTCAGAGCCCATACGTTCCTACATGGGTTCGAGAATTTTATGAAGAGTATGACAAGTTTATCCCTAAAGGGAAGAAAAAGGCTAAGTCCATGGCACCGGTTGAGTTTGTGGTGGTGCAAGGAAAGAAGGTGAAGTGCAGTGAAGGCGATATAAATGATGCGTTGGGTTTCACAGTGCGGGTTCGGCATTCTTTGGTCGACAAAACCAAGATAAAGACTTTGCATGATTTGAAGGGCTGGCTTGCCCCATTGTTCAGTGATGCGGTGCCCTCATGGATCGAGGCAGGGGCAACCATTTGAAAGAAGGACCTGAACATCACAGCTCGGTACTGGTTTGGGTTCATTAGTAGTAAATTGATGTCGTCCCAGAATGAGTCCATCATCTGGCATCCAAAGGCTGAACTTCTAGATTGTATAATCAGCCGGGAGATCCTTAATCTAGGGTCCATTATTGCACAGGAGATGGCTAGGACGGCCACAAAAAATCAAACCTCATTGTCATTTTTTATTTCGATCAATACCTTACGTCGCCGAGAAGGTTTGCCTTTTTAGGTGAAGATGGATATTGAGGTCACTCCTACCTCGGCTTGTGATATTAGTTGGATTGAAGTGGAGTACTTGAAGGATGAAGTAGAGAGGAAGAAGAAAAATCCAGTGGATACTTCACCGATTGTTGATGTGAACTCTACGGAGACTGGTCCTACATCTCCTCCTCTCGCAGTCGAGACATCAGGTATATCTACATCCTCGACCTCTACAATTACTGCTCCTACCTCTGTAACTGCCTCTCGTCCCCTTTGACTCAGGCCATGCTTGAAAAAATTGGCCACCTTGCCCATTCGGCCGTTGTGCGTGCTTCGAGAGTTGAGGCCATTGTTCCTACATTGATTGAGTGTTCCATTACTACTGTGCTTGCTCCCATTTGGGGAGAGGTGAAGCAACAACTCAGATTGATAAATGCCCATGGGCTGGCACAGGATGACCTCACTTCTCGGGTTAAGGTGTGTGAGACGACGGACCATAGTCCCACTGATTTGACAGCTTTGAAGGCTGATATTGCTGGGTTGTGTCGGGATGTGGAAGAGCTCAAGTCCACCGATATATCGAAGCTCTGGTTGTGTGGATGTTCCAGAGGACCCTCCGATTACTATGGCCGGAGCAAATGCTGCAACCGATGAGGACAAAGGTTCCAAACACCTGAGATGGATGAGGAGGACCTCGCTGCTCGTTAGAGAGATGTACACAAGGATTTGGAGGAACTGGAGGGTGACTTGGTACGGATCACCACGGAGGTTTCACTTCGAGAAAAGTCCATAATAGGCTCTAGTGGGTCTAAGCCAACAGCAGAGGACATTGCACAACTTTCAGGAGTTGGAGGAAATACGGGCACTAATGCCCAGGTTGGGGCCACACTACCGAGCCGGAGCTCACCTCAGGCCCAGCCTCATAGGGGGATCTTTACTCTCCCTCCATTTTATTTTTTGTTGATACGCTTAGTTTATTATTGCATAAGGACACTGCTTGTCTATTTTTGGGTTTGTGACGATATCTAGCTACCTACCCTTTTGATTGTATGTTCGTTTTGACATACTGTGTTGGTTTTTTTGTTGTTTTCAAGATATTTTTATGTTGATATTGTTATGTTATCACTTGGATACCCCTCATGTTGCATTAATAATGAATGTTTTAGTTCTGATTCTTTGACTTCTCTCTCGATTACTTGTTGGTGAATGTTGATATGTGAATGATTGGTTGTTGTTCTCTTGTACATTTGAGTGTTAGTTGTGATCAATATCGATGACTTGAATATTTCTCTTGATGAACGATACATTTGTGTGAGTCCAACAAGGAAATTTGAGTTGCATAAGTATTCTGTGAACTCTTAGAATCTCATTGTGACTAGTTGAATGTTTAGGTGAGTCTTGCAATGACCATTGCACGCAAGCTTGACTCGTAGAGTTGTGATCCGCAATTATGTTTGGATGCCATGTGTGGTGAGTTTTACTTTAAAAGTGTGCATGATGATACCTAGAACCTGCCCCGTTGGTCCATATGACAAACATTTGTGAATGAAGGAAATGATATTAGGCATGAATTTTTGAGAGTGAACCTAATTTATGTACCTTTATGTGACCACCTTGCGAGTGTGTGAACGTAACTTTGCACCATTTGAGCCTACCCTTTTTCTTTTGATGAAACATGAACACAAATGTTTAGACCATTTTTTGAAGTTGTCATGTCTTTCCCACCTATAACCTTCATGAAGCATTGGTTTGTTTGAATAGCCAACTTAAGCCAAGAGCCTACGTTGGGGGTGTGGTAAGAGTGAAGAAAGAAACCGAGAAAGAAGTTTGTGAACTTTGTCCTTTGAACCTTGTGAAAAATATGGAATCCATCTATATAAAAAAGAGAAGAAAAGAGGTGAAATAAAAGAGAAGAAAGAAAAACAAACGAATAAATTGTATCCATTGTGCATTGTTGCGGAAATAAAAAAAGGGGGTATACCAAAATTTTAATGTCCTATGAATATGCCAAGGATGAGTTGTGAATATGAAAAAAATGAAGGAAAACGAAAAGAAGTGAAATTCGAGCCATGCTTCATGAAGGTAGAGTCACTAAGCAAAAAATGATCATACCCTCACCCTCAGGCCTATTAAAAGCCTTAAAAGACCTTTTTAATCCTACATAAGCCTAGTGATGTGTAGTTGGATAATACGGGCAAGCCTATGGCTAAAATCATGCACATGTTTATCATTTGGGAGTGTGAGCGTTGATTTGATTCCTCACTTATAGTCTTTGATTGGCTTTGTGAGACCATGAAATCATTCTTTGTGTGAGGTCATTCGAATACTTTTGTAGGGCATGAATTTGTGTTTGAAGTGAACATTTGTGAGCATGATCTCTAATTGATGACGGCCAGTCAGAGTTTGATACTTTGAGTGCACATTTGAACATTGCTTGTGTAAATTGAACCTTGGGTGAATTCTCATGTTGATTCTCAAAGAGCACTACTTGTAGACATTCTTGTTGACCTGATTGATCTCGTGTTTTACTTGAGGAGAAGCAAAAGATTAAGTTGGGGGTATTGATGAGTTGGGAATCTTGACTCATTTAGGGCATATTATTTAATGAATTCATGTCCTCAATGCCTATTTTGTGTTCATAACTGATGTTAAATTATATTATGTGAAGCCATGGAGCCTTACGAACAGGGCAAGGACATTACATTGCGAAAAGAAGCGAAAAAGTTGGAAAAGTTGAAGAAAAGAAATCTTGGAACTCCCAAAAGCCACTCGGCGACTTGCCGAGTGAGCCTCTGGCTCCCCAAAAGATCCAGCAAAATGGCTCATGAACAAAGCCAACTCGACATTCAAAAGAGGAATTCGGTGACACACCGAATTGAACGGCGAGGTCGACCCAGATCGCCAAAATGAACAGATGAAGTGGAGGCAGAAATCAATTCCAAAAGGAAAAGAAGGAGTACATCGGCGGATCGCTGAGTCATTTGGTGATCCCGACTAAGTTTGTCGAGTGGTCCCACATACTGAAATGTTGGGATGTTTTTGGAAATATATAAATTGATTTTTGAAGAGAGAGGAACAGAGAAGGCTGAACCAGATTCAAGGAGAAATTCACACTTTGGATATTTTTGAGCTATTTAATATTCTTGAAGAGGTTTTTGAACATAGTCATTGGGTTTTTAAGGTTTTAATCTTAAATTTTAGCATTTGAACATTGAATATTTTGTTATTCTAATGGATAATCTCATTGGTAACTATTCCTTGCTTTTTTCTATGATTGGATAAAACCCCCTTTACTTAGGGGTGTGAATATGTAATCGAATACATAAATTAGCTTGTGGGTATTTCTAATTGCTAGATTTAATGTTTATTTGAAATGGGTTCAGTTATTTATTCATGTTTTCACTTATGAACTGAAGTTGCAAATTCAGTTCTAGCTTTAGATCTCTATGCTTGCTTGTGAGAGATGCTTAGAGTGGAATTTAAGATAGATAGTTGTATTGACTCTTGTCTTTACAACCCAGCTTGATAAAGTGAATTAAATTAAGGATTTGGGTTGCTTTGTAATGTTAAGCTTGTCGAGGTTTGAAAGAACTCGCTTAAAACATGATAGCTGATTGAAGAATGGTTGTTATAGTTATAATCCATCCTACCCATTGAGATTCAACAACTTAAAGAAATTATTAATTACCCATTAAGAAAAATTAGTATTCTATTGCTCACACACTCCTAAGGTTCCTTCTCTATTCGTTCAAACTCTGTGTTAATCATTTTCGTTAAGAATTGGTTACTAAACTCTCTTAATATTGATCATTGCAACTTATTGATTAACATCATGTTGTGTTTTGTTTATTTCTATTTTATAAGAGATTAGAACACTCTCATACTTCGTATTTGAATTCTTTTTTGTATCACTCCCCGTGGGATCGACTCCAACCCATCGATGGGTTTATACTTGTTAGTGATCGCCTACACTTTGAATTATAAGAGGTGTAGTTGAGCCTATCAATACGCTCCATCGAGAGGACCTAGTATACCTTTCAAGGGTATAAAGGCATGAATGTGGCGTGATCACTAAAATTGATGCCCAACAGAGGCGACTTATAAACCTACGATGGCATGTAGTTCCGGGACTTGAGGGTACACTGAACCCTAGTCTAACTCGGTGCTAAGTTTACTCCAAACTGAATATAAAGCTAAAAATACAACTGTAATATTGGATAGCTCAAAATATTGATAATTATCTTCAAATGCATCATACATATACAGAAAGGTATGGCATTAGAATTCTGAACCATGATTACCGGACCAATCTTCCAAGCAAGTATAATTCATGAAATACGGATAATTAACACAACCTAGGGTTTCTAAGTTTTATACATGGGACTATATTAATTCTCCAAGAAACATGAAATTAATATCATAGAAACCATAGTAGTTAAATTACAATGAATCCCTAAGATTTAGGAACCCTAGGTCAGAACAATTTATGGAGAAGTTGAAGACTTTAATTGAATTTTGGGGACCTAATGGGTGAAAGGAACCCACTAGTGAAATCTTACATATCTGGTGAAGAAAACTATGGAGAAATCCTTTGGATTTCGGGGCTGAATTTGAAGGAGAGCTCTACTTGTTCTTGAGAGAAAATGTCGCCTCTCTCTCTCTTCTTTTCTTTCTAAGTCTGATCATTTTAGGAGAATAAATGTTTTAGGTATTTTTTGACTAATTCATTAGGCATAGACTAAGTAAAATGATATAGTTTAAGTAAGAAACGATGTAGTTTAAGTACCAAATGCATAGGGGAATAGATCAATACATCCCTCACTTAAAACTGACGAGGTGATTGTCAAGAAGGGCTTCACGAGCTGTCTAAGACATCATGGGGCTGTCTAGTGGGTCGTGATGTTGCCCTGCCTGATAGAGCTCCACTAAAATAATCATAACATTTTACTTCGGGCTCGAAATTAGGCAAACTTTGTGGCACTGAGAAGGGAACTCAAAGACCTTTAATTTGATAGGTCATGGGCCACCTAATTCATTTTTTGGTGAGAGATATGGCTGTTTCAAGTTGGCCCAAAACTCAAAACATGATAAGTGCCTTTCACAGACGACTTCACGGTCCGGGTGAAGCCTCACAAACCGTCTAGGCATCCGTGGTCCTTTATAGTGGCCTTAGGGTGCAACCTCACTATCTGGGTTACCTGTATGGACCCGTAGATAGGTCGTCTAAGTCACTAGGAGCCGTCTAAGGCACATCCAGATGATTCCTGCCTGGGGCAGACCAGGATGGTCTGACGATTCCCTTAACGGGCCGTGGAACCGTAAATGGATCGTCTATGGTGCCTTGAAGGGTCAATGGTCCATTTTGGGTTCATGGACTTGCCCGTTTTCCTTTCTTACCCTCTCTCAAAGTCCGAGGTGTTACAATATCTCCCCTTTGGGATCGTTCATCCTCGAATGAAGACTAAACAAACTGAATTTTGAGGGAAATAGTTGCAATCCCTTCCAACTGAGTACTAGAAACTCATATCTAACTCAGTGGAGTCCTAAGGACATGTAAACATTCTGAAATGCAAGAATAGTTAAGGAAGCATGATACTGAGACTGAATTACATGAGAGTAAACTGAGAGACTGGGGAGGAACTATTACCTCAAGCTAAAACTGAATCAGAGGAGAAGAGGTGAGGGTACTTAGCCATCATAGCTGCTTCGGCTTCCCAAGTAACTCCCTCTACGGACTGATTCCTCCACAAAACCTTTATTGAAGCGACTTCTTTATTTCTCAACCTACGGACTTGACAGTCAAGAATCTCAACTAGAACCTCCTCGTAGACGAGGCTATCCTTCACAGCCACACTCTCTGAAGGTACTATCTATGCCGGATCACCCACGTTCTTCTTCTACAATGATATGTGAAAGACTGGGTGAACCGCTTCTAGTTTAGCTGGCAACTCTAACTCATAATCTATATTACCAACCCTTTTTAGGAACCTATAAGGACCTACATACCTGGGACTGAGCTTCCCTTTCTTGCCAAATCTCATCCCCCCTTTCATTGGTGACACTTTCAGGAAAACACAATCATCGATTTCAAACTCTAAGTCCCTTCTCCTCACATCTGCATAGGACTTCTGATGACTCTGAGCTGCCTTTAGTCTATCTCTGATGAGCTAAACTTTCTCCATGGCCTCATTAACAAAATCAGGCCCAATCAAGGCTGCTTCACCTACTTCAAACCGACCAACTAGAAGCATGCATCTACGCCATACAGTGCCTCATAAGGGGCAATCTTAATACTGGAATGAAAGCTGTTATTATAGGAAAAACTCTATGAGAGGTAAGTGATCATCCCAACTACCCTTGAAATCTATAACGCAATCTCGCAAAATCAATTTCACAAGTTTTGAATCAATAAAAAATGAAACTAGAATTTTGTGAACCCCACAAAATCATAACTTGGTAAGACCAAATATTAGTAACCTTTTCTAGTGTATAGCGTGCAAGACCGGTAAGTTAGTTCACCTAAGTGGTTGGTCCCCTAAATAAGTGAATATCACCATGCAACTTGGTTCATATATGGGTGTTTGATGTACTAACCCTTATTCTTGATCCTTAATTAGTTATTCCCAAACAAGGTCAAGCTATTCGATGAGGATTAATAGCCTCAAATCTCCGTTGTATAATCTCTTTCACCATTCATTACCTCCTTGGTGTGACAAGTAAGAATAAGGCGAGTTCTAACATGTGCATCTGTTAAAAATTAATCAAAGCAAATGGAGAAAATACATGCATGCACACATTTTAAGGATTACTAATATTAGATCGACTTCGTTAATTTTTCATGGTTCACACAACCCTAGTTGTTGATTTAGCTACTCATCTTATATGATAACAATTAATGGTAAATGATATATGCACATCCATACACTAACAAGATCAATAATAGGAATCCAGAATCTTGAATTGAATTTCAAAGTCAAAAACCAGAGATCCAATTGCAATTTTTCTCTTAAAAGCAAAGTAATTATTTACTTCTATTTATAGAACTAAAATGAACATAACATCTAAAAGAAAAACTAGGAAAAGTATTTATAGACATTAAAAATCTATCCAAATCAAACCTGAAAAACTAAGTTTGAGAACTTCTATGGACCCATCTACAGGTCGTGGTCTCCTCTACAGGTCAATAAACTTTTCTCGTAGATGGCAGTTGAGGCATAGTCTTAGAAATTTTTCCATAGACAAGAACTATGGTCCGTGGAAACTTTTACGGCTCGTGCTTCTCCTTCATAGAAATCAGGATTTTCAGTGCACTTTCAGCACTTGTCTACGATCATCTTTTACGGCTCATACTACTCACTCATGCAATTCGAAGTCTTTTTTTAACTTTCAGTACTTTTTCTACGATCCAAGTCTACGACTTGAGGATGCATTTACGACCAGTACTACACACTCGTAAACTTTAGTCTTTTTATACCATTCTATGAACTTCTATCTATGATGGCATCAACATCTCTTAGTTCAAATCACGGCTCGTAGAGTACTCTCGTAATTTCAAAAAATGCCTGAACAGTTCCCTTTTTTCACACTGAATCTTGTTTTCCTACAAAAAAACTACAAAACAACTACAAAACATATCAAATCTATTGAAACACACTAGAGAACTTACATGAATCCTAAGCTTTAAGCATCAAAAGTGTCGTAAAACCATGACACATCATTCACCAAAGAATTGGCTTTTGTTGGGGACATGGAGAAATTTTGAGCATTATTTGACTTTTAAAATTTTTCGAATGAGAATAATTTTAGCCAAATTATAAATATTTTTTTAAATAAGATGTTCGAAGTAATAAATAAAATATTGAATGATATTTTAAATAAGGTATACTAAATTAGTAATGTTACCAATATGAGTTGTGGTGCATTGGTGAGACTGCTCTACACTAAACCAAATGTCTCGGGCTCGAGCACTGGGTATGGAGAAAATCTTATTGGGAGCGCCACCCCTCGAATGAGCCCTATAGTGCGAGATCAAAATTTTATTGGGGCTCCAATGCGGGCTCTGGACATCGGGTGGGAAACCAAAAAAATCAGTGTTGTTAAGATTAGTCATGATGATATTATTTTTTATCGAATGTTTGATTGGGTGAATTAATAAATAAAAAGTATTATAATAAAAATAATAGTGAATAAAGTGTATACAATAAAAATGGTACTTGTATTGTTAATTCCATGCTTTATTATGTATAAAATTAATATTCAATGAGGTATATAACTAATACATGTGTTAATTATACATAGGTTAAAATACCACAAAATAAGAAATTAAATAATACTAAAATTAATATACATTATTTTTCTCTAATAACTCCTCCCAAACAACCCTTAAAAGGCATCTAGTGAAACTTTCTATTTGTGGGTCGGGTACTTGGGGGTTCTCCCACAACATCTTGGGGTTGTTTTGGTAGCTAGTAAGGAGACAAATTATTCATGTATTTCTTTATAAGTTATACAATGTTTGATAGCTAGTTGGGAAGTACATTATTCATGAATAAAATTAATATGGCTTTTTGATTTACAATTTATAAATTCGCATAATTAATACATGTATAAGTTATGAAGAAATTTGTATATTATTTTATGTAGATTAGAAGATGGAACAAAAGATACCCGCATACTAAGTGCCCATTTGGATTAGCGTATTTTTAGGTATTTTTTAATTTTAAGCACTTTTTTAGTTTTGCAGGTGTTTGCAAAGGTTAAAAAATGTTTTTAATCACTCACTTTTAGGCCAAAAAAAATTAAAAATAAGTCAAAAGCCAAAAGTCAAAAGTAGGGTATCATCTACTTATGACTTTTAGCTTTTGACTTAAAAGTTACTTTTTGTAAGACCATCCAAAAAGGCCCTAATACATGCCTAACTAATAAAAATCTTCTATATACATATATTAAAGCAAGGACAGAAGCATCAAGAGTTGCCAAGTGGTAGCCTGATATCAAGCTATTTGACAATTTTAAATTAAGTTTCTTTAAAACAGAATTTTTAAAAAATAACTATTTAAAACATGAAAATATAAAAACAATGACAATTAACCAAAAAAAAACAAATAAAATTTTATATATGTTGTAAATAATGTATATTCATGGGTCCCACTTTACAAAAACTAAATCCTTCAACTAATTATTTTCTCTATAAAAGAGCATTGCATTTGCAATGCAGAGAACACACCAAAATAGTTAAAACAGAAGCTATTGTCTTCTCTTGTTAATCTCTCCTTTCTGTTACTCTCTTCCTTTCTCTTTTCCTGTTACTCCCTCTATTTCGTTACTTTCTCTCTCTCTCTTTTCTTTCTTATTTCTTTTCTTTTAATTAGTTTATTATTAATAATTCATAACACATTATCAGCAAGTCTCTAATAATTTTTCTATTCTATGTGAAATCTCAAAATATTAAAAGTTCAAAAAGTTATCAGAAATCTAAGATAGGAGACTATCACGACTCAAGGTACCCCCTAGACATGACATGGCGTACAAGACCCCGAAAGGCCTCATACAAGCCACTTAGCGTGCATCGTACAAGATAATAGTAATTTAAGAGTTCAAAAGACAATACCATATCAAAAGAGTTTACAAAGCATAGCAGAAGTCTAAACATATAATCTCAAAGCCATCTAAAACTCATAAGAATAGAAAGAACATTGGGGCGTAACCCATACAAAGTCTTTAAAGAAAGTAACAGACATGAAAGTAAATGTGGCTACGTCCTCGAACATATGAGGACTCACCAAATTCTTCAAGGTCTCTAATATCACGAACTAGCCACGAGAATGTGGGGATGAGCTGGATCCTACACTTATAAGAAAATGTAGGCAAGAGTATACGTTAGTACAAAAATGAACCAAGTATGATAACCATGCATAAAAACATTTAAACATGCTAAAAGAGACATTTTCATAACATGCAATGATCAAGCTAAACCATGAGAAAAGGGTTAGAAATCATGATCAATGCAAGCTAAACATCTTTACTTTACTTGAGAAATACCTTAAAAGTCACTTTAGTTCATTGTTGTGTGAAGTTAGCCTTAACCGACATGTAAGACCATGTGAGCTATCAACATGGAATTCGGTGTCCTCCTTACACCGATAGGGCCATCCTACTTCCCAAGGTAGGACCCTTAAACTTCTAGCTTACGTGGATCCACTAGCTAATGTCTATCTAAGACAATCATCCTATGGTGGCACATAGTTAAGGGATAAGGAGATTGCTACTAGAAACTCGGCCTCTACATACGTGAGAGCTTCCATCTCAATATACTCTCGGTGGTAAGCATAAATCCCACGGAATAGTCATAATTCTTATTCATCGTATTATCCATGGAAAGGTACAACTAGAGTTACCAATCCAAGATAAAATTCATTAGTATTGACGTTTCATCTTCCATGGACTAGTCCAAGCTTACGTCATTTAGAATAGCTCCTTAAATCTTGATTCAAAGTTTAGTTGAGAAAAGCTTTCAACATGTTATGAATCCTTTATGTGAGAAAAATCCTTTCACATTCATGGTTGAATTATTTGTGAAAAAACCTTTCACAACTCAACAACATCATCAATTATGCTTAAATCTCAAATCAAGTTTTAAATCATCATAAATTCCATAATTGAACATGCTTACTTTCATAAAACCCATCTTTTGATCATTCATAATTCAACATGAAATCATAGCTTTAGGAAACATAAATCATGCATGGGTTCATATAGATTTCATAAAATTCATCTCTTCATATTTCAACCTATCAACAAATCTAAATTTCCAAAGTTGGGGGAAATCACATGGGTTCATGAGGATTCATATTAATTCATGAAATTCAACTCAATTCATGCTTCATAGTTCATAAAACAATCAATTAAATCAACATTGAAAAGAACCCACGGCATAGAAGAAAACTCTAACTTCAATGGAGAATTTCTAACTTGTAAAATAGAGTATTTTAGGGACTCTATGGAGGAAAGGGCTCCATATATAAAGATTATCATACCTTGAGGTTAAAAGCCCTTGAGGAATTTGAGGAATGGAAGCTTGATTCTTGAACCCTAACTTGACCTCTTCTTCTTCTTCTTCTTCAAGTTGTTCTAGAAACAAAATTATTTGGGAGAGGAGAGTTTTGGGAATGATTTGGAAAAGTAGATTTTGGGCTTAAAAGGGTTTATATAGTGCTAAGAAGTGTAGGGAACCGACTTAATTTAGTAAATGAGTCATTGGGCGAAAAAACCAAAAGATCCCTTAAAGAAAATCCCAGATCCTCTCACCTACTACTTGTCCTACGATTGGTAGGTCCACCTACTGACCATAGGTCATGTAGTAGGTCACCAAAAAATTATTTTTTGAGTTTTCTTGCCCCAAACCAGTAGCACCCACGAAACTGGACCAATGGTTGATAGGTCCACCTACCAACCCTTGGTGCCAACCGTAGGTCAGGCTGAAATTTTCTGAAAATTTGCATTTTCTCTTTCTGAATCCAAGGTGTTGCTGGGACTTTTGTCAATATTCCCATATTAGAACTATATGCAGGTAAACACATTCAATTACACTACTGGTAGCCACTGTTGATATGAACAAACAAGAAATTGGGTATACAAATCAGTCTATTCTTAATGGTGGTTGTTTTCTTCTTGCTAACAAATTGATCGATCTCTGCCCACAAAATCTCTTAATAGGAGAAGGTATAAATTTGTGATTTTCTTTTGCATATGCTTAAAGTATATTACTATTTATTTCTTATAATTTATTTTGTCCATACTATAGAGTTTTCTTTATCTGATTTTTTGATTTTCAGATCTTTATAATTAGCTATAAGAATATAAAGGTATTCATCTCATAAAACCTTTCGTTAACTATCACTCAAAATATTATTTATATGAAATATTACTTTCTAGTGATACAAAAAATTACTCAATATTAATTCCAACAAAAATAATTGACTTGTTAAGTGTAAAGTTGTCACGCCCCGAGCCTACACCCTGGATATCACAACCCAGGGTAGCCCCTAGACGTAACACGGCGTACAAGACCCCGAGAGGTCTCATACATAACATACAAGATATAGAGAAATAAGAGTTCAAAAGAGCATTTCATATAAAAACTTTACTCAAAATAGCGGAAGTCTACAACTCATGTCTCAAAGCCTTCTAATATCATAGAATACGAGTAAAAGTGATAGGGACGCAGCCCAATACAATATCCGACATAAGGAAAGACACCAAAGTAAAATCCGACAAGGCTATGTCCTCGGGTGGATGAGGACTCACCAAGTCTTCTTCCCAACTCTAAGTCAAAGCTCTAGCCACGAGTAGGAGAATTGCCACGTCCTACACCAAGGAAGTTGATGCAGGCAAAAGTATGCATTCGCACAATTAAGTACTAAGTATGATAACAATGCATATAAACACATAAATCATGCTAAAGACAGAGACATAATCATGACATGTAATGGCCAAGCTAAAAACATGATAAACATGAAACATAAAGCATATATCAAGGCCAAAGCAAGCTAAATCATCTTTCCTTCTTTTCTTTACTTCATCATAAGAACACTTATTCATTAAGTTGTGGGGAATAGCCTTAACCGACATATAAGACCATGTGAGCTGTCAACATGGAATCCAGTGACTACCCCACACCGTAAAGGGGTGTCCTACTTGCCAAGGTAAGACCATGAACTTCATAGCTTATGTGGATCCTCTAGCTAATGTCTACTTAAAGAAAACATCCTATGGTGGCAACATAGTTTATGGGATAGAAATTGCTTTAGGATACTCGGCCTCAACTAACCGGAGATTTTCATCTAGAAAACCCGGCCTCTACTAACGGGAGAGCTTTCACTAGAAGACCTGGCCTCTACTAACGAGAGGGCTTTCATCTCAATATCCACTCGGTGCTATGCATAATTCCCATGGGTTAGTAATAACATATTTATATCATCATACATGAAAAGGTACAACTAGGGTTACCAATTCAAGCTAAAATCATGCTTATAGATATTCATCTTTCATGGACCTTGTCCAAGCTTACATCATTAGAATAGCTCCTTAAGAATATGCGTAATCGCCTCTTTGTTCTTCCTTGATCATAATGGGAGAATTACGTGAGAAAACCTTTCAATACTCGACCATAGCATCATCATATCATAACTTTGGCACTTTACTCTCAAAGCACCCTTAATTCATCATGCTCATATTTTATAGTTCATAGAGTTCATATGGGTTCATGCAAGTTCAACTCATATCATGTAATTCAATGCAAGCTCATGCTTAGAAAGCCATAATTAAGACAATTTACCCATACTTGAAGGAACTCACATAATAGAGGAAAATCATGCTTTCGACTTGATCATGCTAAATTCATAAGATTATCTTCAATTTATTCATAATTCATGCTTGATTTCATGGAGAATTTATAAACTTCATCAAACCATAACTCAACCCAACAATCAAAGCATAGATTATCAAATTGGGGAGAATTAGCTTGGGATCATGGGGGTTCATGCAATCTTTACATCGAATCATGTAATTCACGCTAATTCATACACTAAGTTAGTTTATCACTCTAAATAGTGCACTAGGAATCATAAAATCAATAATTGGAATCATAATTGAAGAACCCAGAATGATTGATCACAAACCCTAATTCAATTGGGTTAGAGTAAACCTTTGAAAATCATGAAGAAGAGGAAGGGTCCATTGGAGGAAAAGACTCCTCATGGTGAACACTATATACCTCAAAGCAATCCACAAGAAATTGGAGAAGATTGAAGGTCTTCAATGGAGGATTCAAGCTCCTTCTTCTTCCTTGAGAGTTGAGAGAGTTTCTTTTTAGAGAGAGAAATATTTGAGAGATGAGAGTTTTTGAATGACTTAGAATGAAAGGAATTAGGCATAGAAAGTATATATAGGTCTAAGATTAAGGGTATAATCGACTTAGCTTAATAGGTAATCAATTAGAAAAAAGACCAAAAAGCCCTTGATTAAAACTGTCGGGGCCAATCGACGGACATGATCTACAGTACGCACAACAATTGATGGACCGGCCTGCTCTTCCGTCAATTGATTCAGAAAGTGCATTTTGGGCTAAAAATTCGGCTAAGTCTGGAAGGCGTCTACGGAACCCATCTACGGCCCGTCAATTGAACTACGAACCGTCCTACTGTTCCGTAGGTCAAGGTTCAAAAACTTTGAAATCCTAAAATTTCACAGTGTCTTTGACGGCTCCCACCTACGGCCCATCAATCCATCTACGGCCCATAGGTGGCCTCCGTAGGTCACTGTCTTCAGGTGAGTTTTGCATTTAAAAATCCCTTGGAAGCTTGGGGTGTTACAATATCTCCCTCTTGGGAACATTCGTCCTCGAATGAGAATCAAGACATCTTGAGAAGAGTAATAGACACGGATTAACAGCCCAACCTAGCATGCAATCACATAAATGCACATATACGAGGAGGAAACATCAACTCCAAGCTAAAGCATGATCAACACATCATATCATGAAGACTTTATGCAACTCATACTCAAATGCACATAATCATATAAGACTCTTCATGAACATACACAATCAAGGAATCATGCAAATAAACTATGACACATGAGACCAAAAGAATGAACCATGATGATCAAGATACCTCAAGCTAGATTAGGATCGGAAGGAAAGAGATGAGGATATCGGGACATCATATCGGCCTCAGCCTCCGAAGTAGCACCCTCAACCAATTGATTCCTCCATAGAACTTTCACGAAAGCAATTTCCTTATTTCTTAACTTCCGGACTTGCTGGTCTAAAATCTCAACCAGAAACTCTTCATAAGAAAGACTATCCTTTACGCAATGATTCTCTAATGGCACTATAGTGGTCGGATCACCAACACACTTCTTCAACAATGAGACATGGAAAACCAGATGCACAGATGCCAAATCATTAGGCAAGTCAAGCTCATAAGAAACCTTACCAACAAGTCTCAAGATCTGATATGGGCCTACATAACGGGGACTAAGCTTCCCTTTCTTCCCAAATCACATTACACCCTTCATGGGTGAGATTTTCAAGTAAACCCAATCATCCACATCAAATTCTAATTCTCTTCTTCTAACATCGGCATAGGACTTTTGTCGACTTTGAGCCGTTTTCAATCTTTCCCTAATAAGTTGAACTTTCTCCATAGCCTCATGCACCAATTCCGAGCCTATCAAAGCGACTTCACCAACTTCAAACCAACCTATAGGAGATCTACACCTCCTACCATAGAGAGCCTTAAATGGAGCCATACCAATACTAGAATGGTAGCTATTGTTATAAGAAAACTCAATCAAAGGCAAATGATCATCCCAAATATCCTTGAAATTGATTACACAAGCTCTCACCATATCTTCCAAGGTCTGAATAGTACGCTTCGCTTGCCCATCAATTTGGGGATTAAAGGATGTACTAAGCTTAACACGAATACCAAGACCTTTTTGAAATGACTTCAAAAATTGAGAAGTAAATTGTGCACCACGATCGGAGATAATGGATAAAGGCACTCCATTCAGCCTTACTATCTCTCTCCAATACAACTTAGCATAATCCTCCGCCGAATAAAAAGTCTTGACGGGAATGAAATAGGCTGACTTTTTCATTCTATCCACAACAACCAAAATCGAATCATATTGTCGCCTCGTGCGAGGCAAACCCACGATAAAATCCATATTCACATCTTCCCACTTCCAAGTAGGAATACTAATATCTTGGGTCAAATCTTCCGACTTTTGATGCTCAACTTTCACTTGTTGGCAATTAGGACACTTAGCCACAAATTTCGTAATATCTTTCTTCATTCCGTTCCACCATGAAATTTATTGCAAATCACGGTACATTTTGGTAGCTCCTGGGTGGATGGAATATCGAGAACTATGGGCTTCCAATAAAACTTGCTCTCTTAAGCCCTCTACATTGGGAACACACAAGTGACCTTGATATCGAAGCACATCATCTCCCCCTTGGGAGAAAACCTCTATGGACTTCTTGAGTACCGCTTCCTTTAGTTCAACCAAGTTAGGATCAAGACCTTGCTTAGCTTTCACATCATGCACCAAAGAGGATTCGGAACCCTTGTGAACCGTAACACCACCTTTAGTAGAATCAACCAATCTAACACCCAATCGAGCCAATCTATGGACATCACGAACATGAGCAACACTACCCATAGATAATCGACTAAGAGCATCCGCCACCACGTTAGCCTAACCGGAGTAATTGAGAACACTCATATCATAGTCTTTTAACAACTCGAGCCACCTTCTTTAGCGGAGATTTAAATCTTTCTGTTTAAACACATATTGCAAACTTTTATGGTCGGTGAAGACATCTACATGTACTCCATACAAATAATGTCGCCATATTTTCAAAGCAAATACAACTGCCACTAATTCAAAGTCATGAGTAGGATACTTCTTTTCATGCACCTGAAGTTGTCTTGAAGCATAAGCAATGACCTTCTCATTTTGCATAAGAACACATCCTAGCCAAATTCTCGAGGCGTCACAATAAACAACAAAACCATCGGATCCTTCCGGTAGAGTAAATATCGGAGCCGAAGTAAGTCGATCCTTCAACTCTTGAAAACTCTTCTCACATGATTCGGACCATGCAACTTTAACCTTCTTTTGAGTCAAAGACGTCAATGGAGAAGCAATGGATGAAAACCCTTCAACAAACCTCCTCTGATAACCGGCTAAGCCAAAGAAACTACGGATATCCGAAGGTAATAAATGTCTAGGCCAATTCTCAACCACTTTCGTCTTCTTAGGATCTACCTCTATGCCCTTATGGGAAACAATGCGACCAAGAAAAGCCACGGACTTTTACCAAAACTCACATTTACTAATCTTCGCAAAGAGTTGTTCGTCCTTGAGGACTTGCAACACAATCCTCAAATGATTAACATGTTCACCCTCATTCTTTGAGTAGATTAAAATGTCGTCAATAAACACAATCACAAACATGTCAAGGTATTGCTTAAACACTCTATTCATCAAGTCCATTAATGCGGCCGGAGCATTTGTCAATCCAAACGAGATTACCAAGAACTCGTAGTGACCATACCTCGTCCGGAAAGCCATTTTTTAAATGTCATCTTCCTTCACCCTTAATTAGTGATAGCTCGAACGAAGGTCGATCTTAGAGAAATAACTAGCCCCTTGAAGTTGATCAAACAAGTCATCTATCCTTGGTTGAGGATACTTAATCTTAATGGTAACCTTGTTCAATTGGCGATAGTCGATACACATACGGAGTGAACCATCTTTTTTCCTTACAAACAAGACCGGAGCACCCCATGGAGAAATACTTGGCCGGATGAAACCCTTATCCAACAAGTCTTTCAACTGCTCTTTTAGTTCCTTAAGTTCCGCCGGAGCCATTCTATAAGGAGGAATAGAAATAGGTTGCATATCTGGGAGAAGGTCAATACCGAAGTCTATTTCCCTTTAGGGAGGAATATCGGGCAAGTCATCGAGAAACACTTCTGGAAACTCATTAATAATGTGGACTGACTCGAGAGTAGGGGGTCTCAGAATCTATATCCCTGACCTTAACAAGATGGTAAATGCAACCCTTTGAGATCATCTTTCTAGCTTTTAGATAAGAAACAAATTGACCTCGAAACATAGAATTTCCTCCCTTCCACTCTAGGATAGGCTCATTTGGAAACTGAAACTTGACCATTTGGGTCCTACAATCAATAGAGGCATAACAAGCATGCAACCAATCCATCCCAAGAATAACATCAAAATCTAGCATATCAAGCTCTACAAGATCAACATGAGTGACTATGGGATAAGGAGACGGGACAATCTCGATAAACTCTCTTATCCATGATAGATTCTCCAATCAGAGTAGAGACACAAAAAGGATTTAGCAACACATCCAGAACAACATCAAACCTCATAGCCATATATGGCATCACAAAAGACAAGGTAGCACCGGGATCAAGCAAAGCATAAACATCAAAATGGAAAACTCTTAACATACCAGTAACCACATCGGGAGAGCTCTCTTGCTCACGATGCCTAAAGTGAATAAAATCAGTTTTTCTTCTGAGCATTCGAACCGGATCCTCTAGGTGGAGCTTGCTTATTCACTCTTCCCTTGGCCATGAGAGATGGACAATCCCTCATCTTGTGACCACTATTTCCACAATTATAACAACCATTCGTACCGCCTAGGCATCTACCTTCATGCTTTTTCCCACACTTGGCACAAGGAGCCAATAAAGAACCACCATTATTCCCTCTTTAAGACTTGGGGTTACACACCCTATCATTGTTGGACTTCGGAGGAGCATTGGATGAGCCTTGGTTAGAAAACCTTGGTCAAAATCTAGGACGAACATGTCCATCAAACCTTGTATGGGATAAGTTACCATCTCTGGTCCTAGCTCACTTGGTCTCCCTAGGCCTTTCCTTAAGCTTTTCTTTTTCAATTTGTTCGGCATAAACCATGAGGCGAGAAATATCCATGTCATACATAAGCATGGCGGTGCGGCACTCTTTCACCAACATATCAGACACTCCTGACACAAATTTACTCATTCTTGCCCTTGGGTCGGCAACTATGGACGGAGCATATCTAGCCAATTGTGTGAACTTCAATGCATACTCTTTCACACTCATATTTCCTTGTCAAAGGTTGATAAACTCAAGCACCTTAGCCTCTCTCTTCTCAAGAGGGAAGAACCTATCAAGGAAAGCAACCTTGAATTTCTCCCAATCAACGGGACCCTCATTAACCGGCCTCTCACTCTTCCATTGATTGAACTAAATTTGGGTGACACCCTTGAGTTGATAAGCGGCCAACTCCACCTTTTCTTCCGGCGTCACTCCCATGATCACCAACACCTTGTACATTTCATCGATGAACTCTTGAGGATCTTCCTCAACCTTAGAGCCATGGAATTCTAGAGGATTCATCCTCGTAAAGTCCCTCACTCTTGATGCCGTTGTACCCACATTTGGGTTCATGGGAGCCACCAACCCTCTATTGGCTTGAGCCGTCACGGCTTGAGCCAACACTTGGAAACCAGCCCTAAACTCCGCATTAGTCACCTGTTCCGCCGAAGGGTCGGCCGGAACTTGAGGAGCTTGAGGAGGAGCTTCTTGTTCCACATTCTCTCACATGTTTCTTCTAGCGTAAGCTCTTCGAGTCGACATATCCTGAAATGCATAGGATAGGGATTAGAAGAGAGATATATAGAGTTAAACTCTATGGTATGACTTACGAGTAATGAAAGAAGTGGAATTTTTTAAACGTCTTATAGCCTCTCATTCATAAATGTGGCGCACTTCACACTCATGAACAAGACTCTACTTGACGCGGCTTATGAGACATCCTATGATCTTTCTAAAACCTTGCGCTCTGAATACCAAGTTTGTCACGACCCAGAGTAGCCCCTAGATGTAACACGGCGTACAAGACCCCGAGAGGCCTTCTACAAGCCCTTAGCATACATATCAAACAAGATACAGAAAAATGAGAGTTCAAAAGAGCATTTCATGTCATTCACTGAATTTACACTTCTTTCCATAACATGCTTGGACAGCATATCAATTTGAGCCATCAATTCAACAATGCTTTAATCATGCTCTTGATTCTTCCTCTCTTGCTACTTAAGCATTCCTAAATGTGGAAATGACACATGATCATCACTGTCATACCAATCTTGGTTAATCTTAGTCATCTCATCATAGAGATGGCAATGGGGCGGGGCGGATGCGGGGCTGGTTTAAGATTGTGTGGGGTGGGTCGGATGCGGGTCGAGTTGAAGTGGGTGTTTCTTAAAACTAATGCGGGGCGGGTTGCGGTTATATGTTATTTTATGTGTGTTCAAATTTATTTTTAACTTTTTACATGTTATAAGAGTGATAGAAAATTATTTATTAAGATAATTTCTTTAAAGCTACTAAAATATTCAATATAATAAATGAAAATGGTTCAATAAAAAGTAATACAATTTCTTACATGTTTCCCAATTGACCTCTAAAAAATAAATTTTTAAATCACTCTCCTATTAAATTAATACCACTTAATAAAAAAAATGAATTTATTTTTATGAATTTTATTTTTAGTATCAAACTTAACTAGAAAAAGAAAATATTAAAAATTATATGGGGTGGGTCTATGCTGGGCAGGGTAGGGCGAGTTTAAAATGAAAAAAGTTGTTATGTGGGGAGGGGGGGGCGGATTAAAAATTTTGTGGGTTAAGCTCAACCCACCCTGCCCCCACCCCGCATTGCCCCGTTGCCATCTCTACTCATCAAGCAATCTTGAAGCCACCACAAATGGTTGCTTAACTATGCCCCCCGAACAAGGTGATCAACTAACACTTTATCCACAGCATGGAAACTTTAGTAGAAGTATTGCAACAACAGCGTATCAAGAAAGCCATGGTTTGGGCATCGTAGGATTCCTTTTTAAAATGTAGCCACATTTCATGTAAGGTTCTCCATTCACTCTTTTGAAATTTTGAATATCCTTCCTCAATTCCATCACTTTAGATGGAGGAAAGAATCTCTTAAAGAAGGCATCAATCATTTCTTTTCATGAGGTTATAGAATTCGGCGGCAACTCAATCAACCACTGAGTAGCATCACCCATCAATGAGAATAGGAACAACCTCAGCTGCATTGACTCTTGGGAGATGCCCTCAACCTCAAAAGGTACACACACATTTACGATCTTTTTGAGGTGGTCGTTAAGATCTTCATGCTCAAAACCTCTAAATAATCCCTCATTTCAATCAGCAGCAACATCGTTTTGGTTACCATAAATTTAGTATCCTTTTGAATAGTGGGTAACCGAATTGCTCTAATTTTCTCTTTGACGTTGAAGTTTATTTCATCAAACTTTTTAACTTCATTGTCTTGCCAATGGCGGCTAGAATCGGTACCATGATTTTAATCCATTGTTTTACCTACTAATGGAACACAACAACAAAACCAAATGTAAGTCTTCTCAACTACAAGTAGATGAGTCCACAAAATAATGTGCAAATTGAATTCTTAACTACTACTCTCTTGCAGCGGCGCCATTTTTGATAATGCTCAAACCATTGTCTAAAACAATTCCAATGAGTGAGCGATCATTGTCAATAAATATTACCCAACTAGGAGTCGGGGTAGAATCCCACAAGGAGTAGTGTGAGGTTAAGGATTCAAGAAGTGAATTAAAATGTAACTAGTCTAATGTAGTGACGAGGCAATTAGGTAGATCATTCCACTAAAATTTATCATATAAATCCCATATCAATTCTGAACAACAAACTTAGTAAACCAGAGTTTAGACCTTAGTGATTAAATCTAGGGGTGTGTATTGATGCCAATTAAGGATATAATTGCATCGCTCAGTAAAACTTGACGACCATAGATAAGTTGGGTCATCTTCAATAATATTAATCTTCTTTCGATCTCAGCATTAATTCATAAAATCTCCTTTCGGTCTCAGGTATATGATATACTTACCAACCCAATACCTTGCTTTAACAACTAGATTTATCTAAATTGCAAACATTGAGACAATTACCCACTCCTATTGGTCTCTTTCAAGCACCAATTAGAGATCTAAGATAGGATTAAGTTGGCCACCTTAACCCTTAAATTAATCACCTGCTAACTGCCCAAATCCATGGTAAGCAGCAAGAAAACATAGCAATACAACATATCCACTAACTTAAATACAACACCTAACCCCATAATTACACCCTAGAGACTGAGATTTTAGCCGCCCATCACAAAAAGTGCAAGGATTAGACGTTTCATAATAACACCCATGGATGTGATGAGATTCAACAATTAAAACCAACACCCACTTTGATTTCACTCAATATTGTCTATTACAAAGGTGATACTAAACACTCAAATTAGAACAATACCTAAGAATTTCTCTCTCTAAGAATTCTAAGAGTAAAAACGGATGAAAGATAGATAGATCCATTTTCTCTCCCTTCCCAACAATTTATATTTTTCAAAATTATTCTTTCGCATCCCATTCGGTGACATTAGTCGGGCTCGTTGAACATATTTGGTGACTCACCTTTCTTGTCATTCAGTGCGCCCTTTACTGGCTCGAGGCTTCACGTGTTTGAACTTCAGTTGGCGGACTCAATGGAACACGCCTTTCACGCTTTGAGAATCACCAAATATCACCATTGTTCACCTTTTGAGCCTTCACTTTTCTTTTGAGTACTGTCTCATTCGGCGATAGGAAGCAGCTTCGCCATTTTCACTCGGCGGGTCACTGATGCATCATTTCTTCACCCATTGCTTTTAACGCTTTGACCTCACATTTGTCCTTTTCGACGATGTTCAACTTTTTGGGCGATTCACCCTTTTCATTAGGAGTTTGTCAGGTTGGGATTTTGTACTCTTTTTCAAAGTTGTTGGCCTTTCTTCCAATCGTTTACCCGTGCCTTGTCCCTCAGCCTTCATATGTGCAAATCATTAAAATATCATTAGAATGAGACAAAATTTACAGAAATTGTTGAGCTAAATAACCTTCCAACGAGTGTAAAATTACCATTCATCAATATCACACGTCAATATATCATCAAGTTACCTTTTTATTACCCCTTTATCATAATATAAGTCATCAAATATAAGCAAGTTAAATCCCATTACTCCCTAGAACACACAAATGAGATACAAGATTCCATGTACTTAATGAAGGTTAAGAAATTCACTGGCCTTAATCAATCAAACAATCACTTCGGGACTTGAGCTTTTCCCTTTTTTTGATTCTCCAAATCAATGCAGTCTAATCAAATAAGTAATCACAATAAGTTATCGGAACTTCAACACCTATATCAAGAGTTTTGGAAAATGAGGTCAAATCAAACCAAAAGACCCAATTATAAAAACGAGGTTCGAATTTGGAAATTTATCCAAAATCGCATTACCCAAAACATTTGGAAATCACTGGCAGAAACCATTTTGAAAATGGAGTTAAGTTCAATCTAAAAATTCCATTTTATCCAAAGCCTTCAAACTTTACAAAACCTTCAAAGTTTAGAATTAAAGCCTATGTTTAATCCTCAAAATCTTAAAATAATTAATGGGTAAAAGCGATAGAGAGTTAGAAATCATTACCCAATCAGTGAAACTCGGAAATGCACTTTAAAATCGCCTAAACCGAGCTTGCAAATCATAAAAATGGTGAAATGGGAATGAAACCCCAATTTTTGAGAAAACATTCTGCCAGGTGAAATCTACTCTTCGCAATCGCGATGACCAAGGTCTCACGATCGAGTTGAGTTAAAAAGATCAACTCATTTACTTTGACCATTGCGATCGCGACAACTTGCCTCGTGATCACGATGACCAAGTCATATGCACCAAATAACAGCAAACTAACAATATCACACAAGGCTCAAATATCCCCAAATGGACCGTCGGGATTCATTTGAAACCATGAGCACATAAACAAAATATGCTAGCCAACTAAACTCAACGTTCTTGACTCAATGGAATCATTGAAATATGAATATGACGTCTTCTTGACCCAAAACTTGTGAAAGTCGCAATAAACTAATTTAATGCTTAAAAAAACCAAACAACCTTCGAAACCTCTGAAAATTCAATCGAGACCTTCTCTAGGCCTAAAATCATCCCCTAAATTCATTGGAACCGTCAGAATTCCAATATGAGAATCACAACTCCGAATGTTGACCAGAGTCAACTCAAAGACCAAAATCACCCAAAATTCCAACTTAAGACCTCAAATCCATGAAACACCTCTAAATCAAAAAATATCGACACTGTTAGACTAAATTTCACATTCTAGAGCTGATGGAACTGATGTAATTTGATTTTGAGACTTGAAACTTCTATTGTAACCAAAAATTACCTTTAAACAACTTCAGTCTTTAAAACTAAAACTTCCAAAAAGTCAAAATCTTTTACTCAAAATTTAAAACCAACTTCACAAGCTGCTCAGAAATGACTCACAACAACTATCGGGAGGGGTAAAATGGTAATTTTTTTAAAATTCAAAAAATGACTTTCTGAGTCATTACATTATCCACCACTAAAAAACATGTTCATCCTCGAACATAAAGCTAAAAAGTACCTGAATCCTTGAAAACCTAGGGATATCTTGCCCGCATATCAGACTTCGTCTCCTAAGTTGCCTCTCCAACTGAACGGTGCTTCCACTGCACGTTCACAAAATCAATCTCCTTGGTCCTAAGATTTCATTTCTGCCTATCCAAAATAGCTATAGGATCCTTTTCAAATGAAAAATATGGACCCAACACTACTGACTCAAGTGAAAGCACATGAGACTCATCCGACACATACTTTCGAAGCATGGAGACATGGAAAATAGGATGCACAACTGACAAGCTAGGTGGAAAGGCCAACTTATTGGCCACCTCTCCAATCTAACTCAAAATCTCAAAAGGACCAATGAATCTATGGCTAAGCTTTGATGAGTCGGTAGTTTTGACTTATTTAGAGCATTATTTGTACTAAATTGGTGTCCTTAATGCTTATTTTTGTACTCATAACTAATGTTAAAATTGTTTATTTGCAGCAAGAAGACTTGAGAATGAGGCGAGGGCAAGATCATGCAAAAGAAGCTAAAAAATTCTGTAATTGCATGAAAAAAAAGGCTGGAGCTCGCAAAAGACAACTCGATGCATCACCGAATGGATGCGCATATCGCCTAAAGTTCCAGCAAATGAGGAAAAGAGTTAAGTCAAGTCGGCAAGCCTAGAAGTTAATCGGTGAATCGCCGACCAGTTTGGGAAGCCCGACTTTGAACGCCTAAAGTTCCAAAATGAGCGAGTACTGAAGTCAGGAATTTATAGGCAAGAGCGAGCAACTCGGCGCATTGCCGAGTGGATGGGCGAGCCCGACTTATGCCACCAAGTGGTCCCGCATTTCATAATGTGGGAATTTTTTGTGAGAGTATAAAGAGAATTTTTGAAATGAGAGTTAAGTAGTTTTTTAGAGGGAACCAGTTAACTGAAACTAATAAGTACTCTTGCACTTTAAATATTTTGGATTGCTTTTTGAACTATTCTTGTGAGTTGTTGGATATAAGATTTTAGGTGTAATCCTAATTGGTAGCATTTTGCTTTTTGAAGTTCTTGTGAATCAATGGCTGATATCTTTGGTAATAATTTCTTCATTTTTGCTATGATTGGCTAAAACTCCAATGCCTTAGGGGTGTGATTATGTGTTCAATTGTTTAATTAGCTTATGGGTATTATGAATTGCCAAATTTAATGCTAGATTGAAATGGGTTAGTTGTTAATTCATGTTTTCATTTATGAATTGAAGTTGCAAATTCAGTTCTAGTCTATATCTCTTTGTGAGCTTGTAGAAGGTGGATTTGAGTGGAATTAACAATTGACAATTGTATGGGCTGTTGCCTTTACTACCTAGCTCGTTAAAGTGGGTTGAATCAACTAGTGTAATGCCTGGTGGGGTTTGATGGAACCCAATTGAATGCATGATAGCTAATTGTCAAATAGCTATTGTACCCATGATCTTGCCTACTCATTAAAATTCAGCATATTTAAGCAATTCGTAATTACCCATTTAGAGAAATTAGTAGTTGAACACTCACACATACCTAAGGTCCTTTCTCTCATTTATTAAATTCGTTGTTAATTGTATTCTTACATTCAGTTATTAACTCTTCACTCATTTTGATACTCAACATCTTACGATATACTTGATGTTTTGTATCAACTTTTTTAACTCTACAAAAGATTAGAACACTAACTTACTTCGTAGTCAAATTCTGTACTAGATCACTCCTCGCGGGATTGACCCCAACTCTTTGTTGGGATTATACTTACTAGCGACCGCCTACACTTTGAATCGTTATAGGTGTAGTTGAGTGTTATCAAAAATGGCACCGCTGCCGGGGAGTGGTGTCTAGAATTCTTGTGTTGAAGTATTTTAGTGACCTAATTTTGTTGTAGTTGAATTTACTTATTCATCATTTCGTGGGTTTGCTGTCAACAGGTGACGATATGAGTGACCACGGAAGTGTGGCGGTTAGCAATCTCAGGCGAAATAACGACATTGGTGTCGATCAAGTAGGAAGTGCTGAGCCATACGCTTGCCCCCTAATGTGGGTAATGCTATCTTTCATGTAACCGGGACCTTGCTTCAGTTGTTGCAGATCAAAGGGTTTTATGGGGGACTTGCACATGAGGATCCTCATGACTACCTTCAGAATTTTCTGGATGTGTGTGGCTCTTTCTCATTTAAGAACATCTCTCAAGATTCGATTCGACTTCGTTTGTTTCCCTTTTCTCTAATGGGGGATGCAACAAAGTGGTTGGCTGAACTACCACGAGACTCAATTACTTCTTGGGCGGAGCTCACAGAGGCATTCCTTGAATGCTTCTTTCCCCATTCACAGCTGAGAGATGGTATCCAAAACTTCAAGCAAGTTGGGGGTGAACCAATTCATGAAAGGTGCCTTAGGTTTCAAAAGCTACTTCAATAATGCCCTACTCATGGATTACCTGAAGATGTGCGTCTACAATACTTCTATTGAAGCCTTGACTCTGTCAACAAGGCTATAGCTGATCATTTGATTCGTGGTGGGATTATGAGACAGCCTTTTCCTGTGGCGTCAACTTTCTTGATGATATGACTAAAATTAACCAGGCATGGCACACAAGAGAAGATCAAGTTTCACCTCTCATTGTTGGTATGACTAAGGAGCAATTGGAGAAGGACCAAGCGCGTGAAGAGAATATGGTGAAGATGATGACCCAAATGGACTTGTTAACAAAGCATGTTATGGGTGGTGGTTCTAAAGCTGTGAATGCAGTTGCTATGAGTCCGGAGGATGCTCAGTTCGAAGCCATGTACAATGAAGAGGTCCAATTCATGTTGAATCAAATGGGGGGTTCTCGTCTGAGCTATCAAATGCCGGGCGGGAATTAAGGTTGGAACAAAGAGCAAGTTGGTGGTTGGAGAGAGAGTCGAGATTGGTGTGATAGTGGTGTTTATTGGAGGGATGTTGAGAGAGATGGATATTTTCCTCCACATGATCATTTCAAAGCTAAAGATCAAAAGGCTGATCCTGAGAGTTTCCGGACTGAAGATATGCTTGCTCGTATTTTGAATAAGGTGGAAGGTTCGGATAAGGTGCTCAAGGAGATTCAAGTTTATTTCTCTTCTCTAAATCCAACGGTCACTTCTCACTCAACTTCTATCAAGTATATTGAATCACAAATGGTCCAAATCTCCACTCAATCGAATCAGAGACCAAGTGGTGGTCTTCCCAGCGACAATTTAGCAAATCCAAAGAACGAAAAATGCTCAATGTATGGCTATTGCGACTCGGAGTGGCAAGATTTTGGGTAGTGATGTGATCAAGGGTGATGGGGCTGATTCTACTAAAGATCAACATGTAGTGATTGAAGGTGATAGCCTTGCTGATGACATGAATTATGATGTTCCCAACAAAGCCGATGACTCATTAAATGATATCACTTCCAGTGAAGTTGCTAAGCCAAAAGCGGAGAATGTTCCTAAATCGGTGTATCCAAGGTCGTTGCCTAATGTTTATCCACCATTTCCACAAAGGTTGTAGAAGAGAAATGACAATGAAAAATTCCAAACATTTCTCTCTGTTTTCAAGTCTCTCTCTATCAATCTTTCGTTGGTGGATGCTTTGCTCAAAATGCCAGGTTATGCTTAATTTATGAAGGAATTGGTCACAAAAAAGAGAAGCTTAGACTTTGAGACAGTTGAAGTTTCCCATAATTGCAGCGCTATTATGTCCAATGTAGTTGCTAAAAAGGATGACCCAGGAGCATTCACTATCCCTCGTACTATTGGGATGTTCGGATTTGCCAAAGCGTTGTGTGATTTGGGAGCTAGTATTAATTTGATGCCATATGCTATTTTCAAAAAACTTGGGTTGGGTGAGCCTAAGGCAACCACAATACGACTTCTTATGGATGATCGCTCCATAAAGCGGCCTATCGGTATTCTTTATGATATTTTGGTAAAGGTTGACAAATTCATCTATCCGCCAGATTTCATGATTCTTTATTGTGAAAGGGATGCCGAAATACCTATTATTCTTGGTAGACCATTTTTATCCATCTGGAGAGCCCTTGTCGACATGGAAAGTGGCAATTTGAAGTTTTGAGTTAACGAGGAGGAAGTCACTTTCAATGTATGCAAGTCCATGAAGCAACCAAGCTATCTCCATGTGATATCGATTATTGATGTGATCGATGAAGCGGTTGCTAGTGTTGGTGAAGTTTCATGTATGGGTGAATATTTGGATGCCGTACTATTGAACTATGACAGAGAAGAGATCCAAGATTATGATGAAGTGGTGGCTGCTTTATCAGGTTTAGGTTCTTACTCGAAAGCTCCTTTGAAGCTTGATATTGATTTGAAGAATAGAGAAATTCCACCCACGAAGCCATCCCTTGAAGCACCCCCGAAACTAGAGTTGAAAGCTCTTCCTCCACATCTTCGATATGTATTTTTGGGGCCTGATAATACTTTGTCGGTTATTATTGCTGCTCATTTGCTTGAAGGGCTAGTACAAGCCCTTGCGGGTTTGTTAAAAAGGTTCATAAATACTATTGGATGGACAATTGCTGATATTGTGTGGATTCCACTAGGTATTTTCACGCACAAGATTCAATTGGAATTAGATTGTAAACCAAGCATCGAGCACCAACGGAGGTTGAATCCTCCGATGCAAGAAGTGGTTAAGAAGGAAATCATTAAGTGGTTAGATGCGGGTGTGGTTTACCCAATTGCAGATAGCAAGTGGGTAAGCCCGGTACAATGTGTTCCAAAGAAGGGAGGTATGACGGTAGTTCCGAATGACAAGGGTGAACTTGTACCTATGCTACCAGTTATCGATTGGCATGTATGTGTGGACTATCGGAAGTTAAATGCAAGTACTGAGAAGGATCACTTTTCAATGCCCTTTATGGAAGATACTTTTGAAGCATGTCTTGATCACCTTGGTAGAGTCTTGCAAAGATGTGTTGAAACAAATCTTGTTCTTAATTGGGAAAATTGTCACTTCATGGTCAAAGAAGGTATTGTGTTGGGGCATAAAATTTTGGGAGATGGTATACAAGTGGATCAAGCTAAGGTTGAGGTGACTGTCAAGTTACCTCCTCCTATCTTGATTAAAGGTGTTCGATGTTTCTTGGGCCATGTGGTTTTCTACCGGAGGTTCATAAAAGACTTTTCTAAGATAGCTCATCCTCTTTGCAAGCTACTTGAGAAAGAAAGTGTTTTCGAGTTTGATGAGGCTTGCATTAATGCTTTTGTGTGTCTAAAAGAGAAGTTGGTATCCGCTCCAATCATTGTTGTTCAGGATTGGAACATTCCATTTGAACTAATGTGTGATGCTAGTGGTGTGGCTTTGGGAGTTGTACTTGGTCAACACAGAGGCAAGTTATTCCATCCGGTCTACTATGCAAGCAAGACCTTGCACGTGGCTCAAAAGCACTACACTGTACAATAGTTGTTGGCGGTGGTGTACGCTTTTGAATCATTTTGCGCTTACTTATTGGGCTCTAAGGTAGTGGTGTACACCGACCATACTGCTATACGCTACTTGATGGACAAAAAGGATGCAAAACTGAGATTGACTCGATGGGTGCTATTATTTCAAGAGTTCAACTTTGAAGTCAAAGATCGAAAAGGATGTGAGAATCAGGTGGCAAATCATTTATCGAGACTTGAAACAAGTGTGGTTGTTTCCGGCGACAGGGATATTGAAGAAGCTTTTCCCGATGAGACGATGATGGTGGTACAGCGGGTTCCACTCCTTGCTATGCTGATTTTGCCAATTATGTGGTGTGTGGAATTATTCTTGATGGGCTGAAATTTTATCAACGCAAAAGGTTCCTTTTTTATGTGAAGAAATATTTTTGGGATGACCCGTATTTGTTTTGGGAATGTGCTCATCATATTATTAGAAGATGTGTACTGGAGGTTGAAATAGATGTTATTCTTATTGCATATCATGCATCACCGGTTGGTGGACATTATAGTGGAGTGCGTACTGCTGCCAAGGTATTGAAGAGTGGTTACTATTGGCAAACATTGTATCACGATGCAAACTCCCTTGTCCGAAAGTGTACTCAATATCAAAAGCGGGGTGGAGTATCGCATAGACATGAGCTTCCCTTTAATCCAATCCTTGAGGTTGAATTGTTTGATATTTGGGGAATCGACTTTATGGGCCCTTTCGTGAGTTCTTATGGGAACAAATATATTGTGATGGCCGTTGATTACGTTTCCAAATGGGTGGTGGCTGTGGCCTTACCTACCAATGAAGGGAGAAGTGTTGTGGCTTTCCTTAAGAGATACATATTCATAAGGTTTGGTACTACGCGTGCTATTATTAGTGATGGGGGTTCTCATTTTTGTAACCAAATTTTTGCTTCGCTGTTGAACAAGTATGGATTCAAGCATGAGGTTTCTACTCCTTACCATCCAAAAAAAAATGGGCAAGTTAAAATGTCGAACCGGGAAATCGAAAGAATCTTAGCCAAAACTGTTAATGTAAATCGGTCTGATTGGTCTCGACAGTTAGATGATGCTCTTTGGGCATATAGAATTGCTTTTAAGACCCCGATTGGTATGTCTCCATATCAATTGGTGATCGGTAAATCGTGTCATCTACCGGTTGAACTTGAACATAAGGCTTTGTGGGCTTTGAAAACCATGAATTTGAATTGGGTTGACAAACTCCATGCTTTGGAGGAATTTCAACTTCGAGCTTTTGAGAGTTCAACTCTTTCTAAGGAAAAAATGAAAAAGTGGCATGATGCCAAGATACTTCATCGAGAGTTTAGAGTGGGTGATTGTGCGTTACTATACAATTCTTGCTTGAGAGTTTTTTTTGGGTAAGCTCGAGTCTAGGTGGTCAGGCACTTTTAAGGTGCATCCTGTGTTTGAAAATGGAGCAATTGAAGTTGAGGGTGAAAATGGGTTGTTTTTCAAAGTGAATGGACAAAGGCTGAAACTTTACTTTGGAGAGGCTCCGAATGTGAGATTGATAGATGTGGTGTACTTGGATGATGCTTGAAAGCATGTCCACGTCATGCCATGTGGTTAAATAAGGTGCTTCTTGGGAGGCAACCCAAGTTTTATTTTAGTAGTTTGAATAACGTGTGGTCGTTGTGTAGGATGGAGTATGAAATTTCAACTCATTGATACATGGCGAGGTGTTGAACCACTAGGCGCATCGCCTAATAACCTCTGGGATCACCTATTTGCATCGCCATGTGAAGGCTACAATTGAGGGCTATGTTGAAAGATTGAGCGAGCTAGTATTCCATTCGGTTAATCGCCGAGTGGTTTCGGTGAGCCCGATCAGGCTTGCTTTATAGATATGAATGGAAGCCTGGCCTCATGTTACTTTCAGCAAGGATTCAATCCATTGTGCACGTCACTGACAGATCGGTGACATTAGTTCCATCACCGAATGGAGCGCGAACTGAACGGTTTTTAAGCTTTTCAAATTCAAATCTTCATTCTACTAGAAATTTTCATTTACTCGTCGCATACCCGCATATTTTTGCCCTTTAGTTTCGTACTTAATTGCATTTTGTTGCCATTGGAGTGTGTTGGACTCGTCCTATATCTTGTTTGCCATTTTTGCTTCGTCTTGTCTACAGTGAGCTTGGTTCTCCTTGATTTAAAACTTTTGATGCCATTTTCATTGATTCAACTTGTTAGTGTATGGGTAATTGATCGCGTGCTTGATTATATGCCTCAATTATTGCCTTTTAATTTGATTGTGTTTATTGAATTCGATCATGCTTGATTTTAGAAATTTTTGGCCTTCATTGAATTGGGTAATTTGGTATTGTGATTGTGGGTTGTGTTTGAGTGTTGGGTGAAGTCTGAGTAGCCCCAATTTCAATCAAATTAATTGATTCGGCCCAATGATGGATTCGGTGACATCTTTCTTAAGGGAAAATCCTCGTTTTATTGTTTTCGACTTGATTTTGGGGAAGTCTGAATACCCAGGGTAGAAATTGGGGATGGATCTTGTCTATATTTTCCTAATTGAGTTTTAATTGTTGTGTGTTGGGCTGGTAGTTGATAATTGTTGGAAATTATGGGGGGTGATGCATTGGATCCATTAGGCGAGCTAAGTCGAGCTCGCTTTGTATTAATTATTATCATGTGCATACGGAACTCTCAGTGAGCTTCCTTTAGCTCACTGAGTGAACTCGGTGACTCATCGACTGGCATTTTAATCGCCCTTTTTCCTTGCCTCTTTTCCTGATTTCAGTCTGTTAATTTCGGAGATGCCCCTTTTCCTCGCCTAATTGGTCAGGCGACGTGCCGACCTGATCGGCGAGTTTTTTTGCAATTTTGGTATATTGTTCTTTTTCTGACTTATTTTGTTCGATTATTTAGTTTGATTGTTGATTTTTGCAGATATGGCTCGTCCAAAGATTCCCGCTAGGGGACTACCACCCAAGAAGCGTGCAAACGGGGTCGAGATTGTGTCCGAGGTTGCACAGTCCCGGCCTAAACAGGCTAAGGCCCAATTCAAAGGGAAGGGCAAGCAATCGGTGGTCGAGGTGAGCGCTTGCTCGGATAGTGAGGATAGCTCCGTACAGTTCACCTCCACAGATTTTGGGGGCGAGGAGGTTGAGGAGTCCGAGATTCCTATTGCTGAGTTATTAAAGTTGACGCATGCCGAGTTACGCTCCGAGCCATTGCATGACCCGTTGGCAAGGGTCACTGCCCCTATTCCCAGACCTGAGCCTTCGGAGATTTCTACTCCTGCTCCTCATGCTCCAGTTTCAGTTTCGGCCCCGGTTCATCCTTCGAGGTCGATGAATCGCTTGAAAGTCGAGGGTCTACAAACTATTCTCGAAGAGAAACGATTGTCCATGGATGGTGTTGCGTACAAGTATCCGGAAGTTTGGGAGACTCTTCGGTATCATAAATTTCAATTTTGTACTAAGCCCTGGAGTCCGTACGTGCCTACTTGGGTCTGGGAGTTCTACAAAGCCTACTCAGATTTATCCCGAAGGTAAAGAAGCAGGCTCAGTAGATGGCTCCAGTTTATTTTTTCATGGTGCAGGGGAAAAAGGTTAAGTGAAGCCAAATGGAGATAAATGATGCCCTAGGATGCACGTGTAGGATTCGACATTCTTAGGCCGACAAGATCAAATTAAAGACGCTAGATGACCTAAAGGGGTGGTTGGCCTCCTTGATCAGTGATACATCCCTTTGGTGGCTTGAGGCTGGCTCAATAATTGAGAAGAAGGATCTCAACATAGCAGCACGATACTGGTTTGGATTCATTAGCAGTACCCTCATACCTTCTAAAAATGAGTCAATTCTCCGATACTCGAAGGCTGCTCTTTTACCGTCATTATGGACAGGCACATGATTAACTTGGGAATGCTCATCAAGAAGGAGATCTTATTGAGATCGAAGCAGCAACAAACTTCCCTGCCATTCCCCATTTTGATAAGCGTGCTTTGCAGGCGGGCTGGTGTGCCTTTTGAGGCACAGACGTATGTTGAGATCACTTCGACCTCATCTTCTGACATTCGTTGTATTGAGGCCGAGTACTTAAAGGATGAGGCGGAGAGGAGGAGGAGACCTCCAGTAGATACGTCTCCGGCCGTTGATATTGAGGCAATGGAGACTAGGTCTCCCACTCCTGCAGTTTAGTCGACAGGTCCACCTATCCTTGATGCTCCTATTACTTCGGCACCTGCACCAGCTCCAACTCTTAGCTCCTAGCCTTTGACTCTGACGATGATTATAAAAATGGGCCACCTGGCCCATTTGGCCGATGTTTGAGCTTCCCGGGTTGACGCGGCTATCCCTACTATGATTGAGCGTGCCATCACAGCGGCACTTGCTCCTATTTGAGTAGAGTTGACAGAGCAGTGTCAGCTTATTATGGCTCACAGGTAGGTTTTGGATACCCTTAGCGCTAGAGTGAAACACTGTGAGAAGAAGGGGGTACTTCTACCGAGCTGACAGCCGTGAAGGTTAATATTGTTGGGCTACGCAGGGATGAGGATGAGCTCAAGTCAGCTAATATTTTGATGTTGTGGGGCAGTGTTGATATGCCCAAGGGTCTGGCGTTAGACATCCCTCCTCCCGCTACTACCGGAGGTCCTACTTTTGTTGAGAATCACCTTGAGGACAACACCCAGGAGATCGATGAAGAGGAGCTGGCTAGAGAGAACGATGTGTATGCTGAGCTGGAGGATTTTGAGGGTGATATGGTGAAAGCGGTCACTGTGGCTTCGTTTCATGACACTTTGATGATCGGCTCGAGTAGAGTCGCAGATACTGATAGGCCGGGCACTGATGCCTCGGGTGTTGCACCTCCGCCATAGGCAGACGAGGGACATTCCTTTGCATTCTTGTCACTTTAATTTTAGCAGTTATGTTTATTTTGTTTTATTCCGCATTAAGGACACTGCTTGTTCTTTTTGGTGGGGTGGATGTTTTATCTACTCTTTTTGATTGTATGTTTTGTTTGGTGTTTATGTTTTGTTGGAGTTTTGGATTTTTGAAATAAATGGTTTTTGCCCCTCATGATATCTTGCTCCTTTCATCTGTATCGATTGTTTGTGATTGAGAAGATTTAGTTCTCTTGTATTTTTAAGTGTCGATTGTGAGCAATATCGATGACTTGAATAGTGCTTTTGATTGAGCGACACGGTGGTGTAAGTCCAACGAGGTAATTTGAGTTGCATAGTCTTGTGTGAACTCTTAGCATCTCATTGTGACTAATTAATTGTCGATGGTGAGTCTTGCAATGACCGTTGCACGCAAGCTTGACTCGTAGAGTTGTGATCCACAATAGTGTTTGAATGCCATGTGTGGTTAGTTTTACTTGAAAGATGTGTATAATGATGCCTAGAGCTTGCCCCATTGGTCCAATTGACTAAGCATTGATAAATGAAGGAAATAATCTTAGGCATAATTTTTTGAGAGTAAACCTAATTGCTATACCTTCGTGTGACAATCTTGTGAGTGTGTGAACCCAGATTGGCACCATTTGAGCCTATCCTTTTCTTTGAATAAGCATAAAGGAAAGCAGCCGGTTGATTAAAATTGTCATACTCTCTCCCACCTCTAACATTCATGGAGCATTGGTGTGTTTCACTTATCAACTCAGGCCAAAAGCCTAAGTTGGGGGTGTGGTAAGAGTGAAGAAAAAAACCACAGCAGAAACTTGTGAGCTTATCTTTTGAAAGTTGTAAAAATGATGGAACCCCTCTATAAAAAAAAGAGAAAAGAGGTGTTAAGAAAAGAAAAGAAATGAGTTGAATCAAGTTTGATCGTTGTATTGTGTTGTGAAAATAGAAAAAAGGGGTATCCCAAATTGGTTGTGAGTTTTGAAAAGACCAAAGATGAGTTGTGAAAATGAGATGAACAAAAGAAAAAAGGAAAGATGAGAAAAATAAGCAATGCACCTTGAAGGTAGAATCACTAAACCAAAAATGATCAAACCTTTACCCTCAGTCCCATTACAAGCCTTGAAAGACCTTTTTGATCCTATATGAGCCTAGTGATGTGTTTGTTGGAAAATACGAGCAAGCTTATGGGTAGAGTCATGCATGTTTTTCTCATTTGAGAGTGTGAGTGTTGATTTTGATTCCTTAAACATATCTGTTGATTAGCTTTGTGAGAGCTTGGAATCATCTTTGCTGTGAGGGCATATGAATACTGTTGTTGGGCATGAATTTTTATTCAAAGTGAGCATTTGTGAGCATGAACTTCAATTGATGATGGCAAGTCAGAATTTAAATTATTGAGTGCACATTTGATCCTTGCATGTTTAGATTGAACCTTGTGTGCATTCTCATATGGATTCTCAAAGAGCACTGTTTATAGACATCACGGTTGAACTGATTGACTTCTTGTTTTACTTGACGGTAAGCAAAAGTTTAAGTTGGGGGTGTTGATGAGTCGGTAGTTTTGACTCATTTAGAGCTCCAATTGTACTAAATTAGTGTCCTTTTAAGCCTATTTTTGCACTCATAAGTAATGTTAAAAAATTTTATGTGCAGCAAGACGACTTGAGAACTAGGCAAGGGCAAGATCATGCAAAAGGAGCTATAAAGTTCTAAAATTGAAGGAAAAAAAGGCTAGAGCTCACAAAAGACAACTCGGAGCATTGCCGAGTGGATGCGCATATCGCCTAAAGTTCAAGAAGACGAGGAAAAGAGTTAAGTCAAGTCGGTGAGCCTGGGAGTTAATCGGTGAATCACCAACCAGTTCGATGAGCCTGACTTTGATCACCTAAAGTTCCAGAATGAGCGAGTACTGAAGTCAAGAATTTATAGGTGAGAGCGAGCAACTCGGCACATTGCCGAGTAGATGGGCTAGCCCGACTTACGCTGCCGAGTGGTCCCCCATTTCATAATGTGGGAAATTTTTGTGAGAATATAAATAGAATTTTTGAAATGAGAGTTAAGTAGTTTTTTTGGGGGAACCAATTAACTGAAACTAAGAAGTACTCTTGCACTTTGAATATTTTGGATTGCTTTTTGAACTATTCTTGTGAGTTTTTGGATTTAAGACTTTGGGTGTAATCCTAATTGGTAGCATTTTTCTTTTTGAAGAACCTGTGAATCAATGGCTGACATCTTTGGTAACAATTTCTTCACTTTTGCTATGATTGGCTAAAACCCCAATGCCTTAGGCTGTGATTATGTGTTCAATTGCTTAATTAGCTTATGGGTATTATGAATTACCGAATTTACTGCTAGATTGAAATGGGTTCAGTTGTTAATTCATGTTTTCATTTATGAATTGAAGTTGCAAATTCAGTTCTAGTCTACATCTCTTTGTAAGCTTGTAGAAGGTGCATTTGAGTGTAATTAACAGTTGATGATTGTATGGGCTGTTGCTTTTACTACCCAGCTTGGTAAAGTGGGTTGAATCAAGGTATAAGATTGTTTGCTAGTGTAATGCCTGTTGGGGTTTGATGGAACCCAATTGAATGCATGATAGCTTATTGTCAAATAGCTATTGTACCCATGATCTTGCCTACCCATTGAAATTCAGCATATTTAAGCAATTTGTAATTACCCATTTAGCGAAATTAGTAGTTGAACACTCACACATCCCTAAGGTCCTTTCTCTCATTTATTAAATTCGTTGTTAATTGTGTTGTTACATTCGGTTATTAACTCTTCACTCATTTTGATACTCAACATCTTATGAGTTACTTCATGTTTCGTATCAACTTTTTAAACTCTACAAAAGATTAGAACACTAACTTACTTCGTAGTCGAATTCTGTACTAGATCACTCCACGTGGGATCGACCCCAACTCTTTGATGGGTTTATACTTGCTAGCAACCACCTACACCTTAAATCGTTATAGGTGTAGTTGAGCGTTATCAGGCTTGCCTTTCTTTACTAACCTCATCACACCCTTCATGGGCAAGACTCTGAGCTAAACGTAATCACCCTCTAAAAGCTCTAGAGCTCTAACCCTCCTATCTGCATAACTCTTCTATCGACTCTGAGCCGTCAACAACCTATCCTAAATCATATGGAGCTACTCTATGGAATCTCTAAGCAAGTCTATATCGAGCGAGTCCATCTCAGCTGAATCAAACCCTGGAGATCAGAGATCTACAATACCTACCATACAACGCCTCAAATAGGGCCATCTGAATACTGGAGTGACAACTATTATTGTAGGGACACTCCGCCAAGGGCAAGTGTTGATCTCAATGAGCACCAAAGTTAATCACACAAGCTTAAAACATGTCCTCCAACACCTGAATCATCCGCTCGGACTGACCATATATCTGAGGATGAAACTTTCTACTCATGTCTAACCGAGTACCCAAACCATGTTGTAAGGCTCTCCAAAAGTGAAAAGTGAATAGTGACCCTTGATCAGAGACTATAGAAAAAGGCACCGATGAAGTCTAACTATCTGACTGATATAGAGTAGGTTTAACCTCTCCTCTATGTACTTCACCTGAACTAGAATGAAATGGGAGGACTTGGTAAACCTATCAACCACCATCCACATAGAATCATAACCACCCACGGTGGTAGGCAAACCCACGACAAAGTCCATGGTAATATGCTTCCACTTCCAAGTAGGAATAGGCATCCTCTAAGACACACCTCCAAGCCGCTGATGCTCACACTTGACCTGTTGGCAAGTAAAAGACCTGGATGCGAACTCCAATATACCCTTTTTCATACTACACCACATGTAATTGTCATGACCTAAAGTACCCTATAGACATGACATGGTCTATAAGACAACGAAAGGCCCCATACAATCCACTTAGCATACATAATACAAGATAATCGTAGTTAAGGGTTTAAAAGACAATTTCATAGTAAAAAGTGTTTGACAAATATAGCAGAAGTCTAACATTGTCTCAAAGCCATCTATTACATCAATAGAATGAAAGTGGGACGTAACCCATACAAGTTCTAAAGTAAATGACATAAAACGGTAAAAAGTTGCATTGTCCTCGAAGTATGAGGACTCACCCAGCCTTCTTAGTCACAAGTACACCGATCTAGCCTTGAAAGGATGGAGAAGAGTCGGATCCTACATTTGTGAGAACATATAGGCAAAGTATGTGTTAGTACAAAGAATCTACCAAGTATGATAACTATGCATAAATATTATAAAATCATGCTATACATAAGATACAATGACCAAGTTAAATCATAGAATGACATAATGGAAAACAAGAGCTAAAAACCATGGTCAATGCAAGTAAATCATCTCTCTAAAGAACACATACTTGAAAAGCCCTTTTGAAAGTAACATCAGATAATTATGTGAGAAATTAGCCTTAACCGACATAGACCATGTGAGCTATGATATGGAATCCGGTGTCTATCCCACACCGAAAAGAGGTGCCCTTACTTGCCAAGGTAAGAACCATAAATTCTAGCTAAAGTGGATCCACTAGCATTATGTCTATCTAAAAAAATCATCCTATGGTGGCACATAGTTTATGGGATAAAGAGATTGCTACTAGAAACCCGGCCTCTACTATGGGAGGGCTTCCAAATTAGTACCCTCTCGGTGCTAAGCATAAATCCCTCGGAATAGTCATAACTCATTAGTGATCTTATCATTAATAGACAGGGGTAATCACCTCTTGCCTCATTATTCATGGAAGGCACATCAAATAGCTAATCCAAGCTTAGGTTCATTAGAATAGCTCCTTAATCTTGATTCAAGTTTAGTTGAGAAAATCTTTCAACTCTATGAATCCTTTCAAAATCATATTTTGAGTAATATGTGAGAAAACCTTACACAACACAACAACAATAACAACATTGATGATTCACTCTCAAAGAACCTATACACCATTCATCTCAATTTCATATAGAACATGCATATCTTCATAAATTCATCTTTCATAGTTGAACACCTCATCACACGATCAAAGTTTAGAAATCATGAATTTCACATGGGTTCATAGGGATTCAACTTAGAAACATGAAATGAACTCAATTCATGCATAAAAGACTTAAATCAATCAATTAGATCAAAACTTGAAAGAACCCATAAGATAGAAGAAAACTCTAATTTCAATTGGAGAATTCTAACTTGAAAGATTGGGGAATTTAGGAACCCTATGGAGGGAAGGACTCCATAGGTGAAAGTCATCATACCTTGATGCCAAAATCTTGAAATCAATGGTGAATTTAGAAGACTTGACCATGAAACCCTAAATCTTCTTCTTCTTCTTCAAGCTTCTAGAGAGAGAATTATTTGAGAGGAAAACTTTCGAAGGATTTTGAAAGTGATTAGAATGAGTAGATTTAGGCCTATAAGTCCTGTATAGGGCTTAGCATTAGGACTAAACTGCTAGATTAGAAATAGATCAATTAGGAAAAAGATCAAAAATCCCTTAAAATAATTGTCGGACTTCCATCTATGGTTTCAACCTACGGACCGTTGGTCCAACTACTGACCATCCTGTCCAACCGTAGAAAGGTTCATAGAGTAATGATTTTGGACTTCAAATAACGGAACCGACGTATAGTTCGTAGTTCCATTGATGGACCGTTCATAGCAACCGTAATCTTCAATTTAAGGCTGGAAATTTGACCAAGTCTAGGAGAAACCCACGAGACCTATCTACGACTTGTATAAGAAATGACGGGCTATCCTGGCGAGCCGTCAAAGAGATCCTGAAACTTGACATTTTCAAAAAATTTACCTTGCCATCTACGATTCCCACCTACGGCCCGTAAGTAGACCTACGGTCCGTAAATGCCTTCCGTCAGTACTGGCACCAATTCTGCAAAACCAGGAATTTTCTTTCTTTTCAAAACCGAGGTTTTACAATATCTCCCCTTGAGAACATTCATCCTCCAATGGGAATCAAGAGATCATATGGAGGGTAGAAATTAGATCTATCATCCCAACATGAATGCAATCACAAAAATGCACATATTCGAGGAGGAAACATCAACTCCAAGCTAAAGCATGTGCGAAAAATCATTTAATAAGGTCTACTTGCAACTCATACTCCAATGCACATAAACATGAAGAAATCAATCAAGTTAACACATTTTCACAAAAAAATTAAGTTTTTCAGGAACATGCATAAATGAGGAAATCATGGGAATATCTAAGACACTTGAGACCAAAAGAGTGAACCATGAGGAACTAAATACCTCAAGCTAAAGTAAGTACGGAAGGAAAGAGATGAGGATAACGGGACATCATATCGGCCTCGGCCTCCCAAGTAGCACCCTCAACTAACTTATTCTTCCAACGAACGTTTACAGAAACAACTTCTTTAGTTCTCAACTTCCAAACTTGCCGATCTAAAATCTCAACCGGGACCTCTTCGTAAAAAAGACTCTCCTTTATACCAAGACTCTCCAATGGTACTATATATGTCGGATCACCAACACATTTCTTCAATAAGGAGACATGGAAAACTGGATGAATCGATGCCGAGACATTAGGCAATTTGAGTTCATAAGCAATCTTACCAATACGCCTTAAAATCTTATATGGGCCCACATAAGTGGGACTAAGCTTCCCTTTTTTCCCAAACCTCATTACACTCTTCATGGGTGAGATTTTTAAATAGACCCAGTCATCACCATCAAATTCTAGATCTCTCCTCCTAACATTGGCATAGGACTTTTGTCGACTTGGAGCCATTTTTAACCTTTCTCTAATAAGCCAAACTTTCTCCATAGCCTCATGTACCAATTCATGTCCTATCAAAGTGACTTCGTCAACTACAAACCACCCTATAGGAGATATACATCTCCTACCATAAAGAGCCACAAATGGAGCCATACCAATACTCGAATGGTACCTATTATTATAAGCAAACTCAATCAATGGCAAATGATCATCCCAATTATCCTTGAAATCAATCACACAAGCTCTCAACATATCTTCCAAAGTTTTGATAGTACGCTCTGCTTGCCCATCGGTTTGAGGATGAAAAGTTGTGCTAATCTTAACATGGGTACCAAGGCCATTTTGGAAAGATTTCCAAAATTGAGAAGTGAATTGAGTACCACGATCATATATGATGGATAGGGGCAGTCCATGCAACTTAACCATCTTCCTTAGATACAACTTGGCATAGTCTTCCGCCAAATAAGAAACTTTGATGGAAATGAAATGGGCCGATTTCGTAATACAATCCATAATAACCCAAATTGAGTCATGTTGTCACCGAGTGTGTGGCAAACCCATAATGAAGTCCATATTCAGGTCTTCCAACTTCCAAGTAGGAATACTAGTATCTTCGGACAAACCTTCGGGCTTTTGGTGTTCAACCTTCACTTGTTGGCAATTAGGACACTTAGCTACAAATTCCGCAATGTCCTTCTACATTCCACTCCACCAATAGACTTCCCGTAAGTCACGGTACATCTTGGTGGCTCCGACGTGAATGGAATATCGGGAATGATGGACTTTCGATAAAATTTGTCACCACAAGTTATCAACATCCAGAACACACAAACGACCTTGATATCTTAGTACACCATCTTCCCCTTGGGAGAAAGCCTCAACAAACTTCTTCAGTACCGCTTCCTTTAATTTCGTCAAAATTGGATCAAGACCTTGCTCTTCCTTCACATCCGACACAAAGAACGATTCATAACCATTATGAACAACAACGCCACCTTCATTGGAATCAATCAACCAAATACCCAGTCGGGCCAATCTATGTATATCTTGAACCAACTCCTTTTTATTATTCCCCACATGAGAAACATTACCCATGGATAACAAACTAAGGGGATCCGCCACTAAATTCGCCTTACCGGGGTGATAGAGGACACTCATGTCATAGTCCTTAAGCAACTCAAGCCACCTCCTTTGGCGAAGATTCAGATCCTTTTGTTTGAACACATATTGCAAACACTTGTGGTCGGTGAAGACATCAACATGTACACCATACAAGTAATGCATTCAAATCTTTAGAGCAAACACAACCACCGCTAGTTCTAAGTCATGGGTAGGATAGTTCTTTTCATGAATCTTAAGTTGCCTTGAATTATCAGCAATGACTTTCCCATTTTGCATAAGGACACATCCCAACCTAATTCTTGAGGAATCATAATAAACCACAAATACATCAGACCCTTCTGGTAAGGTCAATATCGAAGCAGAGGTACGCCTATCTTTTAATTCTTAGAAGCTCTTTTCACATGCTTCGAACCATACAAACATAACTTTTTTTTGGGTCAATGACGTCAGTGGAGAGGCAATCGAAGAGAACCCCTCAACAAACCTTCTATAGTAACCAGCAAAACCCAAGAAACTTGTAATATCTAAAGGGGATAGAGGTCTAGGCCAACTCTTAACCACATCCTTCTTCTTAGGATCTACCTCAATATCTTTACTAGAAACATTGTGAACAAAAAGAGCCACGGACCTCAACCAAAATTCACATTTACTAAGCTTTGAGAAGATTTGTTGATCCTTGAGGATTTGCAGCACAAACCTCAAATGAGCAGTATGCTCATCTTCACTCCTTAAGTAAATAAAAATATCGTCGATGAACAAAATCACAAACATATCTAGGTATTGTCTAAGCAGCCTATTCATCAAATCCATAAATGCGGCCAGAGCATTTGTCAAACCAAATGACATTACTACGAATTCGAAATGACCATATATAGTCTGAAAGGCCGTCTTCGGAATGTCATCTTCCTTCACCCTCAATTGGTGATAACCCGACTGAAGGTCAATCTTAGAGAAGTAACTCACTCCTTGAAGTTGATCAAACAAATCATCTATCTTTGGAAGAGGACACTTATTCATGATGGTAACTTTATTCAATTGACGGTAGTTGATACACATACGAAGTGAACCATTCTTTTTTTCGAACAAACAAAATTAGAGCACCCCATGGGGAGATACTCGATCGGATGAAGCCCTTATCCAACAAATCTTTCAATTGCTCCTTCAATTCATTAATTTTTGCCAGATCCATTTGATAAGGAGGAATAGAGATAGGTTGCATATCTGGGAGAAGGTGAATACTGAACTCTATTTCCCTTCCGGGAGGAACACCGGGTAAATCATCGCGAAACACTTCCAGAAACACATTAAAAACTGGGACCGACTCAAAGATAGGGGTTTCAAAATTCATATCCCTAACCCGAATAAAGTGGTATATGCAATCCTTAGAAATCATCTTTCTAGTTTTAAGACAAGAAACAAATCGACCCTTAAGCATAGAATTTCCCCCTTTCCACTCTAGAATGGGTTCGTTCGAAAACTAGAACTTGACCACTCGGGTTCTACAATCAATAGACGCATAGCATGAATGCAACCAATCCATCCCAAGAATAACATCGAAATCTAACATATCAAGCTCTACAAGATCCACATAAGTGACTCTATAATATAAGGAGACGAGACAATCTCTATAGACTCTTTTAGCCACAATAGATTCACTAATAGAAGTAGAGACCAAAAAAAAAATCTAACAACACATCCGGAAGAATATCAAACCGCATCGCCATATATGGCGTCACAAAAGACAAGGTAGCACCGGGATCAAGCAAAGCTTAAACATCAAGTTGAAAGAGTTTCAACATACCAGTAGCAACGTCGGGAGAACCCTCTTGATCATTTCAAGTTTGGAGAGCATAGAACCGGTTTTGCTTAGGAGCATTTGAACCCAAACCATTAGGCAGAGCTTGTCTACCTTATCTTCCCTTAGCCTTAAGTGATGGACAATCCCTTATCTTATGACAACTCTTACCACAATCCGTACCAGCTAAGCATTTAGCCTCATGTTTCTTTCCACATTTAGCATAAGTAGTCTATGAAAATCCACCACCGTTCCCTCCTTGAGGCTTAGGGTTAGACACCCTATCTTTGTTGAACTAAGGAGGAGCATTGGAGGAACCTTGATCAGAAAACCTTTGTCAAAACTTAGAACGACCATATCCATCGGACCTCATGCGGGAAAAGTCAACATCGCCGGTCTTAGCCCTCTTCGCCTCCCTAGAATTTTCCCTATGTTTCTTCCCTTCTATTTGTTGAGCATGTACCATTAGACGAAAAATGTCCATAGCGGTACGACATTCTTTGACCACCATTTCAGACACCCCCAAAACAAACTTACTCATCCTTACCCTAGGATCAACAACGATGGTAGGAGCATACCTAGTCAATTGTGTGAATTTCAAAGCATATTCTTTCACACTCATGCTTCCTTGACGAAGGTTAATGAACTCTAGCACCCTTTCCTCCCTCATCTCAAGGGGAAAGAACCAATAAAGGAAAGCAACCTTAAACTTCTCCCAACCAAGAGGACCCACATCAACTGCCCTCTCTTCCTTCCATTGGTTGAACCAAACTTGAGAAACACCCTTAAGTTGATAAGTGTCCAATTCTGCCTTTTCCACCGGTGTCACACCCATGATCATTAGCACCTTGTACATCTCATCAATGAACCCTTGAGTATCTTCCTCTACCTTGGAACCATAAAACTCCAGAGGATTCATCCTAGTGAAGTCCCTCACTCTAGATTCTGATGTACCCACATTTGGGTTCACGGGGACCACCGCCTCCCTACTGGCTTGGGCCAACACTTGAAAGCATCTTTAAACTCCGCATTAGTTACTTGCTCAGCCAAAGGGTCGACCGGAACTTGAGTTCCCTCTCGAGGAGCTTCTTGTTCTACATTCTCTCTCGCGTTCCTTCTAGCATATGCCCTTTGGATGGCCATATCCTAAAAAACATCAAATAGGGATTGGGAGAGAGACATGTAGAGTTAAACTCTATCGCACGACTTTAGAGTGATGAAAGAAGTGGAGTTTCCTAAACATCTTATAGCCTCTAATTCGTAAGTGTGGCGTGCTTCACACTCATGAACAAGACTCTACTCGACGTGGCTTATGAGATATCCTAAGACCTTTCTAAAACCTTGTGCTCCGAATACCAAGTTTGTCACGATCTAAAGTGCCCCCTAGACGTGACATGGCGTATAAGACCCCGAAATGCCCCATACAAGCAAGTTAGCATACATCATACAAGATAATAGTAGTTAAGAGTTTAAAAGACAATTTCATAGTAAAAAGAGTTTGACAAAAATAGCGGAAGTCTAAAATAGTCTCAACGACATCTATTAAATCAATAGAATGAAAGGGGGATGTAACCCATACAAGTTCTAAAGTAAATGACATAACACTATAAAAAGTGGCTTTGTCCTCGAAGTATGAGGACTCACCAATTTTTCATAGTAACAAGTACACCAATCTAGCCACGAAAGGAGAGCCTGATCTTACATTTGTAAGGACATGTAGGCAAGTGTATGTGTTAGTACTATCACGACCCAAGGTAGCCCCTAGACGTGACATGGGGTACCGGACCCTGAAAGGCCTCATACAAGCCACTTAGCATACATACATACAAGATTATAAAGAAATAGAGTTCAAAAGACAATGTCATATCAAAGCTTTTTAAAGAAAATACCTAACTCTACATCTCATGTCTCAATGCCAATCTAACATAGAAAAGTATAGTTTGGGGCGTAACCCAATACAAATCCGAAATGAAATAACATGAAAATAAGAACAACTAGGCTATGTCCTCGGATGGATGAGGACTCACCAAGTCTTCTATAAATTTTCTAGTAAGCTCTAGCCACGAGTGGATGGGGAATCGTCAAGCCCTACATCAAAGAAGTTAATGTAGGCAAGAGTATGCATTAGTACAATCAAGTACCAAGTATGTTAGCCATGCACATAAATCATTTATGTCATGCAAAGAGGGGATATATTCATAAACATTCAATGACCAAGTGAAATCAATATAAAGAGTAGAAAAGCATAAATCATCATTTAAAGTCAATGCAAGCTAAACATCTTTACTTTTCTTGAAGAAAGCCTTTAAAGTCCCTATATTTCATTATTGTGGGAAATAACCTTAACCGACATGTAAGACCATGTGAGCTATCAACATGGAATCTAGTGTCTAACCCCACACCGATAGGGCCATCCTACTTGTCAAGGTAGGACCCTTAACTTCTAGCTAATGTCTATCTAGACAATCATCCTATGATGGCACATAGTTTATGGGACATGGGTGATCGACACTTGTCCACTCAGTGCTAAGCATAATTCCCATGGATTAGACATAGTTCAATTATCATAAGTAAACATGGGTAGTCGCCTCTTGTCTATTATTAGTCATAAGTTCATTATTAGTAAACATGGGTGATCGCCGCTTGTCTACATTACGGAACGTGGGTGATCGCCTCTTGTCCCTTCAGTAGAATAGCTCCTTAAGAACACGGGTAATCTCCTCTTGTTCATCTAAATTCAAAGTGTGAATATTACATGAGAAACCCTTTCACAACTCAACGACAACATCAACATATCATAACTTTGGCACTTCAATCTCAAATCACCCTTGATTCATCATTAACTTCATAAGAAACATGCATGATTTCATAGGCTTCATCTTTACAAAGTTCATCATGCTTAATATTTCATAAATCATAGAGTTCACATGGGTTCATAAGGGTTCAACTTAAATGATGCAGTTCAATGAAATCTCATACTTAGAAGACCATAAACAAGGCAATTCGACCATATTTGAAGGAACCCACATTGTAGAGGAAAATCATGCTTTTGATTTGAATATGCTTAATTCCATAAAATCATCCTTAGTTCATTCATAATTCATGCATGGATTCATAGAGATTTTCATAAAATTCCTCAATTCATATTTCAACCCACCAATCAAGCAGATTTTGAAATTAAGGAAAAATAGCATGGGTTCATCCAATTTCTACATCAAATCATATAAATCACGCTAATTCGTGCACTAAATTACTTTATCACGCTAATTCGTGCACTAGAAATCATAAAATCAACAATTGAAATCATAAATTGAAGAACCCATAAGAATTGATCAAAATCCTAATTCCATTTGGGGAAATTGATCCTTGAGAATTGAAAAAGGTTAGGGACCCATTGGAGGAAAGGGCTCCAATGGTGAATGCTAACATACCTCAACAAAGCCCACAAGAAATTGCCAAGAATTGACGACCTTCAATGGAGGATCCTAGGCCTTCTTCTTCCTTGAGAATTGAGAGAACCTTTCTAAAGAGAGAAATATTTGAGAGAGGAGAATTTTGGGAATGGCTTAGAATGAGTAAAATTAGGCTTAGAAAGCTTATATAGGGTCTGGGTTAAGTGTACAACCGACCTAGATTAGTAGTTAAACATTTGGGGAAAAAGACCACAAAGCCCTTAAATAATAACTGTCGGGGCCCATGAACAGTTGGGACTTATGGTCCGTAAGTCAATCGACAGACCGTCGTGTCCTTCCGTCAATTGATTCAGAGATCTCAATTTAGGCCTAAAATTTTGCTAAGTCTGGAGGGGATCTATGGGACCTATCTACGGACTGTCAATTGGACAACGATCTGTCCTGTTGATCCGTAGGTTCAAGTTTAGAAACTTGAAATCCTGAAGGTTTTACAGTGCCAACGACGTCTCCCACCTACGACCCGTCATTCCACCTACGGCTCGTAGGTGGCTTCCGTAGTCACTGGTACCAAAATTTTGAAAAGTTGAAATTTCCTTCTTTGAAAACTTGGGGTGTTACAATATCTCCACCTTAGGAACATTCGTGCTCGAATGAGAATCAAGACATCAAGAGAAGGGGTAAGCAACACGGACTAGAAACCCACCGTAACATGCAAACACATAATTCACATATCTGAGGAGGGAACATCAACTCCAAGCTAAAGCATGTTCAACATGTCATTTCATGGACTTTATGCAAGTTATACTCAATGCACATAATCATAGATAAAACAATCAAGCTAACTCATTTTCAAAACATTAGACTCTTCATGAACATGCATAATCAAGGAAATCATGGAAATCAACTATGACACATGAAATCGAGGAATGAACCATGAGGAGCTAAAGTTTCAAGCTAGACCCGAAGGTGGAAGGAAAAAGATAGGGATACTAAGACTTCACATCTCCTCCGACTTCTCATATCAACCCATAACAAGGAACTGTTTTCAGCAACTTAATTAGTCCCCACACTCACCTATCATGAAACACCCTATCTCCCCCTTGGGAGCAAACCTCTTTAATTCTCCCGAATCCATCTCCCTCTACTCAATCATAACACCAAAGTCTTAACAACCACAAATCCATTTATACAAGTGAACGCTTAAGAAATTTCTACAAGGATTTCAAAGTCGACCTTTAACACACTAACCACACATGGAGTCTTATCATAGCCAACCAAACACCCAACATTAATCAATGCATAACCACAAGCTAAAAGATCATAACTTACGAATTTCCACATCCGGGGAACCCTCTTGCTCATAATGAGCTTTATGTTCATAGAATCGGTTTTGCTTTTGAGCACTTGAACTCAACAAATTTTGAGGTTGAGTCCATCGACGATTATCTCCCTTCTTCCTAACCACTAAGGGACAATCCCTTATCTTGTGGCCTGTCTTACCACAACCAAAGCATGCATTAGAACCGGCTAGACACTCACCCATATGCCTTCTTCCACATTCCCTACACTCGGGCCACATTTACTCACTAGAACCATTAACTTGAGAACGATTTCCTTCACCGGACCTTGATTGGGAAGATTCACCATCATCTCTTCTTGCCCTTTTTGAATCCCTAGTTTTCTCCTGAAGCTTTTCTTCTTCTATTTGTTGTGCATGAATCATCAAGTGGAAGACGTCCATCTCCTTAACAAGCATGGCGGTTAAACATTCTTTGACCACCAATTCCGAAGCACCTGACACAAATTTACTTATCCTTGCCCTTGGATCGGCGACCAATGTTGGAGTATACTTGGACAATTGTGTGAATTTCAAGGCATATTTTTTCACACACATATCCCCTTGACGAAGGTTAATGAACTCAAGTACCTTCGCCTCCCTCATCTCAAGGGGAAAGATCTATCGAGGAAAGCAACCTTAAATTTCTCCCAATCAAGAGGACCCTTATCTACCGCCCTCTCACTCTTCCATTGTTCAAACCAAACTTGAGCAACAACCTTAAGTTGATAAGCAGCCAACTCCGCCTTTTCCTCCGGCATCACCCCCATGATCATTAGCACTTTGCATACCTCATCAATAAGCTCTTGAGGATCTTCCTCGACCTTGGAGCCATGAAACTCAAGAGGGTTCATTCTAATGAAGTCCCTCACACTTGTTGCCGCCGTACTTACCCTTGGATTCACTAGAGCCACAACCTCTCTAATGGCTTGAGCCGTTATAGCTTGGGCCAATGCGTGAAATATGGCTCGAAACTCATCATTAGTCAATTCCTCAGGCAAAGGGTTGAGCGGCACTTGGGGAACCTCTTGTCTCTCATTTGCACCAACATACCTATTCCTTCTCACATGATTCCTTCGTGGAGGCATATTCTGAAAAGTACAAACAGGGGTTAGGAGAGGAAGACCTATAAGGCTAACCTTTATGGCACGACTTAAGAGTAATGAAAGAAGTGAAGTTTCTTGAACGTCTTATAGCCTCTTATTCATAAATGTGGCGCGCTTCACATTCATGAACAAGATTCTACTCGACGCGGCTTATGAGACATCCTAGAATCTTTCTAAAACCTTGTGCTCAGAATACCAAGTTTGTCATGACCCAAGGTACCCCCTTGACGTGTCGGAAGCTCATAGTTCTAGATATTACATCCACCTGGGTGCTACAAAGATGTACCGTGATTTGGGGGAAATCTATTGGTGGAACAGAATGAAGAAAGATATGGCGGAATTTGTGGCTAAGTGTCCTAATTGCCTACAAGGGAAAGTTGAGCATCAAAAGCCGGGAAGTTTTACCCAAGATATTGAGGTTCCTACTTGGAAGTGGGAAGATGTGAATATGGATTTTATAGTAGGTTGTCCTCGTACAAGACGCCAATATGATACGATTTGGGTTGTGGTTGATAGAATGACTAAGTCAGCCCATTTCATTCCCGTCAAGACTTCTTATTCGGTGGAGGATTATGCTAAGTTGTATTTGAGGGTGTACAACCCCAAGCTTCCAAGGGATTTTAAAATGCAGAACTCACCTGAAGACCGTGACGTACGGAGGCCAGCTACGGGCCGTAGATGGATTGATGGGTCGTAGGTGGGAACCGTCAATGGCACTATGAAATTTCAGGATTTCCAAGTTTCTAAACCTTGACCTACGGAATAGCAGGACGGTTCGTAGTCCAGTTGACGACCCGTAGATGGTTTCCGTAGATGCCTTCCACACTTAGTAAAATTTTCAGCCCAAAATGAACTTTTTGAATCAATTGACATAATATCAGGACAATCCGTCAATTGATGTACGGACCGTAGATCTTATCCGTCGATTGGCACCGATAGTTTTTAATTAAGGGTTTTTTGGTATATTTCCTAAATGATTACCTACTAAGCTATGTCGGTTATACCCTTAATCTTAGACCTATAAATACTTTCTAAGCCTAATTTTTTCGATTCTAATTCATTCCATAACTCTCCTATCTCAAATATTTCTCTCTCTAAAAAGAAACTCTCTCAACTCTCAAGGAAGAAGAAGGAGCTTGAATCCTTCATTGAAGACCTTCAGTCTTCTTTAATTTCTTGTAGATTGTTTTGAGGTATGATAGTGTTCACCATTAGGAGTCTTTTCCTCCAATGGGCCCTTCCTCTTCTTCATGATTTTCCAAGGTTTACTCTAACCAAATTGAATTAGGGTTTGTGATCAATCATTGTGGGTTCTTCAATTATGATTCCAATTATTGATTTTATGATTCTTGAGGAACAATTTAGCGTGATAAAGTAACTTAGTGCACGAATTAGCGTGAATTACATGATTTGATGTAAAGATTGCATGAACCCCCATGATCCCAAGCTAATTCTCCCCAATTTTATAAAATATGCTTTGATTGTTGGGTTGAGTTATAATTTGATAAAGTTTAAGAATTCTCTATGAAATAAGCATGAATTATGAATGAATTCAAGATAATCTTATGAATTTAGCATGATCAAGCCAAAATCATGATTCTCCTCTATTATGTGAGTTCCTTCAAGTATGGGTAAATTTTCTTAATTATGGCTTCTAAAGCATGAGCTTGCATTGAATTGCATGATATGAGTTTAACTTGCATGAACCCATATGAACTCTATGAACTATGAAATATGAGCATGATGAATTAAGGGTGCTTTCAGAGTAAAGTACCCAAGTTATGATATGATGATGCTATGGTCGAGTAGTGAAAGGTTTTCTCACGTAATTCTCCCATTATGATATAAGAAGAACAAAGAGGCGATTACCCATGTTGTTAAAGAGCTATTCTCACGTAATTCTCCCATTATGATATAAGCATGATTTTAGCTTGAATTGGTAACCCTAGTTGTACCTTTTCATGTTTGATGATATTAATATGTTAATGACTAATCCGTGGGAATTATGCTTAGCACCGAGTGAATATTGAGATGGAATCCCTCCCGTTAGTAGAGGCCGGGTTTTCTAGATGGAACTCTCCCGTTAGTTGAGACCGAGTTTCCTAAAGCAATCTCTATCCCATAAACTATGTTTCCTCAATAGGATGTTGTCTTTAAGTAGACATTAGCTAGTGGATCCACATATGCTAAGAAGTTCATGGGCATACCTTGGCAAGTAGGACACCCCTTTTTTCGTGTGGGGTAGACACCGGATTCCGTGTTGATAGCTGACATGGTCTTACATGTCGGTTAAGGCTTTTCTCCACAAGTTAATGAACAAGAGTTCTCATGATGAAGTATAGAAAAGAAGGAAATATGATTTAGCTTGCTTTTGCCTTGATATATGCTTTATGTTTCATGATTCTCATGTTTATCATGTTTTTAGCTTGGCCATTGCATGTCATGATTATGTCTCTCTCTAGCATGATTTATGTGTTTATGTGCATTGCTACCATACTTAGTACTTAATTGTGCTAACGCATACTCTTGCCTACATTAACTTCTTTGGTGTAGGACATGGAAATGCACCTTCCACTCGTGGCTAGAGCATTGACTTAGAGTTTGGAAGAAGACTTGGTGAGACCTCATCCATCTGAGAACATGGGCTAGTTGTTCCTATTTTCATATCATTTCTTTTCAGTATTGGATTTATTATTGGGCTGCGTCCCTATCACTTTTATTCGTATTCTATGATATTAGAAGGCTTTGAGACATGAGTAGTAGACCTTCTGCTGTTTTGAGTAAAGCTTGATAAAAAATGCTCTTTTGAACTCTTATTTCTCTATTATCTTGTATGTCGTGTGTACTAAGGGCTTGTATGAGGCCTCTCGGGGTCTTGTATGCCGTATTACATCTAGAGGCTACCCGGGGTCATGACAAATTTGGTATTCAGAGAGTAAGGTTTTAAAAAGATCCTAGGATGTCTCATAAGCCGCGTCAAGTAGAGTCTTGTTCATGAGTGTGAAGCGCGCCACATTTATGAATGAGAGACTGTAAGACGTTTAAGAAATTTCATTTCTTTCATTACTCGTAAGTCATGCCATAGAGTATAACTCTATATATCTCTCTCCTAATCTCTATCTTACCCATTTCAGGATATGGCGACCCGAAGAGCTTACGCTAGAAGAAGCATGGGAGAGAATGTGGAACAAGAAGCTCCTCAAGTTCCAGCCAACCTTTGGCGGAACAGGTGTATAATGCAGAGTTTAGGGGTGCTTTCCAAGTTTTTGCTCAAGCCGTGACGGCTCAAGCCAATAGGGAGGTGGTGGCTCCCATGAGCCCAAATGTGGGTATAGCAGCATCAAAACTGAGGGACTTTACGAGGATGAATCCTTTGGAATTCCATGGATGTAAGGTTGAGGAAGATCCTCAAGAATTCTTTGATGAAGTGTACAAGGTGTTGATGATCATGGGGGTGACGCCGGAAGAAAAGGAGATGTTGGCAGCTTATCAACTCAAGGGTGTTGTCCAAATTTTGTTCAATCAATGGAAGAGTGAGAGGGCGCTTGATGAGGGTCCCCTCGATTGGGAGAAATTCAAGGTTGCTTTCCTTGATAGGTTGTAAATCCTCCTCTTTTGATGCAATTCCACATAAGTACAAATGTATAAATAATAATATTATATTAACTTTAATCCATTAAGTTTCCTGCTTGATTTTCCTTTTAGAATCTTCTATTTTAAAATCGTTTTAGCTCCATACTTCTTCATCTTCACACTAGTTTAATTCTACCAATAAAATATATTATTTAAAACAATCCATAAAATTTATGCTCAAAAAGGATAATCAAAAGATTAAATATGAGGCAAATAATGATGAATAGTATATCCAACACATTTTTAGACTTTTTTGTAATTGTATTAATTAATGATATTCTAGTACATTCTCATTCAGAAGCAATGCATAGAGATCATGCCCAAGTAGTGCTTTAGTTACTCCAAGGTTACATGTTGTATGATAAGCTCTCGAAGTATGAGTTCTGCTGGTGTTCAATGGTTTTTTGGGGCCATATTGTATTATAGTCTGGTATTTGAGTTGACTTACAGAAGATTGAGGCTGTGAAGACTTAGCCTAGAATCATGAACCTTGCTGAATTTTGAAGCTTTCTTAGGGTTAGCATAGTTTTACAAAAGGTTTGTAAAAGGATTTTTTTTTCACTTTTAGCACTCCTAACAAAGTTGACTCAGAAAGAAGGTAAGTTTGGTGAACCTACGAGCGGATATTCCAAGAGTTGTGAGATAGATTGACTTCAACACTAATTCTGACCTTAAAAGAGGTTAGAGGGAAATGCAATGTATTATGATGCTTCAAGCGTTAGACTGGTTTGTGTTCTAACAAAACACAGAAAGGTAATTGCTTATGGTTCTAGAAAGTTAATGAAGAATGTAACGAGCTACCCGATCCAAGATATGGAGTTGACTATACTTATTCATGCCTTGAAGATTTTGAGGCATTACTTGAATGTCTTTAATGTTGATATTTATACAGATCATAAGAGCCCTCAATATATTTTTAGACTGAAAAAGTTGAACCTATGATAGTGCAGATGGCATGAATTGGTGAAAGACTATGATGTGGATATCTTATATCATCAAAGTAAAGTCAATATAGTATAGGATTCCCTCAATCCTATGTCTATGGGATGTCTATGACATTTAGGAGATAAGAAGTGGAAGAAGGCCTAAGAGCTCCATCAGCTAGCTGGTTAGGGGGTTAGATTATTAGACGCTGATGATACCAGAGTCACAATTAAGGAATCAGTAATATCATCTCTAGTTGTGAAGGCGAAGGCATGAAAAATGAGGATCCTAGCTTAGATTGACTCAGAGGCAAGGCTCAGCAGCGGGAGTGTTTAGCCATAGATAGAGAAGGAGATAGGGTCTTCAGATTCAAAGAGCAGATATATGTTCTGAAATGTCACAGGGCTTCTATAGAAAATTATGGGATAGGAAAACCATTCTTGCTACTCTATTCACATATCAAAGGCCTAGTTGGCTAACTCAGGAGATATTATTCCATTGTGGATGTGGGAGGAGGTAAAGATGAATTTTATCACATGTTTACCTCATTCATGATGAAAGATATATTCAATATGGATGATTATTGATATGTTGATGAAATCAACCCATTTCTTTCTAGTCAGGGCTACATTCTAGTTAAAGGTTATGTTGGGATGTACATTAGAGAGATATTAAAACTTCATGATGTCCCAATACTGGTTATTTCATATAGAGGGTAGCAATTTATAGCACATTCATGGATACCCTTGTTGAAGGGTTTGGGGACTCAAGTTAATTTTAGTATGACTTTTCATTTTCAGATTGATGGCCGAGCCGAACGTATTATCCAGATGCTCAAGGACACGTTATGGGTATATGTGCTAGATTTAAGTGGGAATGGGTATGATCACGTGTCACTGATTTAGTTATCGTGAAAGTGTAATGGCGTAATAACAACATCGAGGAAATAACTTGAGAAGCTGAGGAGGAAATGAGGAGGAAGTACCCCCCAGTTATTGATGACTTAAGGTGATTCACATTTTTGTAATTGACAATTATTCATATGCATTAAATTAATTGAATTTGAATAACTTAAAAATGCAATTCATATGGCCTTTCGCGAGGTAGCTAAACAAAGCCTTGTAAATGTAATTTTTGTAAATGGATTTAATATTTCTGAACGTAACAAATATAACCTCACAAATAACACTGAAGAGAAAAAGAAATGCAACCAAGAAATTTTTTGGATCAATTCGCGGACAAATGTTCTTAAGGGGGAGAACGTGAGACCTGGTGTTTCTTTCACATAATATGCGTAACATGGCATGACTGTATGATGTGTACATGATTTGGTGTTTCACATCGAGACACTATGGTTTTAAAGGGGTTGTAATATCAAATAATTAGACTAATGTGATGGGTGAAAGAGACCCTTAAACAAGTCAAAGTTAAAGAAATGCCTCGTGTAACACCTCGCTCATTCGGAAGGTTTAAATTAAGTAGTACCTTCAGGGTAAGTCTAAGAGTGTCTTACATGCTAAGAAGGATGTGTTATGAGTTAATATTGCCGTGCAATGATCGTAAGTTAAGTTTGAAGTAAAGAAAGCTGTGAAATAAAAGTCGGTAAAAGTTACTGTATGTTTCTTTAATAATCTTTCTGAAACTTTGGTTAAATGTTTTTGAGCTTTTCTCTTAATATATGAAGCTTTTGAAGGCCCCCAATATACAAAATAAAATTTCTACAAGTCTAGTTTCGAAAGTACTAAACAGTTCATCAATAAGACTTAAGAATAAATATATATTAACATTTTTGTGAGACTGCACAAGCAGTCACGTGAAGGTGGGCCCCTAGCCCCTAGCCCCTACATCAGTTTAGCTTTATAATAGTTGATTTCCCTTCGTTTTATCAAATTACTTTTGCACAAATTAGAAGAAAAAGAGTCCTAAATCCACTCTGAGGGTTCCCCTAATGTCAAATCCAAGATCTATAAGATTTCAACGTGGATTCACCCTCAGAATGTTCATAGAAATTGTAGTTACTTCTTTACTCCTCATTTGTTGTGATTTGAAGGATTCTTTAAGGTGATGGAGTCCCCTTTTTTGGTGGTGTTTCTTCCTTTTGGAGGTAATAATTTTCACCCTTCATTTTATTGAGTTAATCCAAGTTATAGCTAAGCTATGTAGCAACAACACACAAATAGATGATTGGAAAATCGTATTTATATTGTTATGTGATGTTGTGTTGTTTTGATGTATTTTCATGATGTCGTTGTTGCTGAACATTTTGGGAATAATTTTTATGTGTGTGATTTTTGTCGATATGCATATGGGAGAGAAAATGAAGTATAGTATGGGTATTGAATTGTAAGATAAATTAGTGTAACACTAGTTCTATTATTGCATTGAAAATAAATGAAGTATAGTATGGGTATTGAATTGTAAGATAAATTAGTGTAACACTAGTTCTATTATTGCATTGAAATTTTCAAATGGTTTCTTTTTGGTTTAAGGTCTTGTATTTGAGGAGATTGTTTGTTATTTGAGTAGGCAATTTAAAATACTATCAAATATATCAAGTTTAATTTAAGATTCTGCCCTCTTAACCCCTTATTGCTTTTGAGGAGAAATACATGATTTTAGACGTAATTGTTGGACAAACTCACGGGATGATGATCAGAAGCCATGAGTTCAAGTTATTATGGTTATGTTGAAAAATTATAGGACTGTATTAAATATATTTCTGGATTTAAAGGTGTGAATACTCATGGTTGGGGTTTCGTTGTGGCTATTTTGGAGTTTGAAAGGAGGAGTGTGGTGATACACCGAGTTTTTATTATTGTGCAGGCATACTCTATTTTGTTTTGGTAGCATATATCATAGGCCTCCAATTGTTAATAGATTCTGGAAAAATGTTTGTTATGCCATTAATTTGTGGTTTTAATTTGGGGAAGAAAATGTAATGAAGCATACGTTTAAAAAGGGTCAGATGAGCTAATCACTCTACTAGTAATCTCTAAATAGCTACTTTGACCCTGACATATTAATGTTATCTTTGCAATGGTTGTGTCACTTGATTTTGTGTAGATTACATACTGTAAGGAAGGTACAGTACATATTAAAACCTCAAGACCTAGAATCGAGGTATGTTAAGGCTAAGCGTTGTCCTTCCTTTGATCACAAATTTTAGAAAACTCTTAAATAGTCAAATGCAATATATTACAATTCTATTGCTAGAAAGAGCTTCTGTGAAAGGCATTGGGATAGCAGTTGAAGTATTTTTGTTACTCTATTATGTTGATATCCCACTCATTCAGTAATATAGGGTATTCGACGACTATATTTTGTTATATCGATTCCCTTGACTGTAGGTCCATGTGTTTAAATTCTTATTCTTCTTTGAGAGTTGTGACTTATAAATATTATGGAGGAACATTAAGAATTTGCAATCAGTCCTCCTTCCTTGCTAATATATTGTTTTGAAAAACTTTTAAATAATACGTCGATTTCATAAACTTGTAAATGTAACTCGTATGTTTAAGCTACTAAAAGATATGTTTTTTTTGAAATAATTTTTTATACACTATTAAGGAAACATATATAGAAACTAATTATTAAGTTGCCTTTCTAAAGTAGATTTAAGTGTTCGAGTTTATTCTACAGGTATATGTGGTTCTACGAGATATTTACATGTTGTACGAAATTAATTACGGGATTATGAGAACAAGATTACACATGTGCCGGTAATTGACAGTATGATTATAGAAACATATATGCATTACTAATCCATGACATGATATGCTATGCATTCTACTCTCGAGCTATAATCAGGAGGTACGGGGCCTATTGCTTATATTTATACGTATATGTATGAGACACAGATGGCCACAAGTTGGCAAACATGATGCCGGTTAGCTACCAGGAGGCACAACCATTGCTAGCACTTGGTTGGGTATGACATACATTTGCATCTATTTATATGTATTCACGACGTACGGTTACACAAGCAAATCATGAATAATTAATTTAAATAAGGTTGGATGTCATCCATGGAGGCTATCATAGTTTCAGTTTCAGGTTGTATCTCTATTACTCTTTTTACAACAGCTATTTATTATTCTACTTTTTGTCTTACATACCAATATATTTTTATTCGTACTAATGTCCCATTGCTTAGGGACACTTCATTTTTATTTCATGTGTGCAGGTCTCGGTAGGGATTCTGATCGACTCCTCTACTAGGATTCGGGGTTCAGCTGTGAGTTGGTAAGCTCCACCTCTTCCTGAAACTTTCATAGGATGTTTAAAGTTGTTGTAGAGTTGGGTATGATCGAGGCCTTGTCCTTGAGCAATGCTTATGACACTCTTAGAGGCTAATTTGGACACATAGGCTTGGCATGAATATATATGTATGTTCATATGTATGTCTTTAGTATTCTGGGTTTCTTTATTTTTTATCTTGTCTACCTTCATTTATATAATTTGTTGTTATTCAGGTTATCAATTCAAGTTATGATCTTAAGGTCTAGACTTTGTATTTTAGTTGCTATGCTGCTCGACCTTTTCGGCCTATAATTGAGTCAGTTAGCATGTTTTAGTGGCTAACTTGATTGAACAAGATATCGAGTGCCAGTCATGACTCTCCAGTTTAGGGCGTGACACGTTAGTCCCATATTGAATTGATCTCTCTGTTCTTGATAACTTTAGGTTTTGAGGTATTTGTTTATAGTTTGTTCAATTAGTTGTTTTTGGTTTTGAGTTTTGGTAAATGTTTAACTTTGATCAACATTCTTAGTAGACACACTTTGATGGATATTCTACAACACAGTTAGCTCTTGAATGGTAAGTTTGGTCTAGAATGACCTTTTGTTTGGTTCTCGAGGTTTGTGCAATGAGTTGGTGGCATTAAGTATTTTGTTTGGTATTTCTTTATAAGTATTGACTTTGGTAAATATTTTAACAGATGACCTCTATTGGTTGTTTCATCAGTTTTGTTCAATCTGAAAGATCATTTTTGAGAAGATCCTATCTTGAGTGAAGGCTAGCTGGGTCACCTTTGATGGTGTGGGCTCAATTCTCTAAGGATTTCTTATAGAAGTATATATCTCGTAGCCTAAGGGAGCCATTGAGGGATGAGTTTACGGACTTTACTCAGGGATAATTGTCAGTCGTGGAGTATGAGACACAGTTGCATGAGTTATCCAGACATGCGACTATGCTCATCCCAACATAGAACGAGAGGTGCATAAATTTGTTAGAGGGCTGTCATTTCCACTTCATTTGGCTACAAAGAAGATGGTGGCATCAGGTTGTTCATATCTCCAGGTAGTTAATAATATGTACACCATTGAGGGGATCCGTTGCGAGGCTTATGGAGGCAGAGACAAGAGACCCAATCGTCAGGGTGGTTTTAAAGGGTCTCAGTCCAGTGGTAGAGGGTTTCTAAGTAGAGGTTACCCACAACAGTTTCAGCTCGCAAGGCCAGTTAAGATAGCTCTTCAGCTTACAGATGGTGGCACTACTACGGGTTCTAGTGGTGAATAGGTTCAAACTTCTCGGGGTTTGTATTTTTGGTATTCAAACTGTGGTGTCCATACAGTTCCAATCGAGTCATCTTAACGTGTCACTTCTGGTTAGTGTTGTTATGAGCGTTGCGAGTTTGGCCACTTTGTTAGAGTGTTATTGGAGTTGACCTTTCCAATAGCAGGGTCAGCACGGTCAGGCCCCAGGGATCCAGTACTGTCAACTAAGGGTGGTGTTCTAGGTAGTAGGAGTGGTCCCAGGGTACGTGAGGTGGTCCTCGGGTAGGCTGGTTGGCGGTCGAGGTGGATGAAACCATGTGTATGCTTTTTTGGGGAGACCACAAGTGGAATCTTTGGATGCTTTAATAAAAAGTACAATCTCCATCGCTCATTAGCCTGCATATGCTTTATTTGATCTAGAGTTTACATTTTCATATGTCTCTGCTTATCATGCTACACTGTTTGAGTTATCTTGTGAGCCGATCTCTGTGCCTATGTTTGTAGCTACCACTGTAGGTGATTCTTTAGTAGTGGATTAGGTGTACAGATCTTGTGTAGTGAATATCCTGGGTATTGATGAGTAGTGGCTCTCAACACATTTGAGGCCGGTTTAGTTCAACAATCAATGTCCGTAATGAAAAATTATATCCTATTCTGATGATATTTTCATGATATACTGTGATGGAAGCCAATGGACAAGGCAAGGACTAAATCAAACAAATAGAGGCCAAAAATGATGAATTTAAGTAAAAACCCCAAGCTGGAGATCGACAAAAGAGAAGGGGTGAATCGCCAAAATGATTAACTCCGCAGAAGTTGATAGTGTTCGATAAAAAAAGGTCAAACCAAGTCGGAGAGAAAAGAAGAATTCGACGTTTTGCCAAATGAGAAAAGTTGAGTTGAGTTTCACTGCCTAATGTGAAAGACTTTGGAGCAAAAATGAAGGTTGAAAAGGCGATCAAGGTGGTAAACAGTGCCTCGCCGAATGGGAAAGGTGGACTTAGTGGAGTCCACCGACTAAAGTTCAAACACCTGAAGCCTGACACCAAAAAAGGGCAAGCTGAAGGACTAGACAGTGATCCACCGAATGAGTTAGCCGAGCTCGACTAATGTCTCCGAACAAGTCGCGAAAGAATTCCAAATTTATTTTTGGAGAAATTATAAATAGTTAATTAGAGAGAGAAAATGTAACTTTCACTAATTCAAACTTTGAGATACTAAATTTGAGCTTTTTCTCCATTCTCCTTAGTTTTGGGGTTTTTTATAGCTTTGTAATCGGCATTTTGGAGAGTTAAATTCGAGTGAGTCCTGAAGATTCTTGATCATTATCTACAAATTAAGGACATAATTCACTTTGGGTATAATCTCTTTCCTTTTTATTATATGGCTAAAATTCTAAAGTCTAGGAGTGTGATTATGGGGTTGGGTGTTGATGTATTTTAGTGGGTTTGGTATCTTTCTCTATTTTATTGATATTTAATCAAGGATTTAAGTTATTTAGCATGAAATTAATTGATAGGTTATGGTGGAAAAGTTAACCCCAGGCTAGATCTTTAATTAATGCCCCCAAAGGGATTAATAGAAGTGGTTGGTTGGCTTGATGCCTGCAATATGGGTTTGATTTCTATATTTTGCTTGAGAAAGGAATTGTAGACATATCCTTATTGCTAAATCTACTCTAAGGAAGGATTTTCGTTAAGTAATGGGTATCATATTCAATAAAAATCCAATAAAAAGTCGGGGTCGAATCCCACAAGAAGTTATAGAGTGCAAAGAGTTAAAGTAGAAAATTATGAATGTAAACTATTTTTTGTAGCAATTAGAAAAAGGGGTGGATAATTCACCAAATTTAATGAGAAGCTTTATGAAGCAATTATTATAGCAAAACTAAGAAAACAGGGATATACCATTACAAAATGATCTAGGGGTGTGGGGTTTAGCATTCATGGCATAAAGGGGTCAAGGTGCTTGCTCAAAAGATACTAGAAAATCATTGATAAGCCGGGTCATCATCATTGATACTAATCTTCTTTTGCTCTCAAAGTATCATAGCACAAAATCTCCTTTCGGTCTCATTTATACTTGTTTTGAGGATAACTTGAGCATTATCAAAAATGGCGCCGCTGCTGGGGAGTGTAGCTAAGAATTCAAATTGTGAAGTTAGTTCGTGAACTTGTTTATTTGTAGTAGGTTATTTGTTTGGTGTTTTTGTTGTGTTTAGTTATAGGTGGAAAAATGAGTCTAGATGGAAGTGACGAAGCTAGTCACTATGGGTGAAATGATGATGTCAGAAATATTGGTGATATGAATCTCAATGTCACTGGGAATGTTGGAGCAATTCAGTTACCCCCTATTCCAATGAATGCAACATTAAGTGTAACCGAACCAATGTTGCAACTTATCAAAATAAGAGGCCTTTTTGGAGGTCTTGAGCATGAAGACACCCATGACCACTTTCAAAAGTTTGTGAATGAGTGCGAGCCTTTCACTATTTAAGGCATTTCACAAGAATTAATGTGGTTGAGGCTGTTCTCTTTTTCCTTGATGAAAGACACAACTAAATAGTTGATTGAGCTACCGCCAAATTTCATCACTTCATGGTAGGAATTGACAGAGGCATTTCTTGAAAGGTTTTTTTTCCCATAAAAAATGGTGAAACTAAGGAACGACCTTAACAATTTCAAAAGATTGAATGGAGAACCCATTCATGAAACATGGCTACGTTTCAAAAGGTCGCCTTTACAATGTCCAAATCATGGCACTCTGGACAAGTTATTGTTGTAATGCTTTTGTAGAAGCATAGATACGGTGAACAAAGGGCTAGTTGATCATCAAATTCAAGGGGGGATAGTGAGGCAACCATTTGTAGTGGCCTCAAGGCTACTTGATGACATGACAAAAATTAATCGACCTTGGCATACTTGTGAAGATCATGTGTCGCTTCCACACAGTTGGTGATGCTCAAGGAACAAAAAGAGAAAAATTGAGAGCATGATGAAAGCATAGCTAAATTGATGACTCCACTTGAGATTTTGTCAAAACATGTCATGGGAAGTTGTAGGAGATCAATGAATGGAATTGATATGAGTCATGGGATTACTACACTTGGGGTGCATGCAATGAAAACATGAAATTGAGAGGCAGCCAAGTGGGGGTTTGCGGTTAAGTTATCCAAAGATTATCGTAAATCAAGGTTGGTCTGGGAGTAGTGATTGTAGTTAGGAAGATATTGATTGGTTTGATTGAAGGGAAAGTTGGGATGGAAGTGAGCATGACAGAGAAGAATATGTGTCACTTCATGACCTACCCAACCGAGAAATGTTCAAACGGAATTGTTAGCAAAGATCCTTGACAAGGTGGAAGGGTGTGATATGGTATTACAAGAAATGAGAGGTGATTTCTCATCATTATCAGATACGGTTACTTCCATTAATCTTCAATCAACTAACTGAAGAGAAAATGAGTCAGCTTGCCGCTCTTGTATATTCAAATTCAAATGATGAATTGGTGGGCCACATGAATGTTGACTCAATGAATGCTACCCAAGTGTCAGCCGTAGTAACTAGAAGCGGCAAAAATACTACACAATGCACTGATTATTGATTATCGTACTAAAAAAAGTATGGTTTTCGATGATTGACCACCGAAACAAGTTAAAGCTCCGTTAGCCAAAGATGATGAAAATGCTTCATAAAAAAGCAAGAGTGATTACAATGCTATGGCCCGAAGTGTTAAAGTTCCAAAAAAATGACCTCTCCTTTTCCTCAACAGTTGAGAAAGAATAAAGATAATGCAAAATTTCATAAATTCTTTGGGGATTTCAAAGATTTGTCAATGAATATCCCATTGGTGGATGCATTGGCCGAAATGCCTCGTATGTAAAATTTATGAAGGAGTTGGTCACGAAGAATAGATTGGTTGATTATAAAATGATTGAGATATCTCAAACGAGTAGTACCATTATGACAAAGCATGTCATAGTGAAGAAGGCAGATCCTGGGGCCTTCACTATACCATATAATATTGGTATGTGCACATTTTCTAAAGCGTTATGTGATCTTGGGGTGCATATAAACTTGATGCCATTGAAGGTCTTTAACAAGTTTAGGCTTGAAGAGCTGAAACTGAAAAATATGAGATTGTTAATGGCTGATCGTTCAATACAAAGACCGGTTGGGGTAGTGTATGATGTTCTAGTAAAGGTGGACATGTTCGTGTTCCCGGCTGATATAATGATATTAAATTGTGAGATTTACATTGAGATATCTGTTATACTTGGTAAGCCATTCTTTCCTACTGGCAAAGCTTTGGTTGATGTTGAGGTGGGTAAGCTGAAGTTCTGGTTTAGTGAAGAAGAGGTTTGTTTCACTATTTGCTAGTCTATGAAGTATCCAAGGGACATTCATGTGGTGTCACACATAGGTCAAATTGACAAGGCGGTAGCTAGTATTGGTGAGGCGGCGTATATTGGAGAATCTTTGGCAGCTGTGTTACTCAATTATGATGAAGAAGAAATAAGCAATTTTGATGAGGTTGTTGCTACTCTTATTAGTGTGGGATCATATACTTCAAATAAATAAAAAATAGACATTGATTTTTCTAGTCGAGAGGCACTACCGGCCAAGCCATCCATTTTAGATCCCCCAAAATTGGAGTTGAAAGTACTCCCTCCACATCTTAGATATATCTTCTTGGGAGCCGACAATACATTGCCGGTTATTATTGCAAATGACCTAGAAATATGGCACGTAGAGTTGTTGAAAAAGCATATTAGAGCTTTGGGTTGGTCATTGCGGACATTCTGGGAATTTCTCTAGCGGTGTGTATTCATAAAATACAACTAACCAAAGGATGTAAGCCAAGCATTGAGCACTAATGGAGATTAAATCATCCAATGAAAGATGTCGTGAAGAAAGAAATAACAAAATGGTTGGATGCGGGAGTAATTTTTCCTATTACAGACAGCCAATGGGTGAGTCCAGTTCAGTGTGATCGTAAAAAGGGTGGCATGTGGTAGTTCCAAAGGAGAAGGCTGAGCTTGTGGCGAGTGTGTATTGATTATCGGAGCTAAACTCTTGGACCGAAAAAGGCCACTTTCCTATGCCTTTCATTGATCAAATGCTAGATTGGCTTATGGGAAAAGGGTGGCATTTTTTCTTAAACGGGTATTCTGGTTACAATCAAGTATCTATAACACTGAAAGATTAAGAAAAAACCACCTTCACTTGTCACTATGGGACGTTTGCTTTCAAGCAAATGCCCTTTGGATTGTACAATGCCCCTGCCACTTCCCAAAGGTGCATGCTATCAGTCTTTGCCGATATAGTGGAGGAATCCATGGGCGTCTTCATGGATGATTTTTTGGTAGTCGGTTATTCACTTAAAGAATGTCTACATCATTTCGAGATGGTGCTGCAGCAATGTGTAGAATCAAACTTGGTTCTAAATTGGGAAAAATGCCGTTTTATGGTAAAAGAAGACATCATCCTAGGACATAAAATCTCCAGAAAGGGAATTGAGGTCGATCAAGCCAAAGTTGATATCATTGCCAAATTACCTCCTCCAATTTAGGTAAAGGGGTGCAAAGTTTTCTAGTCCATGCCAGTTTCCACCAGAGATTTATAAAAGACTTCTCAAAAGTGGCTATCTCATTGTGCTGGCGAGTTGAAAAATAAAGTGCTTCTGAGTTTGATGCTGCTTCTTTGAAAGCTTTTGTGAGCCTTCAAGAAAACCTTGTTTTGGCCCCGATCATAATTGCCCCCAGATTGGAGTCTTTCATTTGAAATGATGTTTAATGCAAGTGGGTTGGCATTGGGTGTTGTTCTTGATAAGTGTAAGAATAAATTTTTTCATCCCGTATATTATGCTAGAAAGATTTTGAATTAAGCCCAAATTACACTGTGATGGAGCATGAGTTGCTAGACATCGTGTATGGTTTTGAGAAATTTAGAGCATACTTTTTTTGGCACCAAGGTTTTAGTTCATAGTTATCATGCAGCACTCTAGTACTGGATGGAAAAGAAGGAAGACAAGTCTCTAGGTTGATTTGTTGGGTGCTACTTCTTCAAGAGTTTCATTTCTAAGTGAGAGATAGGAAGAGTTGTGAAAATCAAATGTCTGACCACCAATCCAGGCTAGAATCAACTACTACGTTGGTTGAGGGAAAAGACATTGATGATGCATTCCCCGAAGAGTCAGTAATGATGATTTCACATACTTCTATACCATGGTATTCTTCTTATGCAAATTTTATAGTGTGTGGATTGTTGTCTGGGGACTTACTAGTTACCAAAAGAAGAAATTCTTGTTTGATGTTAAAAAGTATGTTTGCGATGAACCTTATCTTTTTAAGAAATTTTCCAAACATGTTATCCGGCGTTGTGTACCTGAAATAGAGGCGCGAGCCATCCTTGTGGCTTTCCATACTTCACCCGTGCGTGGGCATCGTTGAGGTATTCATACAGCCTCCAAGGTGTTGCAATGCGGTTATTATTAGCCTACATTATACCGGGATGGCCATGCCTTTTGTAAGGTTTGTGCGTAGTGCCAGATGCAAGCGAGTATTTCAAAGAGGTATAAGTTGCCTCTTTCACAAATTTTCGAAGTGGAGTTGTTTGATGTATGGGGAGTTGATTTTATGGGACCTTTTTCTAGTTCATTCAGGAACAAGTATATCTTGTTGGTAGTGGACTATGTGTCAAAATGGGTAGAAGACATGGTGTTGCCTAACAACGAAGGGAGGAGTGTGAAAAAGTTCCTCAAGAGGTATATTTTCACAAGGTTTGGTAGCCCAAGAGCCATTATATGTGATGGCGATTCCCATTTCTATATTAACCAATTTGAAGCACTTTAATCTAAGTATGGGATAAAACACAAGTTTGCCTTGCCATACCATCCAAAATCAAGTGGGAAAGTCGAAGTGTCTAACTAGGAAATAAAGAACATATTGGCCAAAATAGTGAATGTCAACATAACCGATTGGTCTAGCAAGCTTGACGATGCATGTTGGGCCTATCAAACTGCCTTCAAGACCCTCATTGGCATGTCCCCTTAAAAATTAGTGTTTGGGAAGGCCTGTCACTTGCCCAATCAATAAGAGCACAAAGCCTTATGGGCGTTGAAGAAGGTGAAATTACAATGAGAGATGGCTTCAAGGAACTGCGTTAACCAACTACTCAAATTAGATGAAATTCGGTTGAAGGCATATGAGAGCTCTGCACTCTATAAGGAGAAAGTTAATCATTTGCATGATGCCAAGATCCTACATCAGGAGTTTCAGGTAGGTGAGCTTATTCTCCTCTTCAATTCAAGGTTGAAACTTTTAACGGGTAAGCTAAAACCAAAGTGGACTTGTTTTTACAAGGTGAGTATGGAAATAGTGTAATTGAAATTAAAGATACCAAGGGTACAAAATTCAAAGACAGCGGCCAAAGGTTGAAAGTCTTTTTTTGGGGAAGGTCATGATGTGAGAGTTATTGAAGTGCTGTACTTGGAAGATGCATGAGAATCATGTCCACATTGTGTTGCAATGTTAAATCAAGCACTTCTTGGGAGGCAACCCAAGTTTTAGTGGTTTTCAATAATGTGTGTTACTTGTGCAGGATGGAATGTAGATAATAGGTGATGTGAAGTCCATGTCAGTGATCCGCCGAATTCACTAAGCGAATCTCCAATAAATTCACCGTTTGGGAAGCTCAAATTTATTGAAGTACTGTAAACTTCATCATTTGACACCCACAATTTGGCGATCCACCAATTTTGTTAGGCGAACAAGGCTCAGTTCACCCTGATTGGTTGAATAATTTAGGGGGTGTACTATCAATTTTTGCAATGGACACCATGATTCGGTGATTCCCCAATTCCATTTGGCAATCAACCTCCACTTCACTGAATTGGCTGATGATTTCTCAGGTGCTACAGGCATGGTTGGCGATCTCTCCAAGTGCACCAATTCGTCGATCCTTTTTGTGATCTTCAACCATTTGTCACCATCTTAGCAGCTCGATCGTTCTTCATACGATAGGGAGTCACTCAATCTAGTGTTATTTCTTTCCATTATTTGCATTGAGGACACTTCATCTTTCTTTTTTGTGGGGGTGTGAGGCACCTATAGTGCCTGCCCTATACTAGATAGTTTTAGTTTCACTTTTGTCTCTCTACAAAAAATGCTCCATGAGTTAAATATGGTGTTCGTGAATTGATTGAAATTGTTGCCGAAGAGCAATAATGTCCCATAATTTTGTCTTGGATAGTACTCATGATGAGAAATGTGTTTTGTGTTGATTTTGCAAGAGGAATCCAGTGTAGCTCTGCGCTTGACTGACTTTATTGGTTCTTGTGTTGACTAGCTGCTTATTGATGTGAGCCTTGCAATGAACATCGCACGTAAGTTTTTTCTGATTTTGTAGAACTGTGCTAAATGATTGTGTTTGAAGTGCCATGTGTGGTGAGGTCATACTTCAAAGCATGCATGTTGAATCCTAGAATTTGCCTTGTTATTCTAATTATCTAGCCTTGGTAAATGTAATAAATGATCTCGGGCACGAATGTTTAGAGGAAACCCAAATGTCCTTACCTTTTGTGACTACCTTGTCAGGGTGTGCAACCATTTTTGCACCATTTGAGCCTAAACTATTTGTTGTCAACCTTGTTGAAACCTCTTGAGCAAAATTTTCCCTAATTTCTCACCTATAAATCCTTTTCTAAATGTTGATTTGTTTGAATAGCCAACTTAGGGCAAAAGCTTAGTTAGGGATGTTGAAAGATAGCCAATTGGAAGAAAAAGTGATACTTATCTTTGAAGTTTGTTCAAAACGAAGGAACCCCTCCTTAAAAAAAAGAGTATGAGCAAAAGTTTGAAAATCGAAATGAAAAATAAAATTGTGATGAAATAAAAGGGGTGTCCAATAAATTGAATGATAAAATTCAGGTTTGAGTCTCCGAGTGAAAAGAATGGAAAGAACTTGAAAAGAGGTGAAGATAAGTACAACAATGTGTTGAAAAGGTGAAGTCACTGAGCCAAATGGGCCATACATTTACCCTCAGCCCCATTACAAGCCTAAAAGACCCTAGAGATCTTGCATGAACTAGATTGTGTGATGATTTGAAAATATGGGCAAACCTATGTGATGAAGCTTGCACGTATTTCCCTTTCGGAAAGTAAGAGTTACATTGATTCCTAACTTCTATATTGCGTTGTTTTGTGAGAGCATGGAATTGTTCTTAATGTGAGGGCACTTGAATGCTTTTGTTGAAATATGGTTTTGTAATATAAAAGAAGCTCTAGTGAGCTTGAGCTTGCTTGATACCGACTAGTCATCATGTGAGGCTTTTTAAGCATGATTGAGTATTGAATATACTTGTTAGTAGTCTTGTGGTATTACTTGCATGTAGGCTCCCATTTCAAAACTATTGTAGACACCCTTGTTGAACAAATTGTATTCTTGATTTACTTGAGGACAAGAAATTTTTTATGTTGAGGGTGTTTATGAGCAGTGGCTTTCCACTCATTTGAGGCCTATTTAGTTTAATAATCAGTGTCTTTAATGCCTAATTATGTCCTATTATGATGATATTTTGATGATATGCAGTGATGGAAGTCAATGGACAAGGCGAGGATTAAATCAAACAAAGAGAGGCTAAAATGTTGAATTTAAGTAAACACCCCAAGTTGGAGCTCGCCAAAAGAGAAGGGCGAACTGCAAAAATGACTAACTTTGCTGAAGTTGATAGTGTTCAATAAAAAAGGGTCAAGGCAAGTCAGCGAGAAAAGATGACTTTGACGTTCTGCTGAATGAGAAAAGGCGACCTGAGTTTCACTGCCTAATGTGACAGACTTCCGAGCTAAAATGAAGGTTGAGAAGGCGATCAAGGTTTTAATCGGTGATTTCACCGAATGGGAAAGGTAGACTTAGTTGAGTCCGCCGACTGTGGTTCAGACACCTAAAACCTTAGACCAAGAAAGGGCGAACTGAACAACCAGATGGTGATCTGCTGAATGTGTTAGGCTCACCCAACTAATGTCACCGAACAAGTCGCGAAAGAGTTCTTAATTTATTTTTAGGGAAACTATAAATAGTTAATTAGAGAGAGAAAATGTAACTTTCACTAATTCCAACTTTGAGATACTGAGTTTGAGCTTTTTCTCCATTCTCCTTAGTTTTGGGGTTTTGGATTACTTTGTAATCGACATTTTGGAGAGTTAAATTCGAAGTGAGTCTTAAAGATTCTTGCTTATTATCGGCAAATTTATGGATGAATTCACTTTGGGTATAATATCTTTCCTCTTTATTATGTTTGGCTAAAACCCCAAAGTCTAAGGGTATAATTATGGGGTTGGGTGTTGATGTATTTTAGTGGGTTTGGTTTCTTGGTCTGTTTTATTGATATTTGATTGTGGATTAAAGTTATTTAGCAGGAAATTTATTGATGGGTTAAGGTGGCCAACTTAAACCGAGGCTAGATCTGCAATTGATGCCCGAAGGGGATTAATAGAAGTGGTTAGATGGCTTGATGCCTGCAATATGGGTTTGATTTCTATATTTTTTCTTGGGAAAGGAATTGTAGACTTATCCTTATTGTTAAATCTACTCGCAAGAGGGATTTACGTAAAGTAATGGGTTGAATGGTAATTTGCATATATGAGAACGATAGGAGATTTTTTTCTATGATACTTTGAGATTGAAAGAGTAGTATCATTAATGATGACCCAACTTATCCATGATTGTCTAGTATCTTTTGAGCAAGCACCTAGACATCTTTATGCCATCAATGTGATTTCAACGTGATTCTTAGCATGGATTAGTTGTCTCCCTATCATGCGATATTGGATTGATTCTACAAGACTATTTCTTTGGGCATGCCTAGTATTTCTCTGCTTTTTTAGACTGATGTTGATCGTCATTTATCAAGAGATTTGATCTCTTTTTTGATGGTACAACGGTTGGTAGGGAAGGGGTGTCTAGCATATCTTGCTTATGTCCGTGATACTAGTGCTGGCATTCCTCCTCTTGAGTTAGTTCCTATGGTTAGAGAGTTTGCTCATGTGTTCCCTACCATTCTACACTGTCTTTCTCCTAACCAAGATATTGACCTTGGTATTGATGTTGACTTGGGCATGCAGCCAGTTTCTATTTGACCTTACCTGATGGCACCACTTGAGTTGAGAGATCTTCAAAATCAGCTCTAGGACCACTTTGGGAAGGGGTTCATTAGACCAAATGTATCTCCTTGGGGTGCTCCTGTCTTATTCTTTAAGAAGAAGGATGGTACTTTGAGTGTGTGCATTGACAATAGGCAGTTGGACAAGGTGATCATCAAGAGCAGGTATCCTATGTCGCAGATTCACTCAGGGTGCAGTGGTGTTCTCTAAGATAGACTTGAGATCAGGCTACCACCAGTTGAGGATAAGGGCGACAAACATCCCTAACACGTCCTTTAAGACTCTATATAACACTAGAGCTCTTAGTCATGTCTTTTTGGTTGACTAATGCCCCAGCAAAGTTCATAGAATTGATGAACCGTGTGTTCATGCCCTATTTAGACTCCTTTGTGATAGTGTTTATCAATGACATCTTGGTCCACTCTAGGAGTAGGGAGTTGCATGAGAAACATTTGAGGATTGTACTCCATACCTTAAGAGAGTAGTGGTTGGATGTCGAATTCACTAAGTGTGAGTTTTGGCTTTAGTCTATAGCATTCTTGGGACACGTGGTTTCAAAGGATGGAATTATAATGGATCTGGCGAAGATTGAGGCAGTTTGTGGTCGGGCCAGGCCTACTTCTCCTATTGAGGTTTGTAGTTTTATTGGGTTAGCAGGCTACTACGAACGGTTCGTGAAGTGTTTTTCTTTGATTGCGACACCTTTGACAAGATTTACTCAGAAGAATGTCCTCTTACAGTGGTATGATAAGTGTGACGTGATCTTTCTTAAGCTCAAGATTTTGTTGACTTCACTGCCAATTCTTACTTTTCCTGTTGAGGGCTATGGATGTATGGTCTATTGTGTTTCTTCAGGTGTGGGCCTAGATTATGTGTTGATACAGTAGGGTAGAGTTATTTCTGATGCTTTCAGAAACCTGAAGTTTCACTAGAAGAACTATCCCATTCATGACTTGGAGTTGGCAATAATAGTCTTCACGTTGAAGATTTGGAGGCTTTCCTTATATGGTGTTCACTACATGGTATCAGAGATTTAGGTTCACCAGCCTCACTAGTACAGGAGCAAGAGCCTAGTATAGTCTCGTAGATCGGTACGATGTCATCTGTATCTAATCTTTGAGAGGCTATTAGGAATTGTTAGGAAGACTTCATTGTTTCTTGTTTCTTATCATGTGTTGGGGGTTGTAACAATATCTAAACTTTGTTTGCTTCATTCTTTCTCTGATGGATAAAACGAGATCATTTGTGGGTGGGCGAGAGCCTCCTGCACCTCCAAGTCGAGCGTCAGATAGGGTAGAGGTTGAGGCTGACCCTGATGTCTAGGGAAAACATGGGGGCTGTAGCACCAGCTCGAGTTGATGAGAGGGCACCATCGCCAGAGTTCGAGGTAGAGGTTGAGCATTTTCAACAACAAGTGAATGGTATGGATCCAAACCTGCCTTTATCACAATTTGTGTCCACACTAGCTCTACATGATACATTTGCCAGGATCCTACGCTTCATGGAGGGTATGTCCTAGGTAGGTACTTTTCCTAGTACTTCATGTCTGCCCCAGGTTCGAGACGAGGCTCAAACTTTAGCATAGGCAGGGGCACAGGGTGTTCAGACTCCAAGGGCACATCATGCTGCTACGACTCCTCATTTAATGGTTCAGCCAGTTTCGACATTTTCTCCACCCATGACAATTAGGCTAGCTATGTCTTCTGATGTGCAGAAGATGTTGGGGCGGTTCATTAGATTGGGTCCTCCCAGGTACTCTGGTGTTGTGGGCGAGGATTTCTATGAGTTTCTACTAAGTTGACAGGAGAGGTTACATAACCTCAGTTTAGTGGATTCTCACACGGTTGATTATAAAGCTTTTCATCTGGATGGGTCGTGATAGGATCCGTGTCAACTTAATAACCTACATGCATGAATGCAGCATCCCCCAAGAAATGGAGATGGTAGTACAAAATAATGTACCGAGCATGTAAAGCATCATAAGAAATTAAACAACATATCTAAAACTAAAACCATAATACCACAGATGTAATCTGCACATAATCAACAACTCACTAAAACTACACTACTAGTACATATCTACTCCCCCTATTCTTTGCTCAAAATACATAAATAACCATTAAATCAATTGTCACACAACCATCTACACGAGCCCATATAATATCGGTAGATGTAAACCACAATCATATGATAATGAATGTAGTTCAATACCACACCATCAAATAGAACAAACTACAAGAACAAGAAATCTTACCATCACCTACCTCACGTCACCAACCATAGTAGACACAACTAGAGAAACTTTCTCCTAATAACTTGCAGGTAAAACTACCTTATTCTTCCCCATATTACGTCACCATAGTATCGACCACATACCAAGCCTTAGAGATTATGTACTCAGCTCACCACAACAACTCAATCCATAGTACACAATAATATGTCATGCATTGCAACATGGTTTTTTGACCTTCTAGATCATTTTTCTCATTTGTTTTCGTTAGTTTGGGCATTAAGAGATTTCAAATAATGATTGTAAGTTATTTATGACTTGTTGTTACTCATACTTTGGTCACCTTGTCGTTCGATCACTTGGTCATTCGGTAACCTTGTTGTTCGTTTGATTTTTATGCAAGTTTATGTGTTTTGATGCTTTTGAAATTTAAACTTTTGACTTCTGTCAAAAATTAAACTAAACAACATCATAATTCATTTCTGATGGTTTCATTAGATCTGGAAATTGAGTTTGTTCTAGATGGAGAGAGAGAGAGAGAAGTCCTAAATTAAATTTCACTTATACCTAAAACACTTGAAAATCAACTTTATGGATATGGATATATGCTAAGAGATCATCATGTTTTAAGTGCTTATGTCTTGCCATCCTTATTAAATTACATGCGACTTCACATCCTTATTCATTTTTATTAGATTATGCATATACTCGAATATTGCATAGGTTCACGGAAAAAAATTTAATCTTTTTTGAATATATTATAATTCATAGAAAATTAAATTGAATAAAGCCTAGCTCATATAACAATAATTTCTTAACAAACCTAGACTCACTATCTCTATTAAAATCCTAATAAGTTATAAAATCTTGTAAAAATAAATACATACACAAATATTTTGTATCTTAAGAATTTATTATAAATAGTTAAGACATTTTCGTAAGAAACTAACATCATATATTTTTCAAATTCTAATTTAATTTTAACTTTAAGCTCATAGGCCTTCAACATGGAATGTAAAATAGAACATATGAGTAACACTAGGAACTTCTCCCTTTTGAATATTCATCCTCGAATGTAAAATGCAACATACGAGCAATACCAGGAACTTCTTGAATTTTTGACAAACCTCCCTTATACACAAGACTATACCGCACCTACAAAAAAACCTGAAAATAATCCACCTTAACTACAGGACCGCTAGTAGCTTTAAAGCCTCATGAGGATCCGCACGATGGCCGACAAGACAAAGTCATAAAAGGAACTGAAAAATACCTTAACCCAAGAAACTCCAAACCTATAGATTATTATGGTGCCTCAAATCAATATCAACCTTCCAAAAAGGTCTAGTGTGGTGCACAACACACCCATAAACAAGACTCTACTAGATATAGCTTTTACATTCCCTAGGATAGGATGTTTCTCTAATACCAAGTTTGTTATACCCCAAACCTAGAGAAGCATGACCGGCACCCAATTCCTTACTTGATCGAGCGAACCCAAAAAAACCAATAAAATAACACAAATTACAATAATTCAATGCCGAGGCTCAAGTGACACCAAGCATTCATAATATAAAAGTGAAGAGAATGATAGAACAGACCGATAAGGTAACTTTAAAATTGTAAGTTGCATGGAAACCATCCAACACACAAATATATAGAAGCCCAAAAATTGAGAACACAAATGACAACAAGTCACAAGAGAATCATAAACCCATAAAAGATGTCTACAAGCCTCTAAGATGAAGAACAACTAATAACTAGTCAAGACAAGGCCCCAACACACCCATGAGCTATACAAAATAAAAGAAGACATCAGACTCAACAACTCCAAAAAGAATAGAGCATACCAACCATCAGTTGAACTCGACCATGTGTATGAGGGGTAAACTTAATAAGTTCTCCCAAGTAATGGAGATGTTAGAACGAAATAATGTACCAAGAATGTAAAGAATTATATAAAAATAAACAACAAAACTAAAACTAAAACTATAATACCATAGACGTAATTTGCACAAAATCAGCAGCTCACGAAAAACACACTACTAGTATAGTTCATATCTACTCCCCCGGTCATGAATAAAATTACATAAATAACCATTAAATCAACCATCACACAACCATCTACCCAATCTCATTTAAGCTTGGAAGATGTAAACAACAATGATATAATAATGAATGCAGTGCAATACCATACCATCATATGGAACCAACTGCAACAATAAGAAATCTTACCATCCCCTACCTCAGGTCACCAACCCTAGCAGACACAACAAGAGCAACCTGCTGCAAACTACTCACTGGCAAAACTACTTGCTTCTTCCCCATCTTACATCACCACAATACCAACAATATACCAAGCCTTAGAGATTCTGTACTCAGCTCACCATAACAACCCAAGCCATAATACACAATAATATGTAATGCATTGAAATATGGTTTTATTGAATCTCTATATCATTTTCTCTATTTTTTTGTTATTTTTGGCATTCAGAAGTTTTCTATAGAGACCGCAAGTCATTTATCACTTGTTGCGACTAACCGTTCAATCACCTAGTCATTTGTTTGGTTGTTATGGAACTTTATGTGTTTTAAAGCTTTTAAAGTTTAAATAGTTGAATTTGATAAGAAAAATTAGGTAAACAACCTTATAATTCATTTTTAATGCTTCCATTAGCTCAGAAATTGAGTTTGCTCTAGATGGACCTTTATTCTCTCTCGAGGCTTCCAAAATCATTTAGAGAAGCCTTGTGGCTTATTGTTAAAAAAAAACATTGAGTGTGGGACCCACTTTTGTTCGAAACAATCTTTGATGAAAGATTTGGCACCTCTGTTGAGTCTACAATATCAAATTTAATGGGGTAGCATAGTTCATTCGCATGTGCAAGGTTCAAAATGAATCCCGAGCCCCCATTGAGGCATTTTGCCAACTCTAAATTTGAGTTGATGTAGACTTTTACTGGGGTACCCAGCTTTGTTCTTCACATTCGTGAGCTTGGAGCCGCATTCATGAAGGCCAATGATATTGGTCTTCATGATGGTTGGCTTTGCATTGCATTTCATGGAGATTATTATCCTTAGCCTTCACATTCGTGGGTGTTAACCTACACGATCACACAGAAAGGGTTAGCGGACCCTATTAACATTAATTATTGTAATCATAACTATTAGGTCTCACAATTGTGATGAGTAGTGTGATAGGAAATATATAAGTTTTAGTGTTCTTCATCAATTCATTTTTTTATTTTCCTACATTCCAAGACTTTGAGAGCTCTCTTGGAAGTGGCAATTGCTGATAATTGTTGGGAATACCTAAAGGAGTGCATTGGGACATTGATATGTTTGTTATTTTTTTCATTGAACTTGTTAGTTCTCTGTGGCAAACTCCATTTTGAATTCTTTAATTCTAAACTCTTGTATTATGTTGTATGAGCTATTTTGGGTCTTGTTTGAGTGAAAATTGTGTCCTTTTTTAGGCCATATTCTCCTTGAACTGGTGGGACCCATTGTTAGAATAAATAATAAAATTCATTGTGCCAGGTCCCACCATGTCATTTTTGGCTCATTTTTAGTCACATTTTTTATTGTTACAATTTGGGTGTCAAAATAAGCATATTGACGTCAAGGTCAATAATATGATAGCATGGCATCATTTGAAGGAAACTCAAAAGGAAAAAATACCGATTTAGAGGATTAGAGCGTGCGCGAACAACATCTAATTAGGCTACGACTTACAATTCCCTAGACCTTGTTTGCTGATTATTCTAGCATAATATTAGCTAAGTGTGGGGTGAATATTTTTAATGATCCCTTGTGTTCCTTTATTTTATAAATTTAGCCTTTTTTGATATTTTGGGTAATTCTTGAGTTGCATATGACTAGTTTATATTCCCTTTGTTCCTATGAGTTGAATTTAGGCTAGAGTGTGCTTAGTATTTGTATTATGGAGACTTAGGCTATGTTTGGTTAGAGTTGTTTTAGATATTGATTTTGAGTCATGTGAGGCTTTTTTTCGAATGGAATTGGGTTACATGCCAACCTTAGGGATAGGTTGTGACCTTCGAGTATCCTTATTTGTATACATGGTAGGTTGGGTGGGGTGAGTTGATTACCTATACTTGCTTAGTACCCTATCTCCTTTTGTGTTATAGCTGGCACGAGGTAAGATTTTTGAAGGGGATACCTAGTGTTGTAGCTATTATGATATAAGATTCTAGGATAGATTAGGGTTCTATATAACTAATCTTATTTATTATTTTTGGAGTTGTTAGGGTTATGTGTAACCATTCCAACTTAAGATTCTAGGGTGGGACTAGCCTCTTTGATGTATGATTCTAGGGGAATTGTTGGGTTCTATTATGGCTTTCTAATGTAAGATTCTACGGAGGTCAAGCTATTCCAACATGTGATTTTGGGAGACGTTGGGTTTGGGGTATTGGTGCTCATTTTGGAATTATGCCTGGTAGTGTAGCCTTTGTGTGTACCCGCTATGGTAATGGGGGGTTCATCCAATTTATTGCTTATATGGTTTATCATTGTTATGCCCTGTATGTGCCTTCTAGGCTTATAGGGGACAATTAGGTTTTATGTAGCTCTTCTACCTTCCAATTTTATATTACTGTAGTAGCTTTCCTTCATTGCATGTCTAGTTATGCCTTTACTTTTGCCCTATTAACTTGTTATACTTGCTTGTTATTATGTTATTGCAATCTCAAGCTCGATCGACCTATGATGCCCAATGAGCACCCATTGTTTTGGTATTGATATTTCACTCTGCATCTTTTTTCTTCACGCAGATCCAAGCTTTAATTGCTTGCATTGATTCTCATGTAGGTATAGCTATTGTTCTAGGACTGAATTTGAGCTTGTTAACATCTGCAGTTGAGTCATCTCCTTTTGCACATTTTGGGCTAATATTTTGTATATGTCTAGTCTATACACGTCTTTTGTAGTAGCTTTGCACCAGCATCCACTATGTTTTGGATTGATCTTTATTCTTTTTTCTTAATTTGAGGGTTATATATATATATATTGTTCCTTATTTCTACTCTTGTTTCCTTATTATGCTGTATGAAAGATGTAGAATTTACCTGTAGGCAAGGACCTACGGAGGCCACTTACGGGCGGTAGTCAGGTTGACAGGCCGTAAGTGAGGAGCCATCAATGGCTCTGTCAAGTTCAGTAATTCTCAGTATCTGAAGTGTGATCTACGAAGCATCAACACGGATTGTGAGTCAGTTGATGGTCCGTAGATGACCCCCAGACTTGGTTAAATTCTTGAACCTCAGGCTGTGATCCACAGTTGAGGTGTACGGTTCGTAGATGGACCTACCAACCGTAGATTGAAAGCGTCGTTGCAGGGTCCCTAGATACAAACTCTCTAAATCTTTTGACGGTTCAACAGGGCGGTTCGTCAATGGATGTACGGACTGTAGGTCCTGACCGTAGATGGCCCCAACAGTTTTTAATTAAGGGCTTTTTGGTCTTTTCCCTGGTTAAATCCCTAATTAACTAAGTCAGTTTTACCCTTAATGTAGGTCCTATATATAGTTTTCTATACCTAAATCACTTCATTCTAGCTCATTCCCTAAATTCACCTCTCAAATATTTCCCTCTCTAAAAGGAATCCTCTCTAGCTCAAGGAAGAAGAAGAAGAAGCTAAGTCCTCCATTGGAGATCATCCAATTTCGAGTGGGCTTTGCTAAGGTATGATGGTATTGACCAATGGAGTTGCTTCCTCCATTAGACCCTCCCTTTTCTTCATGAATTTCAAGGTTAAATTCCCTTCAAGTAAGCTAGGGTTTGATCAATTGTTATGGGTTTTTCGAGTATGAGTCCAATTACTGATTTTATGCTTTGTAGTGCACGATCTAGCGTGGGTAGAGTAATTTAGTGCACAATCTAGCGTGAATTACATGATTTTTGTTAGTATTGCATGAACCCCCATGATCCCAAGTAAATTCTCCCCAATTTGATAATCTATGCCTTGATTGTTGGGTTGAGATATGAATTGATGAAATTGATGGTTCATCTATGAAATTGAGCATGAATTAGGGTTAAGTGCATGAATTTAGCATGTTCAAGTAAAAAGCATGATCTTCCTATTTTATGTGGGTTACTTCAAGTATGACTAAATTGCCTTGATTATGACTTTTAAGAGCTAGCTTGCATTGAATTGCATGGTTTAAAATAAAGGCAATATGTACCCATTAGCTATGAAGAAAAGCATGATAGCATCATGAAGAAAGAGGTTTATAGAATCAAGCATGTTTTATATGAAATCTATGATATGATGTTGTTGACTCTTGAAAGGGTTTTCTCATATAATGCTCAACCTAAGCTTGTGAAAGGTTTTTCTCACATGTAAAGGATTCATAACTTGTTAAAAAGTTTGTTTAACTAAAATTGAATAAAGAGCTTAAAGAAGCTATTCTAGGGGTGTAAGCTTGGACAAGTCCATGAAACAAGAATCACTCAATGAAGTAAGCTTGGACTAGTCCATGGTATGTGAAGTCATGTTTAGCTTGGATTGGCAACCCCAGTTGTGCCTTTCCATGGATATCAATATTTATGATTGTATAGTGGGAATTATGCATAGAACCGAGTGGACGGGTGACAAGTCCCCATATGTCCTATGCCTATGTGCCCCCCTAGGTGGTCTTTAACAAGACCATATCAGCTTTGCTAGTGGATCCACGTAGGCTATGGTTCAGGATTCTACCTTGGCAAGTAGAATGGCCCTTTTTCGGTGTAGGGCAGACATCGGATTCCATGTTGAGTTATTCCATGGTCTACAGACCAGTTTAAGGCCTTTCCCACACTTTAGGTTGCACAATGGTGCATGGGTTACTAAAAGTAAAGTAAAGAAAAGAAGAGTAGAAGAAAGATGATTTAGCTTGCTTTGGCCACGGTTTATGCTTTATGCTATTTGCTTATATGCCTTATCATGTTTAGCTTGCCCAATTGCATGCCATGTTTATATTTCAGTTTCTAGCATGTTTTATGAGTTTATATGCATGGCTATCATACTTAGTACTTTATTGTGCTAACGCATACTCTTACCTGCATCAACTTCTTTGGTGTAGGACGTGGCAGTTCTCCTACTGGTGGCTCGATCATTGACTTAGAGTTGAGAAGAAGACTTGGTGAATCCTCATCCATCCGAGGATATGGCCTTGTTGGATTTTACTTTGATGTCTTTCCTTATGTTGGATATTGTATTGGGCTTCGTCCCTATAGCTTTTATTCGTATTCTATGATACTAGAAGGGTTTGAGACATGAGTTGTAGACTTCCGCTGTTTTGATTAAAGCTTTGATATAAAAAGCTCTTTTGAACTCTTATTTCTCTATTATCTTGTATGTTATGTATGCTAAGGGCTTGTATGTGGCCTCTCGGGGTCTTGTACTCCGTGTTACATCTAGGGGCTACCCTTGGTCCTGACAGCACCGCTGGAACCGAGACTAGCCTAGCCACCACCTAGGTCTATTGTCACGTCGGGACTTCAGACAACTATCACTTAGCTTTTACTAGTGCTAGAGGGTATGTAGCAGGCCCCAAAGAATCCATGAGTGTAGCCTATTATTGTGGTTCCCTAGGTAGAGATAAAAGCAACACTTGTGGCTGCTTACCTTTGGTAGTTGAGGTCGCCACGTTTGTTGAGGAGCAGAAGATGTTAGGATGGTTCTTGAGATTTTCTCTTCTGAGGTTTTTAAGGGATACTGGAGAGGGTACTCATGAGCTTCTAACCAGCTATCGTGAGAGATTGTATACACTAGGCTTAGTTTAGTCTAAAGGGATAGATTATAGGACTTATTCTCTAGACAGACCAACTAGGCATTGGCGGAATTCGTACATGGAGTGTAGGCCAGCTAGGTTACCTCCCCTATCTTTGACATAGGTCTCCGAGGTCTTATATGCTATGTTTATATCCCCCACAACATCTGGGAAAGGTGAACATATCATTTCACCAAGTTAGGGAAGGGCTCCTTTTCAGTACCGAAGTATAAAATGCATTTCAATGAGCTCTCCTAGCATGCTACTATGATTCTTCCCACAAAGGAGGAGAGAATTTAGTATTTAGTTGAGGTTTGACACTTCCACTATTGATTCTAACAGAATCATTAGCATCAGTGGATAGGTCCTTTTTGGATGTATTTGACTATGCTCATTGGAAGAGCTAAGTTTCATGGGGGCAGTGATGAGAGGGTTCACTTTTAGGGTAGCTATAGTGGTTCTCAGTCCCATGATAGGGGCTTTTCGGTAGAAGTCACCATGCTTATTATCCTCAGGGGCACTATAGCTGACAAATTAAGGCCTCGCTTCAGATTTCAGGTCATGGAGTCCAAAGAGGATCATATAGTCTTCCACCTAGACCATGGGGTGATTTAGGGTGCTTTGTTATGGGGAGATGGTCCATTATGTCAGCTATGGTTGTAGAATCTCCGACTAGAGGTGGTGATCAAGTTCGTATAGGTGGTCCCTAAAGCACTCGAGGAGGTGCACAAATAAGTAGAGTGAGTGGTAGAGCTGGAGCCTAGTCCAGGGGTGTGCATAAGTATAAATATGCGGATCCTGCTAGTCTGAAGGTTAAGGCCAGTGATTCAGTGATTGCAGTGACAATCTCACTTTGCTGTTGGCTGACCTTTGCTTTACTTGATCCATGCTCTACATATTTATATGTATATATTTATTTTTCTTTTTAGTTGGAGTTGCTTTCTGAGCCTTTGTTAGTTTCGTTGCATGTAACAACTCCCATGAGTGATTGTTTACTAGTGGATCAAGTCAGTATAGCCTATATGGTGAGAATTTGGGAGTGCAACCTGTGGGATGACCTCATTTTACTTGATATGTTAGATTTTGATATAATTCTGGGCATGGACTAGTTATCCCCCTATAGTGTAGTCTTGGATTTCATTCCCAAGACCATTATGTTAGTCATGCTTAGTAATCCCTAGATTGTGTGGCAGGGGTTTGATAGCAGCACACTGACTATGATTATTACTTATATTGTGTTTCAGAGGTTGTTATCTATCGGTTACTTAGTCTATTTGGATTATTTTGTGATTTTAGTAGGAGGGCCTACAATTAATTATGTTCCTATTGTGCGTGACTTTATGGCTTTTTTTCCTGTTGACCTACATGGCCTTCCTCTAGAGTGTGATATTTGCTTTACTTTTGATCTATAGTCGAGCACTCATCCTATTTATTTTCCACCCGATTGTATGGCATACCTTGAGCTTAAAGAGCTCAATATTATGTTTTAGGATCTTTTAGGTAAGGGATTTACTAGGCTGAATGTCTCACCTTGGGGTGCTCCTATTCTATTTATGAAGATGAAGGATGAATCTATGCATACGTATATTGATTATGGGTTGTTAAATAGGGTGATGGTGAAGAATAAGTACTTTATGCCTCGTATAAATGACTTGTGTGTTCAGCTTCATGTTGTTTTGGTGTTTTCAAAGATTGATTTGAGGTAGGTCTACCCTTAGCCGAGGATTAGGGTGAAGGATATCCCTAAAACAACCTTTAGGACTCGTTATAGGCATTATGACTTTCTTGTGATGTCTTTTGTTTGCACTAATGTCACAGTGGCATTCATGAACTTGATGATTCATATTTTAAAGCCTTATATAGACTCCTTTGTCATTATTTTCATTGATGACATACTTTTGTACTTGTAGAGTAGGGAGGAGCAGGAGAAGTTGGGGATTATGCTCCAGACTTTAAGGTATCAGTGGCTTTTTGCCATGTTGTCAAATTGTGAGTTTTGGCTTAAGTCTGTAGCATTCTTAGGGAATGTGGTGTCCAAACCACTGATGTTTGAGGATGTTCATGATTTGGCCAGACCCACCTCAGTGCCTGAGATTTGAAGTTTCATTAGGTAGGCAGGCTACTACAGATGGTTCGTAGAGGGGTTTTTTTCTATAGCAGCATCATTGACCAGGATGAAAAGATTGGATGTTCCTTTGAGTTGTCCGATGAGTGTGAGGTGAGTTTTCTAAAGCTCAATGAGTTCTTAACCACCACTCTTTTTCTGACTCTTCAAATTGAGGGCAAGGGGTTTACGGTGTATTATGACATATATGGTGTTTTCTTGGGTTGTGTTTTGATGCAACAAGTCAATGTTATATCTTATGTGTCGAGGAAGATTAAGATGCATGAGTGCAACTAACCCACTCATGATTATGAGTTGGAGACAGTAGTTTTCACGCTTAGGATTTAAAGGCATTACTTGTATGGAGTTCATTATGAGATCATCACATATCACTAGAGTCTTCATTGTGTTCTGAGCCAAAAAGACCTTAATTCAAGGCATCTTAGGTGGATTGAGCTCCTGAAGGACTATGATTTCTCTATATTGTACCATCGGGGCAAGGCAAATGTGGTGGCGTACACCTTGAGCTAGAAAGTGGTAAGTATGGGGAGTCTTGCCTTCCATTAGGTTTTGGAGAGACCTTTGGTGTTGGACATCCATCCATTAACCAAGAGGTTGGTTCGTCTTGATATCTCTTATTCGTATTGAGTTCTAGCTTGTATGGATTCTTGCTCCACCCTATTGGAGCATATATGTGGTAGGTAGTTTGAAGATGTAGATTTGGTGGCCATTCGTGATTGTTTTCTAAGCAGTTGATTCTAGAAAGGAGACCTTAGACTCTGAGGGTGTTTTGAGATTCATATGTTGTATTTGTGTTCCACGAGTTGGGGATTTCATTTAGATGGTACTTCAGAAGGCTTACAACTCTGGGTATTCCATTCAGCCATGCTTAACTAAGATGTATCGAGACTTGAGGTAGCATTACTAGTGGAGTGGTATGAAGAGGAATATAGAAGACTTTGTAGCTCGTTCCCTATCTTTCCAGCTGGTGAAAGTCAACTTTAGGCTTGGTGGTGAGTTTTAGAGATTACCCATTCTTGAGTGGATTTCTCAAGGTGTTGACATTATTTGGGTCATCATGGATCGATTGACCAAGCTGGCTCATTTCTTGCCCATTCAGTGTTTCTTCAGTGTTGATAGGTTAGCTCATATCTATGTTCATGAGATTGCTCACCTTCATGGGGTGTAAGCGTCTATTATCTCCGTTTGAGGCTTTTAGCTAACTTTTATATTTTGGAGAGCATTCAAGGAGGAGTTGGGTAACATAAATCGATCTTAGCAGGACATTTAACCCATAGACCGATGGGCAGTCAGAACAAACTATTTATATTTTGGAGGATTTTCTTTGAGCATATGTGTTGGACTTTGGAGGCTAGTGAGATTAGTTTTTGGCTTTTGTAGAGTTTGCTTATAATAACAACTACCATTTGAACATAATATGTCCCCATTCGAGGCATTGTATGGTAGACATTATAGATCTGATGTTGGTTGGTTTAAGGTTTCAGAGCCTAGAACACGTGGTATGGACTTGCTTTAAGATGCTTTGGCTTGATTTTGTGTTGTTCATGATAGGCTATAGAAGGCTGAGAGTAGGCAAAAGAGCTATGCTGACCATATGCGTTGAATTTTTAGCATTGGTGTTACTGATCTGGTTTTCCTCCAAGTTTCTCCCTTGAAGGGTGTGATGAGATTAAGGAGGCAGAGCAAGCTTAGACCTAGGTATATTGGTCCTTTTGAGATCCTTCGAGCTGTTGGTGATGTTGCATATGAGATGGCCTTCCCACCTGCCTATTCAGTTGTTCATCCAGTTTTCCATGTGTTGATGCTTCATCAATATATTCCTGATGAGTCCAATGTGCTCTAGTACGACTTAATCCAATTGGATGATTGTTTGATTTTCATAGAGGAGCTAGTTGCTATTGTGGCTAGGGAAGTCAGACGGCTAAGATTGAGAGGTATTCTTATGGTTAAGGTTAAGTGGAGACACCAACTAGTCGAGTAGGCTACATGGGAGACCGAGCATGACTTGAGAGCCCAGTATCTGTATCTATTTAATGCTTCAGGTACTTTTTGAATTTTTACTTTCGATGACTATTGTCCTTTTCGTAGTGGATGTTGTAATGACCATATAGGTCATTTTATCTATTTTCAGTGTTTTTGACATTTATAGCTTTCCTATAGCGACATAAGTCATTTATGACTTGTTGAGACTGACAATTTGGTCACCTAGTAATTCATTTGATTTTTATGCAAGTTTATGTGTTTTGGAGCTTTAGAAGTTTAAATGGTTGACTTCGGTTAAAACTTTAGGTAAATAACCTCATAATGCAATTTTGATGGTTTTGTTAGCTTAGTAATGTTAAGTTTTGTTTGGATGGACCTTTGGTTTGGGTTCCGAAACTTCGAGACTCATTCTGGGCAACCTTGTGGCTTATGGTTCATATTGAGCCTTAGGTGTGGGACCCACTTTTTGTTTGGACGACCTCTGATAGAAGTTTTGACATCTTCATTGAGTCTGGAATATCAAATTTCATGGGATAGCATAATTCGTTTGCATCCGTGGGGTTCCAAATGAATCTCGAGAGCTAGTCATGTCATTTTGACAACTCCAATTTTGAGCCGGTGCAGCTTTTTGCACGTGCACCATGCTTTGTTAATTCGCATCCACAAGCTTGGAGCCGCGTTCACAAAGGCTAATGAGATTTGTCTTTGCAATTGTAGACTTGGCATCGCTTTTGGGGAGATCATTTTCCTTGGTCTTCGCATTCGTAGACGTTGAGCCACGTGATCACCTAGAAAGGGTTAGTAGACCTAATCTACACTAACATCACTACCGCGACCATTAGGTCTCGCAATCATGATGAGCAGTATGATTGGCAGCGTATCAATTTCATTATTTTTAATAAAGTCATTTCTCTTTTTCCTCTATTTTAATACTTTGAGAGCTCTTTTGGAAGTGGGAATTGCTGATAATTGTTGGGAATAGCTAGGGGAGCGTGTTGGTACATTGATAGGTTCTTTGTCTTTGCGTTGAACCTGTACTTTCCTTTTGATTTCCTCTATTTTGAATTATTTAATTGTGATATCTTGAATTATGGTGCATGCGTTGTTTTTGTAAGGCCCCGTATGTTTGTAGCATTTGAAATAACAAGCTTATAATGGACAAGCCAATTTTTTATAATTTATGTCAGCCGACATTAAGATGTTAGGAGAATAATGCAAATTAGGTGGTTATACCAAGGAATAACTATATAAAGTCACTTGGATTCGATGATAGAAGTTAGAGGCCAAGGGGGTCCTTGAAACATTAAATTTAAGTGAGGGATTTATTATAAGAAAGTTTTGATATGTTCTTATTTGTGTACTGACTTGGGATGAGTATATCTCCCATAATATATATGGATTTAAAAGATCTCTACTATATCGAATCCAAGGTCTAGCCAACTATTTTCTAGAAACCAAAAGCGTTCATCAATATGATATCACAGTAAAGAGTTATTACCATTTTACCGTAGGTTGTCCGAGAGAACTAGATCACTGATTCGAGTCGGCTTTGGTGGCCTTTAGATGGTGCTTTTTGACTTCAAAAAAGATAACATTCACATTTTCTGAAAGGAAAAAACTCCAGCAGCAAGTGAAGAGATCTCCAAGACATTTGAGGTAGGAAAATATCCTTTTCTAGCTTGATTCTTCCTTGGCTCAAGTTCGGAGAAATGTTCTCCTCATTTCAAGCTTCATGTTGTGCTATTTCTCATAATTTTTCATTGTAGTTGAAGTAATTTCATGTGTAATCTAGGTTTTAAGTTAAGTATATGGTTGAGCTACTTTGACTTAAGGTTCTACACCTACATTTCTTAGAATCTCGTGGCTTAATGTTTGAAACCGATTCCTACCACCTAGGCTTTATTTTGGGGGGGCATTTTCTTAAAGTGTTGGAGTTTGGATGGCATTGGTACCTTGAGGTGGATTAGTGTGCTCGACAGGAAATTTTTTTGTTTTAAGGTAACTTTCCTTCAATCACCTCCCTCATGTTTTTTCATTTTTGGTCATTTTGTCAGTTTTTAAGCCACGAGGTGGCGTATGGGGGCTGTGGCTCTGGGCAACCTAGTTGTGTTGTTGTGAGCTGTTTTGATGTGTATATTGATGGTATTGAAGTTATGGATGGATGAGAAATTTTTGTGCCACTTTTAGTTGTAGCGTACGGAGGTTATCGATTGAATAGTATGAAGTGCACCTTGTTATATTACCTCGGGAGCCTATCGCTCTTGTGAGATGGGATAGACTCGTGTTGTTATTAGCTACACGTTATTTAGAGATTGTGATTTTGTTTGTTGATTTAAAAGTGGGATGGGTTATATGGCAATCTTAACGCCCTATTGATGGGTTATGGCTTGTTTCTGCAGCCAAGTTGATTCTCGCATTATTGCATTACTTTTGGTTTGCTAAGCTTCTTAGAGAAACCTTTGGGCTTTCGATTAAAAGGTATGTTAAGGCTATTATTTCACCTTTGGAATGATTCTAATGGCCTAAACTTTTTATGGCTGGTATATTGTCATTATTTGAAATATATCCTTGTCAAATTAAGTTGACTACCACCGTGTGATATAATGTCTATCAGCGACACTCTACTCCTTAGTTAGTGGTCTATAAAAGCATTTTATGATTGTGTTTTAATCAATTATGATTATTTGTTATTGTTGTGATATTTTATCATCTGGATGCCACCTAAGAGCTTGTTTCGGCCTTAACATAAACTGACATTGAAGGGCTCTTGAGCATATAGATTGATTTTTTTATTGTGCCTACAAGCCGGGTAGACCATGACTATGGGCTTGGTAGACTGCGCCTACAGGCCGAGTAGACCGTACCTATGGAGCAACATATATGTATTGTACAACGGAGCCTCAGAAATGCATTAATTCACGGCACATTAATATTCAAATAGGTCAAATCAGATTATCAAAGGGATCCAGGTAAGGTGGCTAATAGGGGTATCTAACAACTATTTGCGCTCGCTAGGATTTATAATGATTGTTTGCGGTTTGTACTTACTGGGCTTATGGGGGGGGCATGCCAAGTTAGTGCTTGTTATGTGTTTATATTGTCTTATTCTAGTGAGTTTATAACACCGCAAATCTTGGAAAAAGAGAAATGTCCTTTTGGGGTTGAAGTCTTGTTCTATGGGTCCCATCTACGGATCGTAGAAGCTTCTACGGTCCGTATATGGAAACTGTAGGAAGGGGAAAATAATTTTCCAAAATCAAGTCCCATTACCCTTTTTATGGTTCACCAGGACGGTCCTTCATCCTATGTACAAGCCGTAGAAGTGTTCTGTCAAAAGGTAGGTGATTTCATGGTCCCGGTACTTCGTCTACGGTTGACCAGTACGGATCGTAGAAAGTTCTACGGTCCGTAGGTCGGAACTGTAGGTAGAGTCTGACAGTTATTTTTAAAGGGCTTCTGGGTCTTTTCCTAATTGTTTTAACCCAATAATATGTCATTTTTCCCTCTAACCTAAGCCCTATATAAAGCTTTTAAGCCCCAATTTACCCACCTTCAAGTCATTCTTCTATTTCCCTAGAATATAACCAAATACATTCTCCCAATTCCCTCCCAAAATCAAAAGGAAGAAGAAGAAGCTAGAGTTCATTCAAGGGCATCAATTCACCATCCATCTTGGGCTTTTGGTAGCATTGTATGTGTGTATTCACCCATGGAGTCCTTCCCTCCATGGAGTCCCCAAGACTTCCAATTTCTCAATTCAATTTCAATTGATTTAGTTAGGGTTTCAATCCAATTTTTGGGTCTCATCCAATTATAATTGATTATTGTTGATTAAGTCTTTTAATGCATGATTTTTATGATAATCCATGATATCTAGTTGTAATAACATTGACCCATGCCTAAATTGTGGTTTTCAACTATGAACCTATGAACTATGAAATTATGAAGATATGCATGTTTTTATGAAATTTTTGTAAATGATTTGGGGATGCTTTGGAAGGGAAGTATCAATGGTATTGTGAAAGGATTTCTCACTTACAATGATGATCATGATTGTGAAAAGTATTTCTCACATATGAATTCACATTAGTGAAAGGTTTTCTCATCCATGTTGAATTAGGTTTAAGGAGCTATTCTATGTTTTGATTTAAATGTGTGGATTGGTATTGATCATTGCCTTTCCCATGTTATAATGGTATTTTACTTTTATATCGATCTGTTCCTTTGGGATTTAGACTTTGTAGCGAGAGGGCTTTGAGATAGAGGCTCAATTAGGGTAGTCTCTAGTAGCAACCTCTAGTCGCTAACTATGTGCTTCCGTAGGATTGTCTTAAATGACCTAGCTAGTGGATCCACTTTAGCGAAAGAGGATGTGTTTGGAATGTACGTTGGAAAGTAGACTCCCCTTCTTTCGATATGAGGGATATATCGGATTCCATGACATAGCTCTCGTGGTCTTTTTGTTGGTTAAAGCTAATATCCCACAAAATGAATATGATTTCATCAAGCTTTTCTTATGTCCCCTATTTCAAATGTCTTGACTATATCTTATGGTTTCCATGTTTTGCTTCCTTAAACCTTAAATTGTTCAAAGAATGATCATGTCTACAAGCTTTAAACTATTCATGCTATCATGTCTATTTTATGAATATTGCCCAATACTTAGTACATTCCATGTACTAATTCATATTGTGCCTACATTATCTAATGAATGTAGGGTCCGATGCTCTTACCTCACACACTCGTGGCTAGTTGGTTTAATTGGCTTTGAATATTGGTGAGTTCTCATGATCCGAGGACTGAGATACTTTTATAGTTTTATGTAATTTCTAGTTTTCAAACTATTTACGTGATGTATGGGTTACGTCCCAATCACTTTCCTTGTGATGTACTAGATGGCTTATTGAGACTTATACTAGACTTTTGCTTTGTCAAACTCTTTGAAATATGAAAATGCTATTATTTGAATTCTTTATTTCTACTATCTTGTATGATGTATTCTAAGAGGCTTGTGTAGGGTCTTTCGGGGTCCTATATACCATGTTATTCCTAGGGTCTACTTTGGGTCGTGAAAGACTTGGTATTCAAAGTGAAATGTTTAGAAAGGTCCTAGAATATCTCATAATCCACGTTGAGTAGAGTCTTGTTTATGAGTGTGAAGCACATAACATTTATGAATAGGAAGCTATAATATGTTTAGGAAATTCCATTGCTTTTATCATTCTAAAGTTGTGCGATAGAGTGTAACTCTATATGTCTCTCTCCTATTCCGTATCCGATGCTTTTCAGGAAATAGCCCCTCGAAGACCATTCACTAGGAGGAATGTGAATGAGAATGTGGAACAAGAAGCTTCTCAAGAAGCTCCACAAGCTCTGGCCAACCCCTTGGCTGAACAAGTGACTAATGTGGAGTTTAGAGCTGCTTTTGACGTGTTTGCTCAAGCAATGATGGCTCAAGCCAATAGGGAGGTTGTGGTCCCCGTGAACCCAAATGTGGGTATGGTGGCAATTATAGTAAGGGACTTCACTCGGATGAATCCTCTAGAGATTCATGGTTCTAAGGTTGAGGAGGATCCTAAAGAGTTCATTGATGAGGAGCATAAGGTTTTGATGATTATGGGTGTGATGCCAATAGAAATGACGGAATTGGCTTCTTATCAACTTAAGGGATTGTTCAAGTTTGGTTCAACCAATGGAAGGAAGAGAGGGTGGTTGATGCAGGTCCTCTTGATTGGAAAAAGTTTAAGGTTGCTTTCCTTGATAGGTTCTTTCCCCCTTGAGATGAGGGAAGCAAAGGTACTTGAATTCATCAATGCTCGTCAAGGAAATATGTGTGTGAAATAGTATGCCTTGAAGTTTACTCAATTGGCCAGGTATGCTCCAACTATGGTTGCCGACTCTAAGGCAATGATGAGTAAGTTTGTTTCGGCTGTGTCCGAGTTAGTGGTTAAGGAATGTCGTACGGCCATGCTCATTAAGGAAATGGATATTTCTCATTTAATGATTGACACTCAACAAATTGAAGAGTAAAAGGTTAAGGAAAAGTCTAGGGAGACAAAGAGGGCAAAGGGAGACAAAGAGGGCAAAGACCGGTGATGGTGACTTTTCACACTCAAGGTCCGATGGACATGGTCGTTCAAGGTTTCAAAAAAGGTTTTCCGGTCAAGATTCCTCCAATGCTCCGGCTCCTAACTAGTTCAAAAAAGATAGGGCATGTAACCCTAAACCTCAAGGAGGAATTAGTGGTAGAAATGGATTTTCGGTTCCCGCATGCCAAAAGTGTGGCAAGAGTCATCCGGGAAAATGCTTGATGGGCACGGATAATTGTTTTGGTTGTGGCAAGAGTGGTCACCGCTTGAGAGATTGTCCATCTAGACTGGACAAAGCAAAGGATGGTAGGCAAGCTCCTCCTATTTGTTCGTGTTCAAGTGCTCCAAAGAAAAACCGGTTCTATGCGCTTCAAACTCAACATGACCAAGAGGGTTCTCCCAATGTTATTACCGGTATGTTGAAAGTCTTTCATCTTGAGGTTTATTCTTTGCTTGATCCTAGTGCTACCTTGTCTTTTGTGAAGCCATATGTGGCTATGAGATTTGATGTTCTTCTGGATGTGTTGTTAGACCTTTTTTCCGCCTGTACTCCTATTAGTGAATCTATTGTAGCTAAGAGAGTCTATAGAAATTGTCTCGTTTCTTTATCCCTTAGAGTAACTCATGTTGATCTTGTAGAGGTTGATACGTTAGATTTCGATGTTATTCTTGGTATGGATTGACTTTATTCTTGTTATGCTTCTGTTGATTATAGAACCCGAGTGGTTAAGTTTCAGTTTCAAAATGAGCCCTACCTAGAGTGGAAAGGGGGAAATTATAGGCCTAAGGGTCAATTCGTTTCATATCTTAAATCTAGGTAAATGATTTCTAAGGGTTGCATATATCATCTTGTTTGGGTTAGGGATATGAATTCCAAAGCCCTTCTTCTTGAGTCAGTCCCCGTTGTAAATGAGTTCCTGGAAGTGTTTCCTAATTATCTACCCGGTGTTTCTCCTGAAAGGGAAATAGACTTTGGTATAGACCTTCTCCAAGATATGCAACCTATCTCTATTCCTCCTTACCGTATGACTCTAGCAGAACGTAAGGATATGAAGGAACAATTGAAAGACTTGTTGAATAAGGGTTTCATCCAACCGAGTATCTCACCATGGGGTGCTCCAGTTTTGTTTCTCTGTAAGAAGGATGGTTCACTTCCCATGTGTATTGATTACAGGCAGTTGAACAAGGTTACTATTAAGAATTAGTATCCTTTTCCAAAGATCAATGATTTGTTTGACCAACTCCAAGGAGCGAGTTTACTTCTCTAAGTTGACCTTCGAACGGGTTATCACCAATTAAGGGTGAAGGAAGATGACATTCCGAAGACGGCTTTTCAAACTCGGTATGGTCATTATGAGTTTTTGGTAATGTCACTTGGATTGGCCTATGCTCAGGCTGCATTTATGGACTTGATGAATCGAGTGTTTAGACAATATCTTTACATGTTTCTTATTGTATTTATTGATGACATTTTGATATACTCAAGAAGTAAAGATGAGTATGCCGATCATTTAAGGATTGTGTTACTAGTCATCAAGGACCAACAACTATTTGCAAAGTTCATTAAATTTGAGTTTTGGTTGAGATTCATGGCTTTTCTTGGTCACATTTTTTCTGGTAAGGGTATTGAGGTAGATCCTAAGAAGACGGATGCGGTTAAGAATTTTCCTAGACCACTATCCCCTTCAGATATTCAAAGTTTCTTAGGTTTTGGTGGTTATTATAAAAGGTTTGTGGAAGGGTTTTCTTTGATTGCCTCTCCATTGATTGCATTGACCCAAAAGAAAGTTATGTTTTTATGGTTGGAAGCATCTGAGAAAAGATTTTGAGAGTTGAAGGATAGACTCACTTTGACTTTGATTTTTACGTTACCGGAAGAATGCGATGGATTTATTGTTTATTGTGATTCTTCAAGGATTGGATTAAGGTGTGTTCTTATGCAAAATGGGAAAGTTATCACCTATGCTTTAAGGAAACTTAAAATTCATGAAAAGAACTATCCTACCCATAATTTGGAGCTAGCGGCAATTGTGTTTGCCTTAAAGATTTGGAGGCATTACTTATATGGGTGTTCACATTGATGTCTTTACCGACCACAAAAGTTTGCAATATGTGTGGAAGAAAAAGAATCGAAATATTCACCAATGTAAATGGCTAGAACTCTTGAAGGATTACCACATGAGTGTTCTTTATCATGCTGGTAAGGTGAATGTGGTGGAAGATGCTCTTAGTCGACTATCAATGGGTAGTGTTGCTCATGTAAAGGAAGATAAAAAGGAGTTGGTTCGTGATGTTCATAGATTGGCCTGATTGGGTGTTTGGTTGATTGATTCTAATGCATGTGTGTTATTGTTCATAATGGTTCCAAATCGTACTTCGTGTCGAATGTGAAAGCCAAGCAAGGTCCTGATTTGATTTTGTTGAATTGAAGGAAGCAGTGCTTAAAAGGTTTGTTGAGGCTTTCTCCCAAGGGGAAGATGGTGTGCTTCGATATCAAGGTCGATTGGTGTGTTTCGAATATTGATGATTTCAGAGAGCAAATCTTATCAGAAGCACATGCTTCTTGATATTCCATTCACCCAGGAGCCACCAAGACGTACTGTGACTTGCAGGATCTATTTGTGAAATGGGATGAAAAAAGATATTACGGAATTTGAGGCTAAGTGTCTTAATTATCAACAAGTGAAAGTTGAGCATCAAAAGTTAGGAGGTTTGTCCCAAGATATTAATATCCCTACTTGGATGTGGGAAGATTTGATTATGCGCTTTATTGTGGGTTCACCATGCTCCCGGTGACAACATGACTCAATTTGGGTTGTTGTAGATCATATGACGAAGTCAGCTCATTTTATTCCTATCAAAGTTTCTTATTGGGTAGAGGATTATGCTATGTTTTATCTAAGAGAGCCAGTTAGGTTGCATTGAGTACCTCTATCCATTATCTCCGATCGTGGTACCCAGTTTACTTCTTAATTTTTGAAATCTTTCTAAAATGGACTTGGTACTCGTGTTAAGCTTAGTACAACCTTTTATCCTCAAACCGATGGGCAAGCCGAGCATACCATCCAAACTTTAAAATATATGTTGAGAGCTTGTGTTATTGACTTCAAGGATAATTGGGAGGATCACTTGCCTTTGATTGTGTTTGCTTATAACAATAGCTATCATTCAAGCATTGGCATGGCTCCATTTGAGGCTCTTTATGGTAGAAGGTGTAGATCTCCCATAGGTTGGTTTCATGTAGGTGAGGTTGCTTTGATAGGTCCCGAACTGGTACATGAGGTTATGGACAAAGTTTTGCTTATTAGAGAAAGGTTGAAAATGACTCAAAGTTGACAAAAGTCCCATGCCGATGTTAGAAGGAGGGACTTTGAGTTTGATGTAGATGATTATGTCTATTTGAAAATTTCATCCATGAAGGGTGTAATGAGGTTTGGAAAGAAAGGGAAGCTTAGTCCTCAATATATGGGCTCATATCAGATTTTGAGGTGTTTTGGTAAGGTTACTAATGAACTTGATTTGCCGAAAGGCATAGCATCGGTACATCCAGTTTTTTCATGTCTCCTTGTTGAAGAAATGTGTTGGTGATCCGACATTTATTGTACCATGGGAGAGTTTTGGTATAAAGGAGAGCCAATCTTGTGAAGATGTTCTGATTGAGATTTTGGACCGGCAAGTTAAGAAATTGAGGAATAAAGAAGTTGCATCCGTCAAGGTCTTAAGGAGAAATTAAATAGTTGAGGGTGCTATTTGGGAGGCTGAGGTAGATATGATGTCCCATTATCCCCATCTCTTTTCCTCAGATCCTATTCTAGCTAAAGGTATTTAGTCCTGATGGTTCATCCTTTTTGGTTTTATGTGTCTTAGTTGTTCTCATGTTTCCTCATGCATGAATACTGGTGAAAATTTTATTTTTGAGAAAATGAGTTAACTTGGTTGATTTCTTCGTGATTATGTGCATTTGAGTGTTATTTGCATGTAGAACTTATGAAATGATGTTTCGAATATGATTTATCTTTGAGTTGATGTTCCTCTTTGTTTATATGCTTTTGATGAAGATGTATTCTTATTAGGCTGTTAGATCTCTTCCCCTATTCTCCTTGTGTTGCCTTGAGTCCCATTCGACAACGAATATTCCCAAGGGTGAGATATTGTAACTCTTTGGATCTTGGAAAGGGAGAAAAGACTTTTTTGGGCTAAAGTATGGTTCTACGGTTCCCATCTACAGACCGTAGAAGCTTCTACGGGCCCTAGATGGAAACTGTAGGAAGGGTGAAAACAGTTTTCAAAAATTAAGTCCCAATACCCTTTTTACAGTTCCCTAGGACGGTCTGTCATCCTATGTACGAGCCGTAGACGTTTTTCGTCAAAAGGTAGGTGAATTCATGGTCCCAGTACTTTGGTCTTTTACTAATTGTTTCAACCCATTACTATATCGTTTTGACTTCTACCCTAAGCCCTATATAAAGATTTTAAGCCCCAATTTACCCACTTTCATGTCATTCCTCTATTTCCCTAGAATATAACCAAATTTATTCGCCCAATTCCCTCCCAAAATCCTACGGAAGAAGAAGTAGCTACAGTTCATTCAAGGGCATCAATTCACCATCAATCTTGGGATTTTGGTAGCATGGTATGTGGGTATTCACCCATGGAGTCCTTTCCTCCATGGGGTCCCCAAGACTTCCAATTTCTCAATTGAATTGATTTAGTTAGGGTTTCAATCCAAATTTGTGGGGCTCATCTAATTATGATAGAATATTTGTTATTAAGTCTTCAAATGCATGCTTTTTATGATAATCCATGATATCTAGTTGAAATTACATTGACCCATGCTTAAATTGTGTTTTCCAACTATGAACCTATGATGAACCTATGAATTATGAAATTATGAAGATATGCATGTTTTTATGAAATTCTTGTAAATGCTTTGGAAGGGAAGTATCAATGCTATTGTTGAAGGATTTCTCACTTACTATGATGATCATGATTGTGAAAGGTACTTCTAACATATGAATTCACATTGGTGAAAGGTTTTCTCATCCATGTTAAAATAGGTTTAAGGAGCTATTCTATGTTTTGATCTAAAAGTGTAGATTGGTATTGATCATTTCCTTTCCTATGTTATAATGGTATTTGACTTTTATCTATTCCATTAGGATTTAGACTTAGCACCGAGAGAACTTTGAGGTGGAGGCTCAATTAGGGTAGTCTCTAGTAGAAACCTCTAGTCCCTTACTACGTGCCCCTGTGGGATTGTCTTAAATGACCTATCTAGTGGATCCACTTTAGCAAATGAGGATGTGTACATAATCTACCTTGACAAGTAGACTCCCCTTCTTTCTGTATAAGGGATATACTGGATTCGATGGCATATCTCTCGTGCTCTTATTGTCGGTTAAAGCTAATATTCCACAAACTGACTATATTTTCGTCAAGCTTATCTTATGTCCCCTATTTCAAATGTATTGACTGTATATTATGGTTTTCATGTTTTGCTTCTTTAAGCCTTTAATTGTTCAAAGAATGATCATATCAACATGCTTTAAACTATTCATGCTATCATGTCTATTTTATGCATATTGCCCCATACTTAGTACATTCCATGTACTAATGCATACTTGTGCCTACATTATCTCATGAATGTAGGGTCCGACGCTCCTACTGTAACACCCCATTGTTACACCCCAGGCTTCCAAGGGATTTTAAAATGCAGAACTCACCTGAAGATAGTGACCTACGGAGGCCATCGACGGGCCGTAGATGGATTGACGGACTGTAGGTGGGAACCGTCAATGGCACTGTGAAATTTATGGATTTCCAAGTTTCTGAACCTTGACCTATGGAACAGCAGGACGATTCGTAGTCCAGTTGACGGGCCATAGATGCCTTCCAGACTTGGCCAAATTTTCAGCCATAAATGAACTTTCTGAATCAATTGACGGAAGATAAGGACGGCCCGTCAATTTATGTACGGACCGTAGATCCTGTCCGTCGTTTGGCCCCGACGGTTTTAAATAAGGGCTTTTTGGTCCTTTTCCTAATTGTTTACCTATTAAGCTAAGTCGGTTATACCCTTAATCTTAGACCTATAAATACTTTCTAAGCCTAGTTCCCTTCATTCTAAGTCATTCCTAAAACTCTCCTCTCTCAAATATTTCTCTCTCTACAAAGAACTCTCTCAACTCTCAAGGAAGAAGAAAGAGCTTGAATCCTCTATTGAAGACCTTCAATCTTTTCCAATTTCTTGTGGATTGCATTGAGGTATGATAGTGTTCACCATTAGGAGTCTTTTCCTCCAATGGGCCCTTCTTCTTCTTCATGATTTTCAAAGGTTTACTCTAACCCAATTGAATTAGGGTTCGTGATCAATCATTGTAGGTTCTTTAATTATGATTCTAATTATTGATTTTATGATTCCTAGTGCACGATTTAGCGTGATAAAGTAACTTAGTGCATGAAATAACGTGCATTACATGATTTGATATAAAGATTGCATGAACCCCCATGATCCCAAGCTAATTCTCCCCAATTTGATAATTTATGCTTTGATTGTTGGGTTGAGTTATGATTTGATGAAGTTTATGAATTCTCTAGGAAATCAAGAATGAATTATGAATGAATTGGGGATAATCTTATGAATTTAGTATGATCAAGTCAAAAGCATGATTTTCCTCTATTATGTGAGTTCCTTCAAATATGGGTAAATTGTCTTAATTATGGCTTTCTAAGAATGAGCTTGCATTGAATTGCATGATATGAGTTGAACTTGCATGAACCCATATGAACTATGAAATATGAGCATGATGAATTAAGGTTGCTTTGAGAGTAAAGTACCAAAGTTATGATATGATGATGCTATGGTCGAGTAGTGAAAGGTTTTCTCACGTAATTCTCCCATTATGATAAAAGAAGAACAAATAGGCGATTATCCATGTTCTTAAGGAGCTATTCTAATGTTGTAAGTTTGGACAAGGTCCATGAAAGATGAATATCTATAAGCATGATTTTAGCTTGAATTGGTAACCGTAGTTGTACCTTTTCATGTTTGATGATATAAATATGTTAATGACTAATCCATGGGAATTATGCTTAGCATCGAGTGGATATTGAGATGGAAGCCCTCCCGTTAGTAGAGGCCGGGTCTTCTTGTGAAAGCTCTCACGTTAGTTGAGGCTGAGTCTCCTAAAGCAATTTCTATGCCATGAACTATGTTGCCACCATAGGACGTTGTCTTAAGAAGATATTATCTAGGAGATCCACATAAGCTAAGAAGTTCATGGTCTTACCTTGGCAAGTTGGACACCCCTTTTCGGTGTGGGGTAGAACCGAATTCTGTGTTGATAGCTCACATGGTCTTACATGTCGGTTAAGGCTTTTCCCCATAAGTTAATGAATAAGTGTTCTCATGATGAAGTAAAGAAAAGAAAGAAATATGATTTAGCTTGCTTTGGCCTTGATATATGCCTTATGTTTCATGTTTCTCATGTTTACCATCTTTTTATCTTTGCCATTGCATGTCATGATTATGTCTCTATCTCTAGCATGATTTATGTGTTTATATGCATTGCTATCATACTTAGTACTTAATTGTGCTAACACATACATTTGCCTGCATCAACTTTCTTGGTGTAGGACGTGGCAGTTCTCCTACTCGTGGCTAGGGCATTGACTTAAAGTTTGGAAGAAGACTTCGTGAGTCTTCATCCATCCGAGGACATGGCCTAGTTGTTCTTATTTTCATGTCATTTCTTTTCAGTATTGGATGTTGTATTGGGCTGCATCTCTATCACTTTTATTCGTATTCTATGATAGTAGAAGGCTTTGAGACATGAGTTGTAGACTTCCGCTGATTAGACTAAAGATTTGATATGAAATGCTCTTTTGAACTCTTATTTCTCTATTATCTTGTATGTTATGTATGCTAAGGGCTTGTATGAGGCCTCTAAGGCTCTTGTACGCCGTGTTACATATAGGGGCTACCAAGGATGTCTTATAAGCCGTGTCAAGTAGAGTCTTGTTCATGACTGTGAAGAGCGCCACATTTATGAATGAGAGGCTATAAGACGTTTAAGAAATTCCACTTCTTTCATTACTCTTAAGTCGTGCCATAGAGTTTAGCTCTATATATCTCTCTCCTAATCCCTATCCTATGCGTTTCAGGATATGGCGATCCGAGGAGCTTACGCTAGAAGAAACATGGGAGAGAATGTGGAACAAGAAGCTCCTCCTCAAGCTCCTCAAGTTTCGGCCGACCCTTTGGCGGAACAAGTTACTAATGCGAAGTTTAGGGCTGCTTTTCAAGTGTTGGCTCAAGCCGTGACGGCTCAAGCCAATAGAGAGGTGGTGGCTCCCGTGAACCCAAATGTGGGTACAACGGCATCAAGAGTGAGGGACTTTACGAGGATGAATCCCCCAGAATTCCATGGATCTAAGGTTGAGGAAGATCCTCAAGAATTCATTGATGAAGTGTACAAGGTGTTGATGATCGTGGGTGTGACTCCGGAAGAAAAGGCGGAGTTGGCCGTTTATCAACTCAAGGGTGTTTCCAAAACTTGGTTCAATCAATGGAAGAGTGAGAGGGCGGTTAATGAGGGTCCTCTTGATTGGGAGAAATTCAAGGTTACTTTCCTTGATAGGTTCTTCCTTCTTTAGAAGAGAGAGGCTAAGGTGCTTGAGTTTATCAACCTTCGACAAGGGAATATGAGTGTGAAAGAGTGTATGCATTGAAGTTCACACAATTGGCTAGATATGCTCCGTCCATAGTTGCCAACCCAAGGGCAAGAATGAGCAAATTTGTGTCGGGAGTGTCCAATATGTTGGTGAAAGAGTGCCACACCGCCATGCTTGTGCATGACATAGATATTTCTCGCCTCATGGTTTATGCCGAACAAATTAAAGAAGAAAAGCTTAAGGAAAGGTCTAGGGAGACCAAGAGGGCTAGGACTGGAGATGGTAACTTTTCCCATGCAAGGTCTGATGGACATGGTCGTCCTAGATTTCGACCAAGGTTCTCTAACCAAGGCTCGTCCAATGCTCCTCAAAAGTCTAACAATGAAAGGGTGTCTAACCCCAAGTCTCAAGGAGGGAATAATGGTGGTTCTTTATTGGCTCCTTGTGCCAAGTGTGGGAAAAAGCATGAAGGTAGATGTCTAGCCGGTACGGATGGTTGTTATAATTGAGGAAAGAGTGATCACAAGATGAGGGATTGTCCATCTCTCATGGCCAAGGGAAGAGAGAATAAGCAAGCTCCACCTAGAGGATCGGGTTCGAATGCTCAGAAGCAAAACCAATTTTATGCACTTCAGGCTTGTCATGAGCAAGAGAGCTCTCCCGATGTGGTTACTGGTATGTTAAGAGTTTTCCGTTTTGATATTTATGCTTTGCATGATCCCAGTGCTACCTTGTCTTTTGTGACGCCATATGTGGCTATGAGGTTTGATGTGTTGCTAGATCCTTTTGAGTCACTCATGTTGATCTTGTAGAGCTAGATATGCTAGATTTTGAAGTTATTCTTGGGATGGATTGGCTGCATGCTTGCTATGCCTTTATTGATTATAGGACCCGAATGGTCAAGTTTCAGTTTCCAAATGAGCCTATCCTAGAGTTGAAGGGAGGAAATTCTATGCTTCGAGGTCAATTTGTTACTTATGTAAAAGCTAGAAAGATGATCTCAAAGGGTTGCATTTACCATCTTGTTAAGGTGAGGGATATAGATTCCGAGACCCCTACTCTCGAGTCGGTCCCCGTTGTTAATGAGTTTCTAGAAGTGTTTCCCGATGACTTGCCCGGTAATCCTCTAGAAAGGAAAATAGACTTCGGTATTAACCTTCTCCCAGATACGCAACCTATTTCTATTACTCCTTATAGAATGGCTCCGGCGGAACTTAAGGAACTAAAAGAGCAGTTGAAAGACTTCTTGGATAAGGGTTTCATCCAGCAAAGTATTTCTCCATGGGGCGCTCCGGTCTTGTTTGTAAGGAAGAAAGATGGTTCACTACGTTTGTGTATCGACTATTGCAAATTGAACAAGGTTACCATTAAGAATAAGTATCTATCAAGGATAGATGACTTGTTTGATCAACTTCAAGGGGCTAGTTATTTCTCTAAGATCGACCTTCGTTCGGGCTATCACCAATTAAGGGTAAAGGAAGATGATATTCCAAAAATGGCTTTCCGGACTAGGTATGGTCACTACGAGTTCTTGGTAATGTCGTTTGGATTGACAAATGCTCCGGCCGCATTTATGGACTTGATGAATAGAGTGTTAAAGCAATACCTTGACATATTTGTGATTGTGTTTATTGACGACATTTTAATCTACTCAAAGAATGAGGGTGAACATGTTAATCATTTGAGGATTGTGTTGCAAGTCCTCAAGGACGAACGACTCATTGCGAAGTTTAGTAAATGTGAGTTTTGGTTAAGGTTCGTGGCTTTTCTAGGTCACATTAGTTCCGGTAAGGGCATAGAGGTAGATCCTAAGAAGACGGAAGCGGTTAAGAATTGGCCTAGACATTTATCATCTTCAGATATTCGTAGTTTCTTGGGCTTAGCCGGTTATTATAGGAGGTTTGTTGAAGGGTTTTCATCCATTGCTTCTTTATTGACGTCTTTGACTCAAAAGAAGGTTAAATTTGCATGGTCCGAAGCATGTGAGAAGAGTTTTCAAGTGTTGAAGGATCGACTTACTCGGCTCCGATATTGACTCTACCGGAAGGATCCAAAGGTTTTGTGGTTTATTGTGACGCCTCGAGAATTGGGATAGGATGTTTTCTTATGAAAAATGGGAAGGTCATTGCTTATGCTTCAAGCAACTTAAGGTGCATGAATAGAACTATCCTACTCATGACTTGGAATTAGCGGCAGTTGTGTTTGCTTTGAAAATATGGTGACATTATTTGTATGGAGTACATGTAGATGTCTTCACCGACCATAAGAGTTTGCAATATGTGTTTAAATAAAAAGATTTGAATCTCCGCCAAAGAAGGTGGCTCGAGTTGTTAAAAGACTACGATATGAGTGTTCTCTATCACCCCGGTAAGGCTAACGTGGTGGCGGATGCTTTTAGTCGATTATCTATGGGTAGTGTTGCTCATGTTGAGGATGATAAGAAAGAGTTGGTTTGCGATGTCCATAGATTGGCTCGATTGGGTGTTAGATTGGTTGATTCTACTAAAGGTGGTGTTACGGTTCACAAGGGTTCCGAATCCTCTTTTGTGCATGATGTGAAAGCTAAGCAAGGTCTTGATCCTAACTTGGCTGAACTAAAGGAAGCGGTACTCAAGAAGTCCATAAAGGTTTTCTCCCAAGGGGGAGATGGTGTGCTTCGATATCAAGGTCATTTCTGTGTTCCCAATGTAGAGGGCTTAAGAGAACAAATTTTATTGGAAGACCATAGTTCTCGGTATTCCATCCACCCAGGAGCTACCAAAATGTATTGGGATTTGTGGGAAATTTATTGGTGGAACGGAATGAAGAAAGATATTGCGAAATTTGTGGCTAGGTGTCCTAATTGCCAACAAGTGAAAGTTGAGCATCAAAGGCCGGGAGGTTTGACCCAAGATATTAGTATTCCTACTTGGAAGTGGGAAGATGTGAATATGGATTTTATTGTGGGTTTGCCTCACTCGAGGCGACAATTTGATTCGATTTGGGTTGTTGTGGATAGAATGACAAAGTTAGCCCATTTCATTCCCGTCAAGACTTCTTATTCGGCGGAGGATTATGCTAAGTTGTATTTGAGGGAGATGGTTAGGCTGCATGGAGTGCCTTTATCCATTATCTCCGATCGTGGTGCACAATTTACTTCTCAATTTTTGAAGTCGTTCCAAAAAGGCCTTGGTACTCATGTTAAGCTTAGTACGACCTTTCATCCCCAAACCGATGGGCAAGCGGAGCGCACTATTCAAACCTTGGAAGATATGTTGAGAGCTTGTGTAATTGATTTCAAGGGTACTTGGGATGATCATTTGCCTTTGATTGAGTTTGCTTATAACAATAGTACCATTCTAGTATTGGTATGGCCCCATTTGAGGCTCCCTATGGTAGGAGGTGTAGGTCACCTATAGGTTGGTTTGAAGTTGGTGAAGTTGCTTTGATAGGCCCGGAATTGGTGCATGAGGCTATGGAGAAAGTTTGACTTATTAGGGAGAGGTTGAAAATGTCTCAAAGTCGACAAAAGTCCTATGTCGATGTTAGAAGAAGAGAATTAGAATTTTATGTGGATGATTGGGTTTACTTGAAAATCTCACCCATGAAGGGTGTAATGAGATTTGGGAAGAAAGGGAATCTTAGTCCCTGTTATGTAGGCCCATATCAGATCTTGAGACGTGTTGGTAAGGTTTCTTATGAGCTTGACTTGCCTAATGATTTGGCATCTGTGCATCCAGTTTTCCATGTCTCATTATTGAAGAAGTGTGTTGGTGATCCGACCACTATAGTGCCATTAGAGAATCTTGGCATAAAGGATAGTCTTTCTTATGAAGAGGTTCCGGTTGAGATTTTAGACCGGCAAGTCCGGAAGTTAAGAAATAAGGAAGGTTCTTCCGTGAAAGTTCTATGAAGGAATCAATTGGTTGAGGGTGCTACTTGGTAGGTCGAGGCCGATATGATGTCCCGATATCCTCATCTCTTTCCTTCCGATCCTACTCTAGCTTGAGGTATCTTGATCCTCATGGTTCATTCTTTTGGTCTAATGTGTCATAATTGATTTCCATGATTCCTTGATTATGTATGTTCATGAAGAGTCTTATATGATTATGTGCATTTGAGTATGAGTTGCATAAAGTCTTCATGATATGATGTGTTGATCATGCTTTAGCTTGGAGTTGATGTTTCCTCCTTTGATATGTGTATTTATGTGATTGCATGCTGCGTTGGGTTGTTAGTCCGTGTCTATTACCCTTCTCAAGATGTCCTGATACTCATTCGAGGATGAATGTTCCCAAGGGGGAGATATTGTAACACCCCAAGCTTCCAAGGGATTTTAAAATGCACAACTCACCTGAAGACAGTGACCTACGGAGGCCACTGACGGGCCATAAATGGATTGACGGGCCGTAGATGGGAACCGTTAATGGCACTGTGAAATTTTTGGATTTCCAAGTTTCTGAACCTTGACCTACGGAATAGTAGGACCGTTCGTTCGTAGTCCAGTTGATGGGCCGTAGATGGATTCCGTAGATGCCTTCCAGACTTGGCAAAATTTTCAGCCCAAAATGAACTTTCTGAATCAATTGACAGAAGAACTGGACGGTCCATCAATTTATATACGGACCGTAGATCCTATCCGTCGATTAGCCCCGATAGTTTTTAATTAAAGGCTTTTTGGTCTTTTTCCTAATTGTTTGCCTATTGAGCTAAGTCGGTTATACCCTTAACCTTAGACCTATAAATACTTTCTAAGCCTAGTTCCCTTCATTCTAAGTCATTCAAAAAACTATCCTCTCTCAAGTATTTCTCTCTCTACAAAGAGCTTTCTCAACTCTCAAGGAAGAAGAAGGAGCTTGAATCCTCTATTGAAGACCGTCAATCTTGTAAAATTTCTTGTGGATTGCTTTGAGATATGATAGTGTTCACCATTAGGAGTGTTTTCCTCCAATGGGCACTTCCTCTTGTTCATGATTTTCAAAGGTTTACTCTAACCCAATTGAATTAGGGTTCGTGATCAATCATTGTGGGTTCTTTAATTATGATTCCAATTATTGATTTTATGATTCCTACTGCACGGTTTAGCGTGATAAAGTAATTTAGTGCACGAATTAGCGTGAATTACATGATTTGATGTAAAGATTGCATGAACCCCCATGATCCCAAGCTAATTCTCCCCAATTTGATAATCTATACTTTGATTGTTGGGTTGAGTTATGATTTGATAAAGTTTATGAATTCTCTATGAAATCAAGCATGAATTATGAATGAATTGAGGATAATCTTATGAATTTTGTATGATCAAATCAAAAGCATGATTTTCCTCTATTATGTGAGTTCCTTCAAGTATGGGTAAATTGTCTTAATTATGGCTTTCTAAGCATGAGCTTGCATTGAATTGCATGATATGAGTTGAACTTGCATGAACTCTATGAACTATGAAATATGAGCATGATGAATTAAGGTTGCTTTGAGAGTAAAGTACCAAAGTTATGATATAATGATGCTATGGTCGAGTAGTGAACGGTTTTGTCACGTAATTCTCCCATTATGATAAAAGAAGAACAAATAGGCGATTACCCATGTTCTTAAGGAGCTATTCTAATGATGTAAGTTTGGACAAGGTCCATGAAAGATGAATATCTATAAGCATGATTTTAGCTTGAATTGGTAACCCTAGTTGTACCTTTTCATGTTTGATGATATAAATATGTTAATGACTAATCCGTGGGAATTATGCTTAGCATCGAGTGGATATTGAGATGGAAGCCCTCCCGTTAGTAGAGGCCGGGTCTTCTAGTGAAAGCTCTCCCGTTAGAAGAGGCCGGGTTTTCTAAATGGAACTCTCCCGTTAGTTGAGGTCGATCTCCTAAAGCAATCTCTATCCCATAAACTATGTTGCCACCATAGGATGTTGTCTTAAGTAGACATTACCTAGTGGATCCACATAAGCTAAGAAATTCATGGTCTTACCTTGGCAAGTAGGACACCCCTTTTCGGTGTGGGGTAGACACCGGATTCCGTATTGATAGCTCACATGGTCTTACATGTCGGTTAAGGCTTTTCCCCACAAGTTAATGAATTAGTGTTCTCATGATGAAGTAAAGAAAAGAAAGAAAGATGATTTAGCTTGATTTGGCCTTGATATATTCCTTATGTTTCTTGTTTCTCATGTTTACCATGTTTTTAGCTTGGCCATTGCATGTCATGATTATGTCTCTATATCTAGCATGATTTATGTGTTTATATGCATTGCTATCATACTTAGTACTTAATTGTGCTAACGCATACTTTAGCCTTCATCAACTTCCTTGGTGTAGGACATGGTAGTTCTCCTACTCGTGGCTAGGGCATTGACTTAGAGTTGGGAAGAAGACTTGGTAAGTCCTCATCCATCCGAGGACATGGCCTAGTTGTTCTTATTTTCATGTCATTTCTTTCCAGTATTTGATATTGTATTGGGCTGCGTCCCTATCACTTTTATTCGTATTCTATGATATTAGAAGTCTTTGAGACATGAGTTGTAGAGTGCCGCTGATTTGACTAAATATTTGATATGAAATGCTCTTTTGAACTCTTATTTCTCTATTATATTGTAAGTTATGTATGCTAAGGGCTTGTACGAGGCCTCTCGGGGTCTTGTACGCCGTGTTACATCTAGGGGCTACCCTGGCTCTTGACACCTACCTCGCACAGTCGTCGTTAGTTGGTTTCATTGGATTCGAACAATGGTGAGTCCTGATGATTAGAGTACTGAGATGCTTTTATAGTTTGATATCATTTCTAGTTTTCAGACTTTGCATGTGATGTATGGGTTACGTCTCAACCACTTTCCTTATGATGTACTAGATGACTTATTGAGACTTATGTTAGACTTCCGCTTTGTCAAACTCTTTGAAATAAGAAAATGCTATCTTTTGAATTCTTTATTTCTACTAGCATGTATGATGAATGCTAAGTCGCTTGTGTATGGCCTCTTGGGGTCCTATACGCCGTTTTACGTCTAGGGTCTACTTTGGGTCCTTACAGAGATAAGGCATTGTATTTTTCTTTCACCTCTACCCCTTACATTAAGTCCCTATACTTCAGTTTCAACTTTAAGTTTTCCTTACATGCTCGTTACATTATTTTTTATTGACACCCCTTTCCTAGGGGTAATACATTCATGCTTGCAGGTCTTGAGCGATGACTAGACAGACCTGCCGAGTAGCACAACCTTTTATTAGGCTCATTGGTTGACTCTATTCTTTCAGAGGTTGCAGAGTCCCCAAGGTTTTCTTACTTTGCTGTGTATATATTTTGGGTAGGTCGGGACCTTATCCCATTTGAGAATTATAGTTATAGAGACTTGCATAATAGTGTGTTGGATTGTTTAGCCACGTTATTGGCCTTGTATACCATTTGGCTAATGCATGATAGTTGTTGAGAGATTGTTTAGATATGTTCCTATTTTTAGCTTATGTGTATTTATAATGGTGTCTTTGACGGTCCACATAGAGTTTATGCTTTCTTAGATACCATGGTGTCCTCAACAACCCAAATAATCTTTTGTGCTAGCTAGTCATTACTCTGTATAAATTGTTGGGAGTAACTATTTTCATTGTAGAGTCGTTGCAAGGGCGTTGCCGGCCGAGGGCTTATTTTTAAGCAGAGATGTACTTGTTTTTTCTTGACTTTGCGTGGATGCCATTTGCCATTAGCAAGTTGTTTAGGTGGTTTGGCTCATGTGAAAGTTTTGACATTAGGTGGCAGTTGCACTCCTCGCATTTGGGGTATGATAGTTTTGGGTCTTTTTTTAGCTTAGATTGAGCTCGTTTTTGGGGCACAAACTCGTTGAGCAAGTTGGGACCCATTGGCGGGATAAATTTTGAGATTACTTGTGCGGGTCCCACAATATCTATTTTAGCTCGATTTTAGTCCTATTTTTTATCGTTGCAATTTGGGTGTAGAAATGATCGTAATAATGACGGGATCACTAATTTGATAGCATGGCATCCTACGGAGGTGGTTCGGAAGCAAAAAGCAATGGATTAGAGAATCTTTTGTTGATTGTTCTATCATATTAATTAACTAAGTGTGGGATGGATATCTAGCATGATCCCTTGTAGTTCCTTTATTGTATTGATTTAGACTTATTTGGGGTAATTCTTTAGTTGCTTATGAATAGTTGATAGCAAGTTTGTTCTCATGAGTCTAATTTATGAAAGAGTGGCCTTTGTATTGGTATTGTGGAGCCTTAGCCTAGGTTTGGCTAAAGTTACTTTAGATATTTGTTTTAGAGGCCTACAGGCTTATTTTGGGAATGGAATAGGGTTAGATATGACCCTCCAAGCTTGGCTGTGACCTTTGGGTAGCTCTGTTAATATGTGTGGTAGGTTGGCTAGGGCGATTTGATTACCTAAACTTATTCAGTAACCTATCCCTTATCTAGGAAGGACCAGGTAGTGTTGTAGCTATTCCAATGTAAGATTTTGGGATAGGTTAGGGTTTCATAAATCTGATCTAACGTAAAATTCTAGAAGCTGCTAGGTTTCTAAGTTTCCATTCTGATGTAAGATTCTGGGGTGGGACGATTCTAGAGACTGCTAGATTCTATTAAGGATTTCTAATGAAAGGTTTTTGAAAGGACTATTTTTTATGATGTAAGATTCAGGGGTGTGCAGGGTTCCAATAAGGCTTTCTGATGTAATATCTTTGTAAGGACTAGCTATTCCAATGTAAGAGTCAGGGAGGCGCTAGGTTCGAGGTGTTGGTGTTCACTTTTGAGTTGTGCATGGTAGTGTTGGCCTTTGTGTGCCTGTCGGGTTTATGGGGGTCATCCGAGTTATTACGTGTATACTTTATCATTGTTATGCCTTGTATGTGCCTTCTGGGCCTATGGGGTCCAATTAAGTTTTAGATAGTTGTACTGCTTTCCTTATTCACCGTAGTAGCTTTACTTCATTGTATGTCTAGTTATGCCTTTACTTTTTCCCTACTACCTTGTTAATATGTTATTGCAAGGGCTCAATGATGCCTACTCAATATTAATTATTTTAGTACTCATACTACAGTTTACATCTTTTTCCTTGAGGTAGATCCGAGCTATAGTCGCCCGCGTTGATTCTTGTGCTGTTGTAGCTGCTGCGCCGGAGACTTAGGTGAGATTTTTTGCGTCCGTGGTTGACTCATCTCCTTCTGTTCATTTTGGGCTAGTCTTTTGTATTTCGAGAGAATTGTATAATTTATGGATATGTCTAGTTTTTACTCATCCTTTGTAGTAGCTTTGCACCACAATCCACTAGCCTTTGGGATAGATTTTATACTTTTATCCTCATTCAAGGGTTGTATATATATATATAACCGCTCTTTTTTCTTTATATTGCTTTATTATGCTTGTTTCTATCTCTTTCATTACCTAGAACTAATATTGTTGGTTCTGGGCTAAGGATTAACTTACCTACTGATGGAATTTAGTAGGTGTCATCATAACCCTTTTTTTTAAATTTGGGTCGTAACAATGGCGTAAGAGAATACCCCAATCCATATCCTCAAAGATGAAAGAAGCATGAATGCATATGGTGTAGGCAAACACCCTGATCCTTACCTCAATGGCATAAATGCATATTGTGCAGGTGAACCCTCTGATCCAATTCTAGGGGTGTAGGCGAACACCCTGATCCTAGCCTCAAACGCATGAATGCATGTGCTGTAGGCGAACAACCCGATCCTATTCTCTATGGCATGAAATAAAATGCATATATATCATGACTATGTATGTAGGGAAATAATACAAACATCACACCACAACAATAATCTCAGCTAACTCAATAGTTCATAACAAAAATAGATAAGTTGCTATACGAGCCGACGAAGCCACCATAATATCTAAAATCCCATAAATAACTATATGGACAAAAAATCCCATCATGATATCTAAAAGCCTACAAGGAAAATAGCTACTCCCAACAATTCATATAAAGCCATAATCAGCTAGCATACAAGTCTTGTTCGGGCCGTCGAGGCCACCATGATATCTATAAGCCTACATGAAAAATAACTACTTTCAACAATTCATATAAAACAATAACCAGCTAGCGCATAAGTTCTATTTGGGTCATTGAGGCCACCATGATATCTATGAAAATATAAATGTTATATACACAAAAAGCAACTCTACAAATAAACCATATGTAATTGTACCTTTTCTATACCATAATCATAGTACGACAAATAATCCGACAATCATCGTAATATGATAATCACAATAATATGTACAATCACATCCTACTCACCAACTTGACATGAAATTGACAACACCGAATATGAGTTTTGAATAAGCATAACACCAAATATTTAGCAATTGACTCTTTAATAACATGGTAGACCCGAAAAGCACATATCTTAAGAAACCATGCCAAAAAAAGAAAGGAAAAGCATTCACATACCTTGTGTTTGAGCTTGAATAACTTAATAATGGTAATCAATTTTCTTTACATTTATCGTGTCAAATAACATTCCATAGATTTAGCATTAATGTACAAATATGTATATACAGATGTTAGGAACTTAAACTTTTAAAGTAAGAAATGAAACAAAGAAATTGTTGCTTACTTATATATATATATACCCACACAACGTATGTACAAAGAAATCCAAAATGAATAGAAATTATAATTATACTTGCAGCAATTGAAAATCAACTTGATGAACTTAAACAATTATACAAGAGTGAGTAAAGTCTTGGGTATCAACATGTTATAAGGATGACAATTGGGGATGAAACCAATTGAGATCAAATGCGGAATTAACAAACACAAAAGTAAGATAAATGAGAAATAAGAGATGAGAAAGGAAGAAAGAAAGGCTAATTGAATAAACAATCAACCAAGGAAGAAGAGAAACTTGAATTCAAAAAGATTGAAAACCTCAAATGAGCAATCTCAAGTGAAATCAAGGTTAAGAAGTCCTAAATCAATAATGTGAATCCACTCATCACTAATCTAGATTTAACTACACTAAACTACACCAAACAAAAGGGATTCCACCCTTAAACTACACTCTTGAAAGAGTTTCTTTATTCAATATTCAAAATCTTAATAATCTAAGTCTTCCAAAATGAAAAAGACTACTAATAAAATAAAGAAGATACTTTCTTTACAATTTTACCCTTAATGAGATAAAGATCTTGTTTGGTTGCCATCTTTTGTGAATTCTTGAATTTATAAGATGACCCTTTACACAAATGGCCTCTTTATTCTTTCTCTTCACTTTGATGGACCTTCCACACATCGTATGTCTTTACTTTGTGTCCATCTAGCTCCTCTAAAGCTTTCATGTGATCCATGCTATCCGTGTCGTTCTCATCCTCTCCTTCTTGAAAAGGATTCATTCTCGAATCCAAACGTTGCAATACCATGGAAAGGAGAAACAACAACATATCATGTTAGTACAATGGTTAGCATAAAAGGCATTACACCAAGGAGACTCAATCTCAATGAATGACCAAGTATCCTCTATTATCATAACTATTAAGCCCATAGATGGAGAACAATGAAATTGGTTATTCCTCCCATCAAAAGGATAATACCACCCAAACGATAGCACTACTACAAGCTCCAATACCCCGAAACATTCATCGGGGTCAAAATGATAATAGGTCCATATAGTTGGGTCATACAAACATGGATAGACCTCAAGGAGGTTCACATACAATGCACATCTAAGACAAGCATACTCATCATATGCAAAGAGATAGTAGAGAAAGGTGTCATGCACATCGGGGTAATCTAAGGTGTTCCTATATGTAAGGTCACAATTAAGTTCACGGATCCTAGCACTCATTACATCACAAGATGGAACACACAAATATAACATGAAAAATTTAATATAAACTTCACCTTCTCTTTACAAATAAGTCCTACCTCCATAAGATGCACAATCGACGAGATCATATGCAAAGAGATAGTAAAGAAGGGGGCTTAGAAAACTACCCTTCCCCATACACAATGTAGGCCCCTCAAGTGGATTGTGAACCCTCAAGAAGAACTTTCCATTATAGGGAAAGGTGCCAACAAAATCCTCCAAATTGTGCTTGTAATCTTGACAAAGCATCACTAACTAAGTGCAACAATTCACTCATTACCGGGGTCAAATGAAAAGGAAATCCATGAACAAGGATCAAGCACACTCTTATCTTCCAATATCATACTTCACTCAAATGCATGAGCATGTCGTATTCAAACAAGTAATAGAGAAAGGTGCTACATAAATGAACTTCATCCATGGTGTGCCCACATATAGAGTCACACATTGATCCACAAGCATTAAGGTCTTGATCAAGAATGGGGTCACACAAGAATGAAGGGCTCTTTGGAGAACATACGCCCTCTTCCTTTTGACCACTAACCCCTCCAATAGATGTGCTATCATCTTTCAAGAAGAGAGTTCCATCTTCAGAAAGTGTGTCATTATATCATAGTGGATTCTCAATCACTTGGTAGCCTTCAAGAGGGACTACACTTCAATCATGCCAAGACACACCACTATGCATTTCACCATCATTAGTCATGTCAACATCAAACAAGGGATTATTACACACAAGTTGATCAACACCAATATAACTTGATAATGAACTATCATTTGGAGCACATGTATCAACACTAGGTGTACACAAATTGACTTTACTAGAAGAATCTATTCGGTCATCAATAGGATCAACTAGCGTATCCACATTCTCAAGATGTACATTATCAAAACATGGCAAAGAACTACATGACAAGGTAATATCACTCAAGGCACAAGTGTCAACACTAGGTGGACACAAATTGATCTTACAAGAAGAATCTATTCGGTCATCAATAGGATCAACTAGCGTATGAACTCTCTCAACAAATGCATTATCACTATGTGGCAAAGAATTATTAAGCTCACATGAAATCAAGCTATCACTTATACTCAATTGGCTGCTAGTCAAGCAATGAATTTCTAAGCTTAAGGAAGTGCAAGATTAGCATATTTACCTTGTGGCTCATAACATGAAGTGTCTTCACCTTCGTTATCACCATTGGAGCACATATGGTTCTTGTGGAAGCTTTCAAGAACCTCATGATTCTTCACATTTTGAGGTGCCTCACTAGGCTTGCTTCCAAGGATACCTGCACAAGTTTTCAAACAACTAGAGAAAGAAAAGTTACATGAGTTAGGAGAAGAATGTGACAACCCTCTAACATCACTCCACCCAACCTCTCCTTTTTCCACTCTGGAGTTGTCACTTTTCACACCCTTACACCTCTCAATCATTTGTCTCTAAATTTTATGGTATTTAGGACAAGTGCCAAGGATTCCTTGAAGATCCATTCAAGTTTAACTTCCATTTTGGTGCACAAGGAGTGGGTGTTTTGACTTCCATGTTCAACTCCTTAGTGTCATCCTTATAAGGAGTATCTTGTTTTGCTTCCAAAGGTAACTCCTTAGGTGTATCTTCATGATGAATAACTTGCCTCTTTTGTACCATAGACTTGACCTTTTCAAACATCCACAAGAAATCATCAAAATCTTCCCTCAATGTGGTAAAGGATTCTCTTAACTCTACAACTTCATGGGTTAGTGTACCTCCCACTCTACCTCCAACCTCATCACCATATGGAGAATAAGAAACATTGGAACTAGGATGAGAAGAATGAGTTATCATATTTTGAGAAGTAGGGAATGTACTTCTTCTATGGTCTACACGATGACTTTGAAATGGTCTCGCTGATGAGTCGGTAGATTTGACTCATTTATAGCTTCGATTGTACAAAATTAGTGTCCTTAATGCTCATTTTGCACCTATAACTAATGTTAAAGCGTTTGTGTGTAGCATGAAGGACTTGGAATGAGGCAAGGGCAATATAATGCAAAAAGAAGCAAAAAAATGCAAAAGTTGAAGGAACAAGAAGGCTGAGGCTCACCAAATGCAACTCGGTGAGTCACCAACTGAACGAAGCCACGCCTAAAGTTCCAGCAAACAAAGAGTGAATCTAGGTCAAGTCGGAGAGCTGAGGGACCATTCGGTGCATCGCCGATCAAAACGGTGAGCCCGATGCACACCGCCTAATGTTCCATAATGAAATCAACACTGAAGTGAAGAATTAAAGGGTGAGACCAAGCAACTCGGCGCATCGCCGAGTTGAAGGGCGAGCCCGATTAACGCCTCCAAATGACCCCAAAATTCAAATTGTGTGGAGTTTTTGGGAAAGTATAAATAGAAATTTTTTAATTGAATTTGAGAGTGTGCTAGGGGAGAAGAACTAGAACTCAAATTTAGAAAGTACATTGCACTTTTGAGGGATTTTTTGAACTATTCTTGTGATCTCTTGGGAGTTGAACTTTGGGTAAATTTTAACTGATTGTATTTTCTTTTTGAAGACTTGGAAAATCAATGGCTAATGTTTTGGTAACTATCTCTTCATCATTACTATGATTGGCTAAAACCCCATTGCCTTAGGGGTGTGCTTATGTGTTCAAATGCCTAATAAGCTTATGGGTCTTATGGATTGCTGAATTAAATGTTGAAATAGAATGTATTCAGTTGATAATTCATGTTTTTATATTATGAATTGAAGTTGCAAATTCAGTTCTAGTTTATATCTCTTTTCTTGCTTGTTGAAGATGCAATTGAGTGGAATTACTAACTGATAATTGTATGAGTTCTATCTTGTACTACTCATCTTGTTATAGTGGGTTTGATTAAGGTGTATGATTGTGCTCAATTTGTATAACCTGTTGGGGTTTGATAAAACCCAATTGAAAGCATGGTGGTTGGTTGCAAAATAGATATCATGATCATTATCTTGCCTACCCATTATGTTTCAACACTCTTAAGCATTTCATAATGACCCATTCAGTGAAATTGGTATTTGAACACTCACACATCCCTAAGGTCCCAAAATCTTCATTGGTTAAATCTCTCTTTAACTCGTGTTTGTTGAAATCAATCATTTAAAACTCATTTCTATTGATAATTGAAACCTAGACGATTTACTTTATGCATCGATTCATTCGCTTACCTCTATGAAAAGCTAGATCACTTTAGTACTTCTTATTTGAATTCTATACTCTGCTCCATTCCTCGTGGGATCGACCCCAACTCCTCGTTGAGTTTATATTGCTAACGACCACCTACATCTTGAATTGTGATAGGTGTAGTTGAGTGTTATCTCTCGCCCAAATATCTATGCCTTGTTTCTTATAATAGGAAGTAGCACAAGACGAAGAAGGAAATTCAACCTCACAACTTCCATTTCAATCTAGATTCCGCTCAAAGGATTCATAAGACCTATGAGAGAAAGAACTATACCTCACATCACCATCATAACCATGGTGCAAAGCACGAGAACCATCATCTTCACAATGGTAGAATCCATAAGATTCTTCTACCCCTTCAACACCATCACATGAGTCATAAGCTCCATTCATCTCATAATCGTCTCCAGAGTAGTAGTTTTCACCACTATGTTGTTCATTATCCCATGCACCATCATAGCCCTCATAGGAATCACCATCATACTCAAGATACCCATTACCATGCTTATAAGGACCATCATAGCCCTTACAAAACTCATTTTCACTATGCTCATAGCTCATATTGCTACAAGCGTATTCACTAATGTCATCTCCACAATATTCAGAAGTTACGGATGGCATACTTCCTTGTAATCACCTTTGGTACCTACAAAACTTAGCAAACAAGGTTAGAGACAAAATTACTCACACCTCTCGTGTTTGATCTCACACTCACCTTCCTAAAGTGTCTTCCAAAAGTTGGTAGAGAACTACCTTTGCCCAGTCAATTCACAAGATCACTATTTATTATGGTGGAGTGGATTCTCGTGACTCTTGACAGAAGGATGACCCAAAAAGATAAAGGACCTGAATTAAGAAGGTTATCATTGAATTAACATGAAAAGAGTAGAAGAAAGAAGCACCAAAAGATTCAAACTCAAAATAAACTAAGTAACAAAAGTAGAAGAATTACATATTGTTACTTAATTAGAAGGAACAAAGAAATGATTTGATGATTCAAAACTAGTTAACAAGTAATTAAAGATGCTAATTAATTGTTAAATAGTTGAGAAATATAAGAAAAATAAGTGTGGAAGAAGAAGAAGTAAATTTGGACACTTAGAAAAATTTTAAGTCTCAAAGAAGTTCATCACTTGTAAGACTTTGATAGGATGATTTGATGATTAAAACTAGTTAACAAGTAATTAAATATGTTAATCAGGTTTTAAATAGTTGAGGAATGGAAGAAAAATGAGTTTAGAAGAAGAAGAAATGAATTTGGACAATTAGAAAAAAATTTAGGCCAAAAAAACTCTCATACTTAGCCAAATTTTGGGTTGTTAAGAAAAAGCCTGCACTTCAAACCTTTAAAGTTGGGCTCCACGCGCTGACTGGGCGAGTGGAGGGCTGACACCTTGCTTGCTGTCCGCTGATGTGGTGTCCGCGTGGCTGTTGCATTGGCATTGACTCCTTGTTGACTGTTGATGTGGCAGTCCACTTGGAAATTAATTTAATTTTTTTTTTAAATTCAAATTTTTTTATTTTTGAATTTCAATTTCCACTAATAGACCCAAATAACACCTTTGACCAACTTTGACTATAAAATGTTGGATCAAATGTACCTTTTTACTCTTTCTTCCTCAAGAACACATGAAGAACACCAAGATCATTGATGAACCTCAAAAATTCATAATTCAATCAATTTAGCTCCGATTTTCATGAAATTTTAAACACGATCTCCTTTCAACACCACGAACAAATTTCAATAATTTTTAACCCTCAATTTTAAGCCAAAAATAAACACATTTCCTCCATCTTCAAACTATGAATAACATCATGAAAATGAAGAACACCAAGAACAAATCCCAATTCAAATCTTCATCATATTATCTCAAATTTAAAGATTATCTTCTCTCCGAGCTAGAGGGAAAAACCCAATACCTTTTGAGCTCAAATTCAACCTCAATCAACAAGACCCACTTGAAATTTCTTTAAAGTTTCAAAGCTTCAAGCTCCTTTAATGGTTGATTTTTCTTCCCAACACCAAATCACTTGAAATTTGAAATACAGACTCAAAAACACTAAAGAATAAGAATCAAGTGTCAAAAACAACAAATCAATTTTTTGGATTTTTTTTTGACATTTTTTTCAAACTAAGATTAGATTTGTAAAAATAAATCTAAACGTAGGCTCTTGATACCAAATGATAAGGATGACAATTGGGGATGAAACCAATTGAAATCAAATGCGGAATTAACAAACACAAAAGAAAGATAGATGAGAAGGGAAAAAAGAAAGGCTAATTGAATAAACAATCAACCAAGGAAGAAGAGAGACTTGAATTCGAAAAGAAACAACTCAAATTGAAAACCACAAATGAGCAATCTCAAGTGAAATCAAGGTTATGAAGTCCTAAATCAACAATGGGAATTCACCCATCACTAATCTAAATTTAGCTACACTAAACTAAAGGGATTCCAACCTTAGACTACACTCTTGAAAGCGTTTTTTCATTCAATTTTCAAAATCTTAATAATCTAAGTATTTCAAAATGAAAAAGACTACCATTTATACTGATAAAATAAAGAAGACACTTTCTTTACAATTTTACCCTTAATGAGATAAGGGCCTTGTTTGAATTTATGAGATGACCATTTACACAAATGACATCTTTCTTCTTTCTTTTCACTTTGATGGACCTTCCACACATTGTATGTCTTTACTTTGTGTCCATCAAGCTCCTCTAAAGCTTTCATGTGATCCATGCTATCCGTGTTGTTATCAACATGTGTGCTTATAGTCAAATTTTTATTGATTGAGGGTCTTTTCATTATTACACTTAAGTTTACCTATCTTCATGTATCTATGTGGTTTTTGAAACCACCGCATATATAATGCACTTTGATATCTATATTCATTGGTAAATTTCTCTCTGGCTTCATGAAATTCCTCTGTCTTCATGTATTTGTTATTCATCAACCAATTTTCTTGCGTTATTTTCAGGTATCTTTGCTGTTATTTTCTCTTCGTCTCCAAGTTTTCTTATCCCCATCGTCTTTTCTTCTTCTTGTATTTGAATCAGTTCTAATTTATATATTTCACAAATTTGGTTTTTTGAATTTATAAAGTTTTTTGGGATAAAGAAGATAAGGATAGTCTTTTGGTTTATCTTTGTGAGTTTTCTAATTGTGTTGTACACCTGATAGAATATACAAGTGAAATAATCAGATTTTTTAAAAAATTGACCAAGGGTTAGGATGATATGATGCTATACACTGTTAAGATTTTTGTTGTTAAAGTTTTATTTAATTGTCTAAATCAAACTGTTAATTTCGATTGCTCTCTTTCAGGTTTCAGTTCGTGTTGTTGTGATTATTAGTGTTGAGTGTGTTCAACCTCTTCTCTTTCATAAGTGTCACTCTTGTGCTTTATTTGATTATATTGCCTAGGTTCTTCGATTCTCCTATATCTTTATATGTGCCACCTCAAGATTGTCCCAAGCCAAATGAACAACAAGCGGATCCGGAGAGTTTTTGGACCAAAGATATGCTTGCAAGAATACTTATCAAGGTAGAGGGGTCCGAGAAGGTGTTGAAAGAAATGGTGACTGATTTTTCTACCTTGAACCAAATCATCACTTCTCACTGGGTGTCAATTAAGCAACATGAGGCTCAAATGGGCAAAATTTTTGCTCGTCTAAATCCAAGACTGAGAGGGGGTTTGCCAAGTGATACGATTGCCAACCTGAAGAATGATGCTCATGTATTGGCCATTGTGACTCGAAGTAGTAAAGTATTGAACAATGAATCTTTGAATGAAGATGTTGGTACCGAGAAGGTGGCTGTCAATCATGGACCATCGAAGCAAGTTGATGAATCATTGGTTGATATTGTTGATGAGGAGAACCTCAGGAGTGGTTCTAATGCAAATTTGGGGGTGATGATGTGATTGTCCCACTTATGCACACTAGGCATTTATTATTGTTGTTTGAACTAAGAATGACATATATTTTATAACTTTAAATATCCAAATGGTAATTCCTTGGGTCTGTCACTTGTGTTGCCATGTAAGTTGTCCATTGATTAAAAAAATGTGATTTCACTTATAATTTGATTCTGTTTGTTCCTTTAAATATTCCTTCAACTATTTTAGTGTATTTATGATCCATCACCTTGACTATAACTTTCAACATGTCTTTAATCTTATAACTTTGATAGATTATTTTTAGTGAACTATTAAATTTACTATCTCTTTACTTTGAACAAGAATTTGTTATTAGCAATTGGAGTGTTGGTTCAACACTTCGAAACTTAATGACAGAATAATTGAAGTAGTTTATTATAGTAATTTGAATATCTATCTTTTGAGGAAAAATCATCTTGTTATAACTTGAAGTAAAACTTCTTGCTTTTCACTAGAACTAGTTATTAGCAATTGCAGTGTTGACTGAACACTTAGATACTTAATAGCAGATAAGTGTAGTATTTTACAACAATATGAATATGCATCTTTGGAAGAAAAATTTTAAACTTTTAATAAAATCATCTTGTTACGACTTAAAGTAAAACCTCTTGCATATTTAACTAACCCTTCAATGTTAACACTTGGTATTAGATTTTGAAATATGTAAAACACGTTGTACTGGCTCTGTCTTACTACTAATATTGTATCTTAAGTGATCACTTCTTTGTGTTTTGTTTATTTGATGTTTGTATACAAAGAATAGAGTTGGTAAATTATTAGAACTATCTTTGCTTAAATGACTGGACCCTTGGGACAACGAATGAGAATTATAAGTTAGGTATTAACATTGTTGATAACATGGAACCAACTGACAAACATACATTTCAATTGGTGAGTTAAATGAGTCGGACAAAAATAATTGTACTTTCACAAGCATTTACCTGTTGCATTTATGATAAAAAGAAAATTTTGGTTGCTTAATTTGTGTTAATGTTTAGTCACATGTGTTTTATAAATAATGTGTCTTGTTTCTGCGATGTGCTAAATAATTTCTCAATTTCTTATTTTCTAAAACTCTATCTTCTTTTTTCTTTGTCAATGAGATGAATGAATTATCTTTTAAACAATAACTATCTGTAGTTTCTCTTTTAATTCACACATATTTGATTCTAATGTGAAAAATCCTTCATAGATTACCTCATATTTTAAGAATTACTATTAAATTTTATGAATATATTGAAGTTTGTGTTGTCAAATAGAGTAATTTGTGATTATATGAGAGTCCGTAATTTCCACTTATGTTAAACTTCTAACAATAAAATTCAATTGTAACATTCCATTATTTTTTTCTTTAAGATAGTTATTCTGAATTTATTTTTAAAAATAAATGCAGATTCTATTGGAATCGAGAAAGTTCATGGAAAAATGAAAGAAAGATCTTGTGAAATAAAGTGGTCTATGGGGAAAATGACACTGGGGACACAATTGGTAAAAGGAAGTTTATTAAGGCAACTCCATTAACAAAACTATAGACTTCGGAATGACATTGTAGACAATAAAATTCAAGTCTAGAAAACAATAATCAAGACCGGAAAATAATGCAACAATCATTTTATTGATTTCAAAGTGCGAGTGTTACAATCTCTATGATTCCTCTGAATTATCCTTTTCAGATATAAATTCAAGGGCTCTTGAGCTTGATCTTGAATTAGGAACTTGAACTTGATCTTGGATTCAAGGGCTTTAAAGCTTGTTCTTGAATGTTTCATAAACTTGAACTTGAACTTTATCTTGATCTTTACTTTTATTTAGATTCAAGGGCTTCGAGCTTGTTCTTGATTCCGATGGTCTTGATCTTGATCGTTCTTGAACTTGAATGCTTGAATTCTTAAGCTTGTAGCTTATAGAGAAATTTTTGGCATTTGTACCACGGGTTTTCTCTAGTTTCTTGCTTAGAATTTTCTAGTTCCTTTCTTGAATTATGAGGACCCCTATTTATAGCTTTAGAATAGAGGATTTTTGATAGGAACAGGATTCCCTTCGCCCAATCAGATTTAAGTGACATGGCATATGGGCTTTATGGAGAGGGCTTTAATTAAATCCATATTTATCGGATTTAAATAATTAACTCAATTATATTAATCCATAATATTTATTTGGATTAATATATTAATGAATTTAATATAATTCGAATCATTTTATAAATTTATATTTAATAAATTTTAAATGATTAAAAATGCCCCCGCTTCAAGTCTTGTCGAGATATTTTATCTTTTAAAGACTAAACTTGAAGTATTAATTTGATATTTAATCACAATATTATTGTAAAAAAAAAATATGACCCAACATATGTTATAACGCAGGGAACATTTAGGACTTGAACTTACAATAATAATATATATTTTTTTTAAAAACTAAAAATATCGTGCCATTATATCAAGAAAAGGATGGAGTTTGACTTTCTAGCATTAAATGGTTAGACCCCTCCCTTTTTATAAATTTATATTTAATAAATTTTAAATGATTACAAATGCCCACTGCTTCAAGTCTTGTCGATATATTTTATCTTTTAAAGACTAGACTTGAAGTATTAATTTGATATTTAATCACAATATTATTGTAAAAAAAATATGACCCAACATATGCTATAGAATAGGGAACATTTAGGACTTGAACCTACAATAATAATATATTTTTTAAAAAAAATACAAATATTGTGCCATTATATCAAGAAAAGGAGGGAGTTTGACTTTCTAGCATTAAATGCTTAGACCAATCCCCTTTTTCTTTGATAATTTTTCTTGAATTGCCGCCTCATCATTCCTTATTCTATTAGGATCATAACGAAATCCACCATTGCTTATTTCTATTAGGATTCCTTATTCTACTATTGATTCCTAGAGAAATAGAAATTATTGACAGGTTAGGAGAAGGACTCCTTGTTATCGCCAATTTAGCATCTATAAATAGATGCATGCAACTTATTTTTTCAGTATCAACATCAACAAATTTGGAGCTCCTTTCTGCATATACTCTTGAGTTCATCGCGTAGACATCAGGATATGAAGTACGTGTTTTTGCTGTGTTCCTTTTTTTCTTTTTGTGTGTGTTCTTCTTCTTTTTTTTTTTGTAGATCAATGAAAGCAATTTTTATATTTTGTGGAAGTCACACAATGGAGGGCTTTATCACACAAGAATTTGATCTTGAGATGTGAAGGGATGTGTTTAACGTCCCCGCCTTGAAGATCACTAACTTGAGGCTTTACAAGATCTCGACTACTTGAGCATAAGGTGTGAAGGGATGTGTTCAACGTCCCCGCCTTGAAGATCACTAACTTGAGGCTTTACAAGATCCCTAATACTTGAGCATAAGGTGTGAAGGGATGTGGTTAACGTCCCCGCCTTGAAGATCACTAACTTGAGGCTTTACAAGATCCCGAATGCTTGAGCATAAGGTGTTAAGGGATGTGTTTAACATCCCCGCCTTGGAGATCACTAACTTGAGGCTTTACAAGATCCCGAATGCTTGAGCATAAGGTGTGAAGGGATGTGTTTAACGTCCCCTCCTTGAAGATCACTAACTTGAGGCTTTACAAGATCCTGAATGCTTGAGCATAAGGTGTGAAGGGATGTGTTTAACATCCCCGCCTTGAAGATCAATAACTTGAGGCTTTACAGGTTCCTAAATACTTGGGCACAAGGTGTGAAAAGTAAAACGTTTTCAACCTAAGGCATGAAAATTTAAAGATCCTTTTAAGGATAAATTCGTGGAAAGGCCAGCTTAAAATGTGAAGGGAAAAATCCAGTCCACCTTAAGGAATGGAAATTTAAAGATCCATTTAAGGATAAATCCGCGAAAAGGCAAGCTTAAGGTGCGAAGGGACAAATCTCGTTCACCTTAAGGCATGAGAATTTAAAGATCCATTTGAGAAAAATCCGCGAAAAAGCCAGCTTAAGGTGGGAAGAGACAAATCTTGTCCACCTTAAGGGATGGTAATTTAAAGATCCAAGGATAAATAAGCGAAAAGGCCAGCTTAAGGTGCGAAGGGACAAATCTCGTCCACCTTAAGGCATGGAAATTTAAACATCCATTTAAGAATATATTCACGAAAAGACAAGCTTATGGTGTAAAGGGACAAATCTAGTACACCTTAAGGCATGGGAATTCAACAACTTGCATATTTGGAGGATTTAAAGACTTCAACTTGCAGACTTGACAAATTTGAAGACTTCAACTTGCATATTTGAAGGATTTGAAGACTTCAACTTGTATACTTGTAGGATTTTAACACTTCAACTTTTATACTTGGAGGATTCAAAAACTTCAACTCGCCTACTTGAAGGATTTCAAGACTTCAACTTGCATACTTGGACGATTTGAGGACTTCAACTTGTATACTTGGAGGATTTGAACACTTCAACTTGTATACTTGAAGGATTTGAAGACTTCAACTTATATACTTAGAGGATTTGAAGACTTCAACTTGCATACTTAGCTGAATTTAAAAACTTCAAGCTCACTTTTAAAGAAGCAAATATTTTATAAGGGTATGCCCCCCTATTGACCATTCAATACTTCGTGTAAGTCTGAAGTTAATACTTATAAACTTAATTTTCATGTAACATATCAAGTGGGAACATGTGGTTTTTTACACTCATGCAACTGAACTTAGAATATGGTTCTAAGCGCCTACGTACCTCAATGAAGAGGATCAAGTCACAACGTAGTTCTGGGAGAGTGTTGTTTTTTGTTCCGTACATAGTTTATACTCTTGCAAGCCATGAGTGACATGCAGTTTAGGCTCGTACCTTAAGGAGCATCATCTTACTTCAAGGGTAGTACCTCTTCTAGAATTTTGCATTAATAGGACCGATCTTTACGCCATCTGCATCAACAGGCTTGTAAGCACCATTTGAATATGCTTATTGTACGACATATGGTCCATCCCACTTTGAGGTAAATTTTCCCCTAGACTTATGCGAAGTAATGATGGGTCTTCTTACTACGAGGACTTGATCTCCAACTTGAAAGCACCTCAAGCGGACTTTCTTATTAAAAACACGGGATAGACGAGCTTGATAACATTCAAGATTTTGTTGGGCTTCTAGCCTCTTTTCATCAAGTGCTTCTAACTCAGCAAGACGTAGTCGAACATTTTCTTCTTTAGTGAGCCCTTCTTGAATAGCAAGTCTTAAGGAAGGTATTTGGCGCTCAAGTGGCAGGACTGCTTCAACTTCAAAAGCTAGTGAATATGGTGTTGCTTGAGTTGGTGTGCGGTATGTCCTCCCATATGCCCACAAAGCTTCTTCAATTCCTTCATGCCAATCCCGTTTGGACTTGGAAACAACTTTCTTCTGCAGGTTGCATAAAGTCTTGCTGAATGGTTCAGCAAGACCATTGGCAGCAGCATGATACGTAGAAGACTTATACTGCTTGAAGCCGAAGAGATCACAAATCTTGTTCATTAACTTGTTATCAAATGGCTTACCATTGTTCGTTATTATGTAGCGAGGGATGCCAAAGCGACAGATGATATTCACTCGAATGAAATTTGCAACATTCTCTTTCTTCACTTCTTTAAGAGCAACAACTTCGGCCCATTTTGAGAAGTAATCTGTTTCAGCTAAGATGTATAAGTGACCACCAGAAGATTTTGGTAGTGGTCAAAGAATATCCAATCCCCAAGTGTCAAATAGCCAATATGCGATAGTTAGGTGTAATACCTCGGGCGGCTGATGTATGAAATTTTCATGAAATTGGAAAGCCTTGCACTTTCGAGCATAGTCTAAGCAATCTTTCAATATGGTTGGCCAATAATACCCCATTCTCTTTATATGAAAGTGGAGCTTTGGTCTAGATTGATGTGACCCAAATACTCCTGAATGTGCTTCTTGCAGTGCTTGGATTGCTTCTTCCTCTCCCAAACATCGCAAGAGTACTCCCTTGAATGATCTTCTATATAATGTATCCTTGTAATAAAGGAAGCAAGGTGCATGACGACGAATATCAGTCCTTCTCCTTGGATTTTCTGGAAGTATCCCATAACACAAATAGTCAGTAATAGGTTGTCGCCAATCCTCTCTCGCAGCTTAAGAAACAGCGACGAGATGCTCAAGCTCATCTTCATCCTCATTCAGTGGTGGTACTACCCATTTTTGGCAGATAGTAACTTGTGTCTGATCAGGAAGAGTTAGCGCTGAAGCTAAAGAAGCTAGAGCATCAACTTTCTTGTTATCCTTTCTAGGCACATGTTGGAGGGTTACATCTTCAAGCCATCCTATCAACTTTTGAGCATAATCATGATAAGGACGTAGGTTGGGTTTTCGGACCTCATAACTTCCCAAGAGTTGATTGATCACCAATTGAGAGTCACCAAAGACTTGTAATTTTTATTGCTTCATGTCGACAGCCATTTCGAGTCCCAGTATCAATGCTTGGTATTGAGCGACATTGTTGGAACAACGTTGCTCCAAGGTAAAGGAAAATGGTAGAATCTCTTCTTGCGAAGTAAAGAGCACCACGCCAGCGCCAGCTCTGCCACGATGTGCAGCCCCATCAAAGTACATTTTCCATGGAGATTGAATTTCGATAGCCATTACATGTTCATCGGGAAGCTCATCGGTTAACTCCCAATCATCTGGTATCGGGTGGTCTGCCAAGAAATCTGCAAATGCTTGTCCCTTCACAGCCTTTTGAGAGATGTACACGATCTCAAATTGTTGGAATTAGAGGTACCATCTCTCTAGTCGGTAACTAAGGACAAGTTTCGACATAACAAACTTGATGGGTTTTGCTCTAGAAATAAGGCGAACAATGTGAGCTTGAAAATAATGTTTCATCTTTTGAATTGAGATGACTAGCGCCAAGCACAACTTTTCAATTGGCGAATAGTTCAACTCATTTGATGTCATCGTTATGCTAAAGTAATAAAGACAATTTTCTTTTCCTTCACTATTCTCTTCAAGGCTCCTACAGACCTATCTTGTGCTGCACTGTAGAGTATCTATGGCACTATGATAACGCTCAACTACACCTATCACAATTAAAGATGTAGGCGGTCGTTAGCAAGATAAACCCAACAAGGAGTTGGGGTTGATCCCACGAGGAATGGAGTACAGTATAGAATTCAAGTATGAAGTACTAAAGTGATCTAGCTTTTTGTAGATGTAAGCGAATGAATCGATGCAAAATGTAAATCGTCAAAGTTTCAATTATCAAATGAAAAGAGTTTTAAAAATGATTGATTGAAACAAACACGATTTGTAAAGGGATTTAATCAATAAGAATTGGGACCTTAGGAATGTGTGAGTGTTCAAATACCAATTTCACTAAATAGGTCATTACGAATTGCTTAAGAATGCTGAACAAAATGGGTAGGCAAGATTACGACTATGGTAGTTATTTTGCAACCAACTACCATGCTTTCAATTGGGTTTTATCAAACCCCAACAGGCCATACACATAAGACACAATCTTATACCCTAATTAAACCCACTTTAACAAGCTGAGTAGTACAAGTAAGAACTCATACAATTATCAGTCAATAATTCCACTCAAATACGTCTTCTACAAGCATACAAAGAGTTATAAACTAGAACTGAATTTGCATCTTCAATTCATAACATGAATTATCAACTGAACCCATTCTATTTGAACATTTAATTCAGCAATCCATATGACCCATAAGCTAATTAGGCATTTGAACACATAATCACACCCCTAAGGCATTGGGATTTTAGCCAATCATAGTAATGATGAAGAGATAGTTACCAAAAACATTAGCCATTGATTTCCCAAGCCTTCAAACAACAAATACAATCAACTAAAAATATACCCAATGTTCAATTCCCAAGAAATCACAAGAATAATTCACCAAAATCTCTTAAAGTGCAATGTACTTTCTAAGTTTGAGTTGTGGTTCTTTTCCCTATCACTTCCTTCCTTCAATTCAATTCAAAAATTTCTATTTATACTTTCCCAAAAACTCCACATGATTTGAATTTACGGTTCGTTCGGCGGCGTAAGTCGGGCTTGCCCTTCCACTCGGCGATGCGCTGAGTTGCTTGATCTCACCCTTTAATTCTTGACTTCAGCACTAATTTCATTCTGGAACTTTAGGCGATGTGCATCAGGCTCGCCATTTTGTTCGGCAACTCGTTGTGTGGTCCCTCAGCTCGCCGACTTGACCTAAATTTTCTCTTTGTTTGCTTGAACTTTAGGCGAGGTTTTGTTCACTCGGCGTGTCACCGAGTTGCCTTTTGCAAGCCTCAGCCTTCTTCTTCCTTCAGCTTTTGCAAATTTTCAGCATCTTTTTGCATTATATAGTCCTTGCCTCATTCAAAGTCCTTCATGCTGCTTACAAACGACTTATCATTAGTTATAGATGCAAAATGGGCATTAAGGACAATAATTTGGCACAAACGAAGCTATAAATGAGTCAAAACTACCCACTCATCAACACCCCCAACTTAAACTTTTGCTTGTCCTCAAGTAAAACAAGAGATCAATGAACTCAATAGGAATGTCTTCAAGAAGTGGTGCTTAAGAAATCACATGAAAGTGCACACAAGGATTAATCTAAGATACAAGGATCAAATGCACACCAAAAGCATCAAATTCTGACAAGCCATTATCCGTTAAAGCCTATGCTCACAAGTGCTTACTTAAAACGCAAACTTATGCCCATAAAGACATTTGAATGCCCTTACATAAAAAAGGATTCCACTCTCTTGCCCAAGTTCAATTGAAAATCGAAATTTTAGAATCAATACAACACTCACACTCTCGAAAGAGAAAGAGATTACACAACTTTGCCTAGAGGCTTGCCCGAGTTTTCCATCCAACCATCTATAGGTTCATGTAAGATCACAAAGGACTTTAGAGCCTTGTAACGGGGCTGGGGTTCAAGGTATGGTAATTTTTGGTTTAGTGGCTCTACCTTCATGAAGCATGGTTTCCATTTCACTTCTTCTTCCCTTTCTTTCAAACATTTCAATTTCACAACTGATCCTTTGTCACTTTGCAGAATACAAATCATTTCTATGAACACCCCTTTTTTTTATTTTCACCTCCATGCACAATGGTACTATCTTATTCAAATCTTTTTCTTTTTTTTCTTTTCAGCTTTTTCTCTTTTCTTTTTTTTTTATATGGAGGGGTGCCATTTTTTTTACATAGCATTTCAAAAGATCAAGATCACAAACCTCTAGCTCAATTTATCTCTTCATTCTCACCACATCCCCAACTTAGGCTTTTGGCCTAAGTTGGCTATTCAAACGACCAATGCTTCACGGAGGTTATAGGTAAGAGAGACAAGGCATTTTAACACAAATGGATAAGGTTCTTGTAATTGTGTTTCAATCAAGGAGATGGATAGGCTCAAATGGTGCCAAGCTGGGTTCACACCATCACAAGGTAGTCCACAAAGGTTTAGCAATTAGGTTCGCCCTAAAAAATATTTCATGCCTAAGATCATTTCCCACACTCATCAATGCTTAGTCACAAGGACTACCAGGGCAAGTTCTAGGCATAATCATACACACTTTTCAAGTAAAGCTCACCACACATGGCATTCAAACACAATTGGGGATCACAACTTTACGAGTCAAGCTTGCGTCAACAGTCATTGCAAGACTCACCATCGATAGTTCGCTAGTCACAATGAGAGGCAAAGGGCTTACACAAGACTATGCAACTCCAATTTTCCTCGTTGGATGCACACTAACATGTTGTTCAATAAAGAGAACTATTCAAGTCATCAATATTGAACACAATCGACACTCAAAAGTACAAGAGAACTGCAATCATTTATTTAGCACAAAATCGACAATGCTAAGCAAAGAGAGAGAACTCAAAATCATTTCATTCAACTAAATAAATATCTTAAATAACAATCAAAGGAAAAAAAACAAAAGTAACATCCAAAATAACAATCAGCGGCAATGGAAAAACACCATCCCACAAAAAAGACAAAGCAGTGTCCTCAATGCGAAAAAACAAAATAACATTCAAACGAAACATAAAAGGAAGTGCAATAGAATGTCCCCCTGTCCCGCTTTGCTGGTGGTGTGTCCTTAGCCTGCACATCAGTACCCGGTGCACTTTCCTCAATCTAGCGGGTCCCACTCGACCCAATCATCAAAGTATCCCGGAGAGACTCAACAGTGGCAGCTCAAACCAAATCTCCCTCCAGGTCCTCAAGATCAGCATACACCTCTCTGTTCTGCATAACAAAGTCCTCCTCAGCCGTCTCATGTGCATCAGACACACTATCATCATCAACAGTCGAAGGAACACCAGTGGTGGCAGGCGGATGATCATCGACACTTGTACCCTCGGGCACATCCGAACTACCCCAAAGCATTGTAATGTCTTTGGACTTCAGCTCATCCACATCTCTCCACAAATACGTGAAATCGGTGCGGATGGCTATCAGCTTGGTGGAGCTACCCTCACGCTGGTCACATGCCTCGACTCTAGCGGTGAGGCCTGCCAAAATCTCTCCATGAGTAAGTCGGTGCTGATCAGCAAGCTCCCTACGGATAGGATCAAGTGCGGCAGCTAAAGCCCTATCGATCATGCCCTAGATCGCTGCCTCAACCCGAGAAGCTCTAACATCTGCTGAGCACGCAAGATGTCCCATCTTGATAACCATAGCTTGAGCCAAAGGCCAGGTGCAAGAGGATGAAACCGGAGCAGTGGCAGAAGAGGGGCCTGGTGCAGGGGCAGAAGTGGCAGGAGCATCCGAAACAGGCATACCTGACGGCTCAACTGTAGGAGTGGGAGAACGCGTCTCCATGGCATCAACATCCACAGCCAGAGACGTATCAATTGGGGGTCTCCTCCTCCACTCTACCTCATCCTTTAAGTACTCGACCTCAATCCTCCAGATGTCACAAGACGAGGTCGAAGTGACCTCAACATCCGTCTTCTTATCGAACGGAACAACAACCCGTCTACATAGCTCACTGATCAATATCAGGAATGGGAGGGAGGTATGCTGCTGCTTGGTTGTCATCAACATCTCACACTCAATGATCATACCCAGATTTAGCTGCTGCCTATCGATGATACACCCTAAGAGAGCTGCCTTCTGATGTCGAAGAATCGACTCATTCTGTGTAGGCATGAGTGTACTACTCAAGAACACAAACCAATACCGGGCCAAATTATTTAGGTCCTTCTCGATGATGGCCCCGGTATCTAACAAACGAGGGGAGGCATCACTTATTAACGGCATCAACCACCCATTTAACGTCTCCAAACTCCCCTTCATCTTATCTTCCAAAGAGTCTCTATACATTGCAACCCAGAACGTCATTGATATCGGTCTGGCTACACTTGACCTTTTTACCCCGCACCATGACAAAGTCCACGGGCTTCATAGATTGTGCCACCTTCTTGACCCTTGGGACTAAATCGGAGTAGGCGGCATAGAATTCCTGAACCCACGTATGTACGTACGGGCTCTGGGGCTGTGTAAAAACCTAGAACTTGTGCACCAGAATCATCTCCCATACCAAAGGGTATCTGTCTACCACCCCATCGGTGGACAATCTCTTCTCCCCGAGGATTGTTCGCTCACTCTCGGCTTTCAATCTATTCATCGACCTCGGAAGCTGAGGTGGGGCCGGTATTGGAGCTGGAGCAGTAGGAGCAGGTGCTGAGGCTGTTGGAGGCTCAGGTCTGGAAGAATAAGTGTTGACCCTAGCAAGCGGGTCATGTAGATTCTTAAACCGCAACTCAGTACAAGTCCGCTTTAGAAGTTCACCAGTAGGAGTCCAGGACTCCTCACCCTCAGAACCCTCGGATTCTTGAGAGGTGAACTATATAGACAGGTCCTCACTCTCCGAAGAGGACTCCTTGATGATTTGTTCCCTGCCCTTATCTTTTGAATGGCCTTTGGGTTGTGTTGGTTTATGTGGTCGATCGCCCTCCTAAGCAATTACTATCCCATTTGCTTTTTTCTTGGGATTTTTGTGGGCAACAACTTTGCGGCGCGGCAAATCTTTCAAACAAAACAATCAAACACGAAGATCGATTAAAACAGGATAGAAAAGAATCAGCCAAAAAAATGCACAAGGACTCGCCGAACCGATCGGCGAGTCGCCAAAGCTCTTGGGCGAGAAAAAATAGGCATCGCTGAAAGTAACAGAGGCAACATAGGCAAAATGCAAATAAAAAGGGAGATGAAATCGACACTCGGTGAGTCGTCATGTTCACTCGGAGAGCAAAGGAGGGATCGCCGAAAGTTACAGAGACACATGCCACAAAACAATTGCTAAAGGGCGATGGGGAATGCAATGGGTGAGTCGCCGAGTAAAACGGCGAGCCCAACTTAGCTCGCCGAACCACTACAAAATATCACCCTTCCCAAAATTCTTACATTTTCAACTAAAAGCCCAGCACACAACAATTAAAGCTCAGTTATCAACAATCAACCCATACCCATGCCTAGTTTCACTTCAGGGTACTCAGACTTCCCCAAAATCAAATGGAAAACAACAAAACAATAATTACCCTTAAGCAAGACGTCACCCTATCCATCATTGGGAAAATTTAAGCCATTTGATTGAATTTGGGGCTACTCAGACTTCACCCAACGATTAATCAACCACTCTCAAACATACAAATCAAAAACCCAAATCATAAAGCCCGCAATCACATCAAGGCCGAAAATTCTATGCAAACATGATGAAAATGGGGGCGGGGGCACGTCCAAAGTACTTCACTAGCAACCAACGGTAATAAACTTCAATAAAAATGCAAGAGTGTGCGGGTATGTGAGGATACGAGGAAAATTTCAAGTGCGATGAAAATTTGAATTTGAAAAGATTAAAAACCCTTCAGTTAGCACCCCAAAGGGTGATGATATTAACGTCGTCATTCCACTCGGTGATGCGCCGTGTGGTACCTTTTCTCATCGAAAGTCACAGGAAACCAATCTATCATTAAAGTCCAGAAGGAGAGCTAAATCGGGATCGCCGATCCACTCGGCGATGCGCCGAATGGTACAGATCCTCGCCTAATTTTCCAGTGTAGCTTGCAACTTCAGCCTTCATTTTCTAATGAATTTAGGCTATCCTAGGGGTAATTGGGCGATGCGCCGAATGGACCAACCCCTCGCCTAGTTGCTATGTCTTGAAATTTTACACTCCAACCTACACACTCAACACACGTTATTCAAAATCACTAAGATAAATCCTGGGTTGCCTCCCTAGAAGCGCCTTATTTAATGTCGTGGCACAACATGGACATGCATTCAAGCATCGTACAAGTACACCACATCAATCAATCGCACAACGGGAGCTTCTCCAAAGTAGAGTTTCAACCTTTGCCCATTAACTTAAAGAATGACCCATTTTCACCTTGAACTTCAATAGCTCCGTTGTCAAACACACGAATAACCTTAAAAGGGCCTGACCACTTAGACTCGAGCTTACCCAGAAATAGCCGCAAATGACAATTGTAGAGTAACACACAATCACCCACCCTAAATTCTCGATGAAGTATCTTGTCATCATGCCATCTTTTCATTTTCTCCGTATACAGAGCAGCGCTTTCAAAAGCTCGAAGACAGAATTCTTCCAAGGCATGAAGTTGGTCAACCCAACTCTTGGATGCAACATCCCAGTTCAAATTTATGGTTTTCGAAGCCCACAAGGCTTTATGCTCAAGTTCCACCGGGAGATGACATGATTTGCAGAACATCAACTGATATGGTGACATGCCGATTGGTGTTTTAAAAGTAGTGTGATAGGCCCAAAAAGTGTCATCTAACCTTCGTGACCAATCAGAACGAGTTGCATTCACGGTTTTGGCCAAAATTTCTTTAATTTCCCGATTGGACACTTCAACCTGGCCTTTTGTTTGCGGATGGTAAGGGGTGGAAACCTTGTGCTTTACTCCATACTTGCTCAGTAGTGATGCGAACAATCGGTTGCAAAAGTGTGAACTCCCATCACTAATAATTGTCCGTGGTGCGCCGAACCTTGTAAAAATATACTGCTTAAGAAATGTAATGACACTTGTTCCTTCATTGTTGGGTAAAGCGATTGTTTCCACCCACTTCGACACATAATCAACTGCCACCAAAATGTATTTGTTCCCAAAAGAACTCACGAAAGGGCCCATAAAATCAATTCCCCACACATCAAACAATTCAACTTCGAGGATTGGAGAAAGGGGAAGCTTGTGTCTTCGTGACACTCCTCCTTGATTTTGACATTGATTACACTAGGGGACAAGGGAATTTGCATCTTGATACAGCGTTGGCCAATAATAGCCACTTTGCAACACCTAGGCGGCTGTACGTAAACCACTATAGTGTCCACCAACCGGAGATGCATGACATGCACAAAGAATAGCATTGACTTCGACCTCCAGTACACACCTCCTAATTATGTGATCAGCACATTCCCGAAATAGATAAGGTTCATCCCAAAAGTATTTTTTCACATCAAACGGAAACCTCTTGCGTTGATAGAACGTCAGCCCATCAGGAATAATCCCATACACCACATAATTGGCGAAATCAGCATACCAAACAATAGAAACCTTAGAGATCATCATGACCATCTCATCAGGAAAAGCATCTTCAATATCCTTGTCACCTGACACAATAACATTTGTTTCGAGTCTCGATAGATGATCAGCCACTTCATTTTCACATCCTTTCCGGTCTTTGACCTCAAAATCGAACTCTTGCAATAACATCACCCATTGAATCAGCCTTCGTTTGGCATCCATTTTGGCCATTAAATAGCGTATAGCTGCATGGTCAATGTGCACCACTACCTTGGTTCCCAATACATAAGCTCAGAATTTCTCAAAAGCGTACACTACAACCAATAACTCATGTTCTGTAACAGTGTAGTTTCTTTGAGCCACATTCAATGTCTTGCTTGCATAGTATACCGGGTTGAATAACTTGCCTCTACGTTGACCAAGTACAGCACCCAAGGCGACGCCACTAGCATCACACATTAGCACAAATGGACTACCCCAATCCGGGGCAACAATAATCGGAGCCGACACACGTTTCTCCTTTAGACACTGAAAAGCAATCATACAGGCTTCATCAAACATAAAAACACTGTCATTCTCAAGTAGCTTGCAAAGAGGATGAGCTATCTTGGAGAAATCTTTTATAAACCGCCGGTAGAAACCCGCATGCCCTAAGAAGCTTCGGACACCCTTAACTGAGATAGGGGGTGGTAGCTTGGCAATAACTTCAACCTTTGCTTGATCCACTTGTATACCTTTCCCTGAAATCTTGTGCCCCAAGACAATCCCTTCTTTCACTATGAAATGACACTTCTCCCAGTTAAGCACGAGGTTTGTTTGGACACATCTTTGTGAGACTCATTCCAAATGTTCAAGGCATTCTTCAAATGAATTCCTAACTACGGAAAAATCATCCATAAACACCTCCATTGAGTCCTCAACCATATAAGAAAAAATAGACAACATACACCTTTGGAACGTTGCAGCTGCATTACACAACCCAAAAGGTATTCGTTTAAATGCAAATGTTCTATAGGGGCCGGTGAAAGTTGTTTTTTCTTGATCTTTCGGAGTTATGGATATTTGATTGTAACCAGAATAACCATCAAGGAAGCAATACCATCCATGCCCCACAAATCTATCAAGCATTTAGTCCATAAAAGGCATTAAAAATGATCTTTCTCAGTTGCCGAATTAAGCTTTCTATAGTCCATGCATACACGCCAACCGGTAAGTGGTCACATTGGAAAAAACACACCATTCTCATTCGGGACCACGGTCATACCAGCCTTCTTTGGGACACATTAAACCGGGCTTACCCACTTGCTATCCACAATAGGGTAAACCACACTTGCGTGTAACCACTTGATGATTTCCTTCTTAACTACTTCTTGCATTGGAGGATTCAGCCTCCTTTGGTGCTCGACACTAGGTTTACAATCAACTTCCAACTGAATCTTGTGTGTGCAAATACCGGGAGGAATCCCCGCAATATCAGCACTTATCCATCCAATAGCTTTAATGAGTCTTTTTAACACACTAACAAGTGCTTGTACTTGCCCTTCAAGTAGCCCCAAAAAATACATATCGAAGACGAGAAGGAAGAGTTTTCAACTCAAGCTTCTGAGGTGCTTCAATGGATGGCTTCGCGGGAGGATTTTCTCTGTTTTTCAAATAAATTTCAAGCTTCAAAGGAGAATTTGAATAATTACCTAAACCCGTTAAAGCAGCCACCACTTCATCATAATCTTGGATCTCTTCCCCATCATAGATCAAAAGGACAGCAGCCAAAGATTAGCCAATAAAAGAAATTTCTACATTTCTAGCAACCGCTTCATCGATCACATCAATAACAGACACCACATGGATATCATTAGATTGTTTCATAGACTTACGCACATTAAAAGTGACTTCCTCCTCATTGACCCTAAATTTCAAGTCGCCACTCTCCACATCAGCCAAAGCTCTTTCGGTAGCTGAGAATGGTCTACCAAGAATAATCGGGATCTCGGCATCAATATCACAATCAAGAATAACAAAATTTGCCGGAAAAATGAACTTGTCAACCTTTACTAAAATATCATAAAGAACACCAATAGGTCGCTTAATGGAACGATCCGCCACGAGAAGTTGCATTGTGGTTGACTTAGGCTCCCCTAGCCCAAGTTGGTTGAAAATAGCATATGGCATCAAGCTGATACTAGCTCCCAAATCACATAACGCTTTGGCAAACTTGAACACCCCAATAGTGCATGGTATTGTGAACGCTTCCGGATCATCTTTTTTAGCAACCACATTTGACATAATAGCGCTGCAACTATAAGATACTTCAACCATTTCGAAGTCCATACTTCTCTTTTTCGTGGCCTATTCCTTCATAAACATAGCATACCCTGGCATTTCTAGTAATGCATCCACTAGCGGAAGGTTTATAGAGAGAGACTTAAAAATAGAGAGAAACTTTTGGAATTTTGCATCGTCATCTCTCTTCTTCAACCTTTATGGAAAAGGGGTTTAATATTAGGCAACGGCTTTGGAGCAACTGATTTAGACACATCCCCCACCTTTGATGTAGTAGTTCCACCGGGCATAACATTCATTTAATCAGCATCATTCCTCGCATTATGTGGGATTTTACGCTGTTCAGCCCCATCAACCTCAACCACATCACTACACAAAACTTTTCCACTTCGAGTCACTACCGCCATACACTGAGCATTCTCATTCTTTGGGTTAACCAATGTGTCACTAGGAAGGCCACCATTTGGTCGTTGATGCAATTGGTTGGATATTTGGACCATTTGTGCTTCAAGATGTTTAATTGATGCTGAGTGAGAAGTCACCGTTTCATTTAGAGAAGAGAAAACAACCTTCATCTCCTTGAGTACTTTGTTTGAACCTTCCACCTTGTGCAAAATAGGAGCAAGCATATCTTCAGTCCTAAATCTCTCATGATTAGCCTTTGGTTCGGTAACTTTAGGACGATCATGTGGAGGCACATATCGATCTCTTTCACCGTCCCTCCAATTGGCACCTGGATCACACCACTCCTGATTATCTCTCCAACCACCACCTTGGTCTTTGTTCCAACCTTGATTCCCACTCGGCTTTTGATAGCTTGGATGAGTACCCACCATTTGATTTGATACAAATTGGACTTCTTCATTGTACATGGCTTCAAATGCAGCATCATCCGGGCTCATAGCAACTGCATTAACGGCTTTGGACCCCGCACCCATAACATCCTTTGTTAATAAATCTATCAAAGTAATCATCTTAGCCATATTCGCATCACTCTCTTGATCTTTCTCAATTTTCTCCTTAGTCATTGCGACTACAAGAGGTGGTACTTGGTCTTCTCTTGTGTGCCATGACCGGTTGATTTTAGTCATATCATCAAGCAACGTTGATGCAATAGGAAACGACTATCTCATGATCCCACCTTGGATTAAATGATCACCTATCGACTTGTTCACCGAATCAAGGCTATGATAGAAGTATTGCAACACATTTTTAGGTAAACCATGAGTGGGACATTGTAGAAGAAGTTTTTGGAATATGAGCCATGTCTCATGGATTTGTTCACCATCAAGTCGCTTGAAGTTCTAATACCATCTCTCAACTTCACCATCTTCGAAGGAGGAAAGATTCGTTTAAGGAATGCTTCCGTCAGTTTCGCCCAAGAAGTAATTGAGTCTCTTGGTAGTTCAGCCAACCACTTCGTTGCCTCCCCATTTAGAGAGAAAGAAAACAACTGAAGTCGAATCGACTCTTGAGAGATGTTCTTGAATGTGAAAGGGTTGCACACGTCCAAAACGTTCTGAAGATGCTCATGGGGGTCCTCATGAGCAAGTCCTCCAAAGGAGCCTTTGATTTGCAACAGCTGAAGCATAGTTTCAGTCACATGAAAGATGGCATTACCCACAGTATAGGGCAAGCGTATAGCCCCAGCACTTCCAACTTGAGCTACATTGAAATCATTTAGATTACCAACATCATCATTCACTTGCCGCATATCATCATTCTGACCAACTGATGTACCGCGAGTTTACGGTACTTTTGATGCATTAAACTTAGAATTTTTCATGTTACTTAAGTTGTTTGTCAGTAGATTTGATGTTATTTGTGTTAAAATTGCAGGGAATACGCCCTTGGAGCAGTTGGTAAGAAAAGATGCAGCAGCAGTGGGTTTTTGGTGATGTACGAGACAATCTACGGACCATCAACTGATTGACGAGTTATCAGTTGGGATCGTAGGCTCTGGAGCCTGAAGAAATTGGCTAAGTATTGAATGATGGACCAAGATGATGGGCCGTAGGTCAGTCTACTAACCGTAGAAAACTTCAGAGAGGGTCACCCACAGACCTTGAATGACGAAAGAACAGGACGGGTCATACATGGAATGATGAATCGTAGATCAGAACCATAGAAAGAAGCCTTAAGGATTTTATTTAACTGCTGATTGACGATTTAAACCTACGAGCCGTAGGTTGACAACCGTAGATGACATGGCCCAAGCCGAATTTACCAGATTTCCTTTTCCTAGTTTAATTAGGATTTATTTTCTATATTTACCCTATGTAAACCTCGTTTTAGGTTGTTGACCAGTTTTTGAATATTATTTTATTACTTTGGGAATTGCTTTCCATCTTTTGGGAAGACTAATTCTTGAAGCTTATTTATGCAATTTTACTTTTGATTTTCAATTAAAGGTTGTGGAATTCATCTCTATTCACTGTAAGTTCATGATTTATTCAAACCCTATTATGAATTGTGAACAAACAAACATAAGTAGCTAAACCCACAACTAGGGTTGTGGGAACCATGAGTAATTAAAAAAAGTAAAATTAATAATGTTGTGATTCTTGAATGTGTTTATGCATGCTTTTGTAAATCTCTTTTCTTAGAACATTTTCTAATGGTGTAGAACATTAGAACCCTCCTAATTCATGCTAATATGGTATTGGTAGTAATGAACATCTAAGAGATTATACAACAGAGATTTAGTCGTCGATAATCCGCTATCTAATAACCCAACCTTGAAATAGATGTGGGTTAATCTGGGTCAAATGTAAGGGTTGGTAAATCAACAAACGTAGACGGACCAAGTTGTGGAGTGAAATTCTCTATTTAGAGGACCAATCACTTAGGGCTACATAACTTACCGATCATGCATGCTAAACATTGAAAAGAAATACCATTGTTAGGTTTACTGCGTTAAGAGCTTATGAGGATCACATAAACCCTAGTTTCATTCTCAGATTGATATCGTAAACTGCAAGTTTTGTGTTTTGGTTACTTGTTACTAATCGCATAGTCAATTATTATTTCTTTTAATTATTGCAAATCCCCCCTCTTTTACTTCTATTAGAAATAATCTGACTAAACACGTAACTAACCATTAATTAGCCTAAATCTGAACCATATTTCTCATGGGATCAACCCTAACCTCTGTTAGGTTCTATATTTGACAGCGATCGCTTATACTTCCTTAGGGAGGTGTAGTTTGGGCTTTATCAAATTTTGGCGCCGTTGCAGGGGAATAAAGCTTTTAGATTAGACTAATTTTGTTAGTGCACTTTTAGTAAATTATTTTCGGATTTACGTTTTGTTGTTGTTTTTTATTTTTCTACAGCTCATAGTTCCAGTGTATGCCAAATATACGTAGTCAAGGCAATCCCCTGACTCCTTATGATCCTGAGCTAAGAAGAACTCTTAGAAGAATGGCTGCAACAGGACAACAACCTAGCACGAAGATGATCCAAACGGCGAAGTCTGTCAAGAGGTACCTGGTATTCAACCGCCAGGAGTTGTGGTTCCACCTCAGAATCCGCAACAAGTTCAAGTACAGCATCAGCCTGCACCTGATGTTCGCCGCAACTTTGAAGTGGATTATAGTGATACAGGATCGACTGGTGCTATAATTGTTCCTCCACAGCCACAGGGATTCACATTTGTGATTACAACCAGCCTTATGCAGATGTTGACTCCTAGGGGGCTATTTGCTGGATTACCATTTAAAGATCCTCATGCCCACTGGACAAAGGTGACTAGCATTTGCAAAAGTAGCGTGGGAAATCCAAATCTTGACATGAACGTGGTTGGCCTACGAGTATTTCCACTGTCTCTAACTGAAGACGCTACTGTGTGGTTGAATGAGCTCCCATACAACTCTCTAGTCACATGGAATGAGCTGTGTAATGTGTTTATTGAGATTCCCTGTATCAAGAAAGCTGAATCTCAAGGACAAACTCAACAACCTCAAAACTCTTTCAGGAGAGTCTGTCAGCTGTGCTTAGGATAGATTTACAAGCTATATAAGGGCCGCACCAAACCACCACATCGATGATGAGTCACTCAAGGAATACTTCTATCACGGAATGGACGATAACGGTAAGGCGGTGCTTGATACTATTGTAGGTGGATCTTATGGATCAATGACCTTCTTTAAGATTGCGGAGAGGCTTGAGAAGATCTCGAAGAACAACAAAGCATGGAGCACTAGAGTGTCATCTACGACAAACTGCTGAAAATTCATCTCATGATGAACTCCGTGAAGAGTTGATGCAACTAAGAACTGAAATGGTCCTAGTACTAAAGCATGTGAGTGGTAATGCAGAGAAGGTTAATGCAGTCCAATATCAATAGATGTACCACCAAATGATTTGTATACATATGAAGAGGATGCGAACCTTGTGAATGAACAGCCGGGGGGTTTTCAGAACAACGCCCAAGGATCCAATCAGGAGAATTGGCGCCAAGGTCAAGGAAATCAAGGTCGGAATTATGGCAACTACAATAGGGAAGGACAATATAACCGCGAAGGGAAATTCAACCGTAACAACAATTACAACCAAGGCGATTAGTACAACAGGAATGATAGGACCGGTACATATATACCACTAGGTAATAGGGATGGAGGACCAAGTATGACTCGCATTGAAGATATGATGAACAAGATGATGAGGCGATTTGATACCACGGATGACAATTTGAAAGAAATGCGGACTGATATCTCAGGCATCGGGCAAAAGGTGGAGTCACATGCAGTGGCAATTCCGCAAATAGAGCAGCAATTAAACCAACTGTCGGTGAATGCAAATCCACGTCAACAAGGAACACTTCGTAGCAACACCGTGCACATTCCCAAGAATTACGGGCAGTGCATGGCAGTGACGACTAGAAGTGGGGTACAAACCCTTGACCCACCCATGCGAACAGAAGTGGAAAGCGCGAAGGCGCCTGATGAAGGTGAGAAAGAGGTAGCAGAACTACCCAAAGATCAAAAAGAGGTAGAGGCTGAAGTAACTCAAAAGTTCATCCCCATGCCAAGACTTCCACCTCCCTTTCCACAGCGATTGGTTAAGAAGACGGAAGAAGGGAAGTATAGAAAATTTATCTCCATGTTAAAACAATTATCTATTAATGTTCCTTTGATTGAAGCTTTAGAACAGATGTCGGGATACACGAAGTTCATGAAAGGCTTGGTGACCAAAAGGAGAGTTGCAAGCTTATAGAAAGATGACAAGTTGCAGCATTGTAGTGCCATTGCAACAAGGTCACTGGTGCAAAAGAAGGAAGATCCTGGCACATTCACCATCCCGTGTACTATTGGCATGATGCACTTCGCAAAGGCACTTTGTGATTTGGGTGCAAGCATAAACCTCTTGCCACTTTCTGTGTTAAAAAAATTGGGCTTGGGAGCCCCCAAGCCGACTGCAATGAGTCTACTCATGGCTGACCGGACGATAAAGAAACCAATAGGAGTGCTACATGATGTCTTGGTGAAAGTAGAGGCATTCATCTTTCCGGCGGATTTTGTGATTCTGGACTGTGAAGTGGATTTTGAAGTACCCATAATCTTGGGCAGACCATTTCTTGCAACAGGGCGCACTTTGGTACATCTGTAAAAGGGGCAGATGAAGTGTCGCTTAAACAATGAGGAAGTTACCTTTAACATTAGTAGAACAATGAAGCACCATGGTGACATCAAGGCTATATCAATGGAGAGCTATGCAGGGGAGCCCAACCCAGAGGTGCCCATCGAGGAAATGATAGGAGTTGAAGCACTTGCGGTCGTGATCATAAATTTTGAAGGCAATAGAATCGCTGAATATGACGCATTGGTGGCTGCACGGGAGTGTGATCCATCGTCGTCAACCCAAGCTGGATCTGGATTTACTTAATTGAAAAATCCCGCTTGCAAGACCATCCATTGATGAATCCCTGGAGTTAGAATTGAAAGCTCTCCCAACCTATTTGAGGTATGTATTCTTTGGCAAGAACAACACATTGCTTGTTATTATTGCTGCTGACCTTATAATGTAGGGCAAGTGCAGGCTTTAGTTGCGATGCTGAAGCGGTACAAAAGGGAGATCGGATGGATGATTGCGGACATCATCGGTATCCCACAAGGGATTTGCACGCAAAAAATTCAACTCATGCCAGAGAGCATTTCTAGTGTGGAGAATCAGAGAAGGTTGAACCCACCTATGGAAGAGGTGGTAAAGAAAGAAATTATCAAATGGTTGGATGCCGGTGTGATATACCCCATAGCTGATAGTAAATGGGTATGCCCGGTCCAATGCGTGCCTGGAAAGGGAGAAATCACTGTGGTTCCAAATGCAAAAAATGAGCTTGTTCCTATGAGGCCCGTCATAGGTTTGAGAGTTTGCATGGACTATCGCAAGCTCAAAGCATAGACAGAGAAAGACCACTTTCCTATGTCATTCATGGATCAAATGTTAGATTGTCTTGCAGGGAAAGGGTGGTACTACCTTTTGGATGGATATTCAGGATATAATCACATCTTTATAGCCCCTGAAGATCAAGAAAAGACTACATTCACATGTCCCTATGGTACATCCACTTCCAAGAGGATGCCATTCACACTCTACAATACACTAGCAACATTTCAACGTTGCATGATGTCTATCTTCTTAGACATGGTGGAGGACACCATTGAGGTATTTATGGATGATTTTTCTATTGTTGGTAACTCTTTCGATGATTGTTTGTTGCATTTAGGTGAAGTGTTGCGTCAATGCGAAGAGTGCAACCTTGTGCTGAACTGGGAGAAGTGTCACTTCATGGTTAAGGAAGGTATAGGTTGGGCCATCGAATCCCCCAGAAAGGTATTCAAGTGGATAGGGCCAAAGTAGAGGTGAATGCAATATTACCACCTCCCATCTCAGTAAAAGGTATTAGGAGTTTTCTAGGACATGCAGGTTTCTATCGCAGATTTATGAAGGACTTCTCCAAAATTGCACATCCTTTGTGCAAACTGATTGAAAAGGAGGCAAAGTTTTACTTTGATGAAGCATGCTTGAGGGCGTTTGAAAAACTAAAGGAGAAGTTGTCCTCCGCACCCATTATTATCTCACCAGACTGGGAGAAGCCGTTCGAAGTTATGTGCGATGCTAGCGGAGTAGCACTTGGCGTAGTTTTGAGACAAAGGTGCGAGAAAATACTACGTCCTATATATTATGCTAGAAAAGCATTGAATGCTGCCCAGAAAAACTATACGGTCACTGAACAAGATTTGCATGCGGTCGTCTTCGCTTTTGAGAAGTTTCAATCCTATCTGCTGGGCACCAAGGTGATAGTACATACTGACCATTCTGCGTTGAGGTACCTCATGGTGAAGAAAGATGCTAAGCCAATGCTGATTCGGTGGATTCTATTGCTACAAGAGTTTGACTTCGAAGTCCGAGATAGGAAAGGAACCGAGAATCAAGTGGCTGATCACCTATCTAGATTAGAAGATGAAGCTATGCAAAATTTGGCTGATGGCCTAGGGATTAATGATGCTTTTCCGGATGAACAGGTATTAGCTGCTTCTTTTGATCTTATTCCGTGGTTTGCATATTTTGCCAATTATTTGGCTAGCGATGTGGTACCCTCGGACCTATCATTCCACCAATGGAAGAAGTTCATGTCTGATGTGAAGAAGTTTTTCTGGGAGGAGCGATATTTTTTCCGTGTCTATGCTGATGGGATTATTCGTCGCTGTGTGCCCGAGGTAGAGATGATGAGTATATTGGAAGCTTGCCATTCATCCCCTGTTGGTGGTCATCATAGTGGCATCCGGACTGCTCACAAGATCTTGCAATGTGGTATTACTGGCCTACAATTCACCAAGATGCCCATGATTTCACCAAGGCATGTGATCGATGCCAAAGGGAAGGAGGTGTTTCAAGAAGGCAAGAACTTCCAATGAATCCAATACTCGTCATTGAACTCTTTGATGTATGGGGCCTTGATTTCATGGGTCCGTTTGTGAGTTCGAATGTAATGAAGTACATCCTGGTAGTGGTTAACTATGTGTCAAAATGGGTGGAAGCTATAGCGCTTCCAAACAATGAAGGTAAAAGTGTCACCGTCTTTCTTAAAAAGAACATATTCTCCAGGTTTGGTACACCAAGGGCAATAATCAGTGATGGAGGTTCCCATTTTTACAATAAGCTATTCAAAGCGTTACTAGAAAAGTATGGTGTTCGTCACAGTGTAGCAACTCCGTATCATCCACAGTCGAGTGGGCAAGTTCAAGTGTCCAATATAGAGATCAAGCAGATTTTGTCAAAGACTGTGAATGCACACCGCACTGTTTGGTCAAGAAAGCTCGATGATGCTCTATGGGCTTACCGTACTGCATTCAAAACTCCCATAGGTATGTCTCCTTACCAACTTGTTTTTGGGAAATCATGTCATTTACCTGTAGAGCTTGAGCATAAGGCAATGTGGGCACTCAAGAAGTTGAATCTTGATTGGGGTGTTGCATCAAATGAACGTTTGACGGAGCTGAATGAGATGGATGAGTTTCGCCTCAAAGCTTATAAGAGTTCAGCCTTGTACAAGGAGAAGAGGAAGAAGTACCATGATCAAAAGATCGAAAAGCGTAGTTTTGCTCCTGTGATATGGTACTCCTCTTCAACTCAAGATTGAGGTTATTTCCTGGCAAGCTCAAATCAAAATGGACGGGACCATTTAGAGTTGTCCAAGTGTTTGCACATGGCACCGTTGAACTTTAAAACAAGGAAGGGACAAAATTCAAGGTGAATAGCCAGAAGATCAAACTCTATGTAGGCCATCAGAAGACGGTAAATGAGCTAATTGAAATATGAAGTCTTGTAAAAGTTCGTAGGCAAGAAAAATATGTGGTGCCGCAACGTTAAATCAAGCGCTACTTGGGAGGCAACCCAAGCTGTAGTTTCTAGCCAAGTTAGGAGTTCTTAGTGTAACTTTAGGTTCTTTATTCTTTTTCTTTAAGTTTTTTTTTTTTAAGTATTGGCTAGAATAGTCTAGTATAGGGTTCGTGTCCAAAAGAGTCAATAATAACAAAGGGAAGTCCTAATGTTGGTGACATGCGTAGGAAAATAAGATAGGTTTTGCAGAACATTAAGTGCAGAAGAGTATACAGGTCCCATGTACGGCTCGTAACTAAAATGACGAACCGTAAATGGCATCCGTAGACCTGAATGTTCAGGAGCAGTTGCAGCTTTAAGTCTACAGCTGCATAGTACGAGCCGTACATCAATTTACGGACCGTAGTCTGCAACCGTAGACCCCAGGTGTGTTTTGAAATTTTATCAAGTGTTAAGAAGCATTGACGGAACTGATTGACAGTCCGTCAAACCACCTACGGCCTGTCGACGGGAAACTGTAGATGGCAGTCAGGGTTTAATTTTGACTCGACGCACATTTAAAAAAATTATAAAACCTCCATTTTTCAAATTCTTCCCCCATTTCCCTCTATTCCCAACCGTTACACCCCTTCACCTTTCCACCCCTCCATCTACCAATACACCCTTTCACTCACCCCCTTCTCCCATCTACATATACTCCCCACCAAACCTCTCTTTCTCTCCTACTATTTCTTTTCTTTTCCACCATCATCCCTGTTTTCCTTCATCATTTTTTGGGTCCAGGAGTCTTCTTCTTGCGTGGTTCCTTGTTTTTTTCGTACACTACATATTAGGTATGTGTTTGCTAGCCCTTTATGTTCCATACACAACTTGAAATTGACTTGATCTATATCCTGGGTGGTGACTTTTGTGCAAAATTGTGATTGTGGGTAGTTTCATTGCTTACAAGGATTTTTATGTTAATAGTAATTTGTTGTTTAACTTGAATCATGCATAAAATTGGCTTTGGTAGTGATTTGGGCCTAGGGCCTTGCCTAATTTTGGTGATTATGGAATTGAACTATAGAGTCGGAGCCTTAGGAAAGCATGAATGTTTTGTTCTTGTGTTTGGAGGCTTGATTTAGTGTTGTTGGCTTTGTTTAAAATGGTGTTTGTGGGTAAAACTTGGTATAACTTACACTGTGTGGTCAACGACCATGACCTACGGGTCGTAGGGCATCCTACGGACCGTAGGTCCCTCCCGTCAAACTGTCTCCCCCATATTAGGCTAAGTCATTTTCGACGGTTCGATCTACGACCCGTAGATACGTTGACGAACCGTCCTGCAAGCCGTTAATTGAACTTCAAAAAATTGAAAATAGGACTTCCCTATCTACGGTCAGGTCTACGGCCTGTAGTTCTTTCTACAGTCCGTAGTTCCTTCCCGTAGATACCAAATATAGTAGTAGTCTGTTCTTTTCTTTTCTTTCTTATTTTCTTTTCTTGCTTTGTTTTTGCATTTTTTAGTTACTAATGATGTCTTTGTAGGTATAACGCCTCCAAAAATAACACAACACTATAAAAGAAAGGCCCGAGCACCAGCTCCTCCAGCCCGATGTTGGTTGCTTATAGATGAGGCTTCTGAGGAGGAGCAGAGTGGGTCCGAATATGACCCACCTTTGAGAACTAGCTCTCCCAGCTCGCCCCGGACATCTAGACAACAGGCACACCAAACAGCCATAGTACCGGTACCGGAGCAGTCTCCCTCCGGAGATAAGGAGGCCACTTCCCAGTCTGCTGAGGAGGTGGAGAGTTCGAGCAGGGATGGTGAGGACACTCCTAGTAGAGATGCCCTTAGTCCATAGCCTGCAGCCCAGTCTAAGCTTGGTCTACCTCAGAGTCGGAGTCTGACTCCGACTCTGCCTCTGGATCCGGTCCAGAGGATGCTACTGATAGAGATGAACACCCCATTCGGGTTACAGGAGAGCCCAACCTATGGTGTCTCCCGGGCATGTTTTGTATTTACCAAGATGCCATCATTCAGAATGCCCAAACAAGTCCGCTAGGGAGATAGAGGAAGAGCGGCGGGTTCTTACAGGTAGCCTCCACACTATTCCCTTGATACATGAGCTGTTCAGGAAGCATCGTTGTAAGTGGATGGCTGAGATGCTTACTAGGTATAGTCCGATCATGGTTCGTGAGTTTTATGCGTCCTATGCTGCCACCGTCCTGCATACTTTGCCCTGGAGGGTGAAGCCATTGGAGCAAGTCTACTATAGTCTGGGAAATTCCAGTAGAAATATCGGAGGCCACACTACGCCATTTTATTTACGGTCCTACATATGCTCAGCCCTTCAACACGGCTGAGTTTTACTACAGGTCAGCAGGTCCGCAGTGGAGTTATGAGAGATGTTGTACAGAGGGAGTCTTTACTTCGATGGGTAGCAGGGCACATTGCTGATCAGGGAGTACATACTGAGTGGGTCCGAGATATGACCCTTCCGATCAAGAAGGCCACACTGAGCTTTGCTGCAAAATTTTGGTGGTCGATTGTGCGTACTCGGTTGTCCCCTACTGCGGTACACAACCAGCTGACTTGGGACCGGGCTGTTATAGTTGCATGCTTGATGGCAGGGCATGAGATTGATTTTTCCTGTGTGATTATTGCTGAGATACATGAGCGAGCTTTTCGAAAGATGACTACCATGCCCTTTCCTTGCCTTATCTTCAGATTGTGTCGAGAAGTGGGGGTCCCTATTTACTTTGCTGACTCTTATATTGAGGTGTCTAAGACTATGAATATAGGACTTATTAGGGATGACGCCAACCCTGCCGCCCCGCGCAGGGGTATTCAGGTGGAACTACCACCCATGGGGGAGGCCTTGGCGCCCGAGCAGGTTGATCATACAGCTCCCGCACCTGTAGACGAGCCACAGGGGTCTGTGCCCCCATCTACTTCTTCAGCTTCTACAACAGGCACATCCCGGGCTCCACTTACTACAGGGGCTGCTCTCCTCCCCATAGCTAGGGTGAGTCAATTAAAGGCCCAGATGGCGGCTCTACTATAGCATATTCACCCGTGGATGCAGAGATCGATAGAGGAGTCTGAGGTCTGGATAGCGTAGAATGTGGATACAAAGATTCTTGCTATTAATCAGCAGATAATGCTTTTGAGAGCCGGATGATGGAGAGGTCCCAGCCTGGACCGGTGACTGATTTTACATCCTTTCAGGCGGAGCTAGCTAGTCTCCATGCTGACCTTACCGCCCTGGCTGCTGCGGAGACTGCTGTTCAGACACCTACACCAGAGTTTGATGCAGATGATCTAGTGCGAACTGCACTATTTTGAGGTGAGTAGCGGTCTACTGAGCCCTCTCGTGGGGCAGGTAAGCGTACCCATTCTGGTGTTAGCATTGAGGGAGACCCGGATGAGGTGCGGCAATCCCGCAAGAGAGAGAGACGGGCTCTAGAGACTGCCCAGCGCTAGTTCTTGATTGATGAGCAGATGTGATAGGAGCGCGAATGGGCGATGGCAGCAAGTGCGTCTGGTTCAGGGCTTGCTACTGATGGTGCGCCCCATACTACTACTGCGGGTACTACTGATGGTGCCCTATTTGATGATCCCGTGGGTTCCATGCTAACGGACCTACCAGCACTTGAGTGATCTTCGGCGCTTATGCGCCACAGGTTTGTCTCACCCGATGTTTTGCTTTTCTTGTGCATTGAGGACATTGAACTATTTTGTTCGTGGGGGAGGGGCAAATGGGTTTTGCATTAATGTGAAGTCTGAGTAGCATAACTTATAAATCCTTCCTTGGGGTTTTCTTGCATGTGTTCTTTTTCCCTAAGGAACTGTTTAAATTTTTGTTGAACCGGCATGTTTAGGATTGTGATTGTGTATCAGTAATCTGGAAATAAAGCATGATGGCACTAGTGTGCATGAAACTAATATCCCCCCAATTTTAAATTTTTTGCTTTGTGCTGTGAATGTGAATTGAATGAGTTGAATGTGTTGGACTTTGCATGACATGATGTAGTATCGGTATGACGCCATTACTTAAGCTATAGCATTAACTGGGATTCATTGGTGATTCGATAATTGCAACAAGGTGCCATGTGAGTTTGAGAGTTTTGATGATTCATATGAAGATGTGCCAATCTAGAACTTGCCCTGTTGGTCTTGCTAAAGTAATTTGAACTGAACATTAGGAGGTGATCATAGGCCATTGATTGTTATTAAGTTCACTCAACCCTAAAATAAATCAACAAATCCTGTGTGAAAATCTTTCCCTTTGGTCCAAATGTTTGAGACTAACGAATACCATTCTTTTTTTACACCCAGTACACCTTTCCTTTAAAGTATTGTTAAATATTTGTTTTGGCCCTGGTCCCTCCGCGGACATTGTGCACCTCAACATAGGCGAAAAGCCTAAGTTGAGGGTGGCTACTGCAAAGTTACCTAAATTCTGACCCTGGTCCTTTCTGAGGATAATGTGTACCTTAGCTCATACTAAAGGTGTAAGTTGAGGGTGGCTGCTATGAAGGAAAGCAAGAAAAACAAGGATATGAAAAGAGTTGTGTGTAGAGCAAAGGAAACAGATAGTACAAGAATGATAAAAATTCCAGAGTGTGAAGCAACAAAAAGAAGCAAAAAGAATCAAATGTTGTAATCAAAAAGAAGTCAAGAAAAGAAATCACACTCAAGCTGATAAATCATAAGAAAAAAAAGAAAGAAAAAAAAAGTGAATGAAAATTGGCAGAAAAAGAAAGGTAATGAGCCAACTTAGATGTCAAGGAAGGGTAAGGTAAAGTCACTTAATATCCATATATATATCACACCTAACCCCGAGCCTACGTTACAAGCCAATAAAATCCTATAGTGATTCTAGTGGGAAGTTTAAAAACCCAAAGTAAAGAAGATAAGGGCAAGCCTATGGTATTGTGCACAGATTATATTGAATTCGTTCTGAGTGTGAGTGTATACTAAGTCCCGTGATTGACAAGTCAAATTATGTGTGCAAAAAGGGATTTCCTTGTAGTGAGGGCACAAGTTGTGATTATTAGAAAGTTGATGTCTTGGTGAATTGTTGTATGTTTATGTATGTGTGTCTATTGGTATGTCGATGTCATGTATTTGATCCGCATGAGTTAGCTTGTTGGGTTTGCAATGAATGCGCACTTAGTTGAGAATGAATGAAGAGGAGGAAGATTGAGGTAATTGCTGCATGATTGCTTGAAGTCTGGGTTTCTTGTACACTTGTGTCATTTAGAGTCTATTTTGTTGCTTGAGGACAAGCAAAGATTTTAAGTTGAGGGTGTTGATGTACTGCGAGTTTATGGTACTTTTGATGCATTAAACTTAGAATTTTTCATGTTACTTAAGTGGTTTGTCATTAAATTTGATGTTATTTGTGTTAAAATTGCAGGGAATAGGCCTTTGGAGCAGTTGGTAAGAAAAGATGAAGCAACAGTGGATTTTTGTTGATGTACGAGACAATCTACGAACCATCAACTAATTGACGAGTCGTTACTTGGGATCGTAGGCTCTAGAGCCTGAAGAAATTGGCTAAGTATGGAATGACGGACCAAGATGACGGGCCGTAGGTCCTGCTACTAACCGTAGATACAAAACCGTAGAAAACTTCAGAGAGGGTCACTTACAAAGCTTGAATGACGGAAGAACAGGACGGGTCGTACATGGAATGACGAATCGTAGATCAGAACAGTAGAAAGAAGCCCTCAGGATTTTGTCTAACTGCTGATTGACGATTTAAACCTACGAGCCGTAGGTCTGTCTACGAGCCGTAGGTTGACAACCATAGATGACACTGCCCAAGCGGAATTTCCCCAGATTTCCTTTTCCTAGTTTAATTAGGATTTATTTTCTATATATACCCTATGTAAACCTCGTATTAGGTTGTTGACCAGTTTTTGAATATTATTTTATTACTTTGGGAATTGCTTTTCATCTTTTGGGAAGACTATTTCTTGAAGCTTATTTATGCAATTTTACTTTCGGTTTTCAATTGAAGGTTGTGGAATTCATCTCTATTCACTGTAAGTTCATGATTTATTCAAACCCTATTATGAATTGTGAACAAACAAACATGAGTAGCTAAACCCACAACTAGGGTTGTGGGAACCATGAGTAATTAACAAAAGTAAAACTAATAATGTTGTGATTCTTGAATGTGTTTATGCATGCTTTTGTAAATCTCTTTGCTTAGAACGTTTTCTGATGATGTACAACGTTGGAACCCTCCTAATTCATGCTAATCTAGTATAGGTAGTAATGAACATCTATGAGATTATACAACAGAGATTTAGTCGTCGATAATCCGCTATCTAATAACCCAACCTAGAAATAGATGTGTGTTAATCTGGGTCAAAGGTAAGGGTTGGTAAATCAACGCACGTACACGGACCAAGTTGTGGAGTGAAATTCCCTATTTAGAGGACCAATCACTTAGGGATACATAACTTACCGATCATGCATGCTAAACATTGAAAATAATTACCATTGTTAGGTTTACTGCGTTAAGGGCCTATGGGGAACACATAAACCCTAGTTTCATTCTCAGATTGATATCTTACACTGCCAGTTTTGTTTTTTGGTTACTTGTTACTAATCGCATAGTCAATTATTATTTCTTGTATCAACAAATGACTTTCACTAAGTTCTTCAGTCGTGCTGCCGAGTTCCTTCAATGTGTGGATAGGTAAAATGTTGACTCCAAATCCTTCATCTATTAAGATTTTGTTTATCTTCTTCTCAAGCACGTGACCCATCATATACAAAGGACGATTGTGTAGTGTTTCACTAAATAGAAGATCATTATTTGTAAATGTGATTTTTGTATCACATGGATGTGCTTCTTGGGAAGAAGGTTCAATAGGTTTTTTAGAAGACGAAGGAGACATCATTGATGAGATTTCCATCGTTGCTTCTTCTTCGTCACTGGGAGACACTTTTGGTGAGGATTCACTTGGTGTTCCTTCTTTGTAAGTAGGAGACACCTTCATTGTTTCTTCTTTATCAGCATTGAAACATGATGCCTCGACATTGTCTTGAGTATACTTTATGCAAAACCAACTTGGTAAGAACTCCTCTAAAATCACAGGACGTCGGGTTTTTTGGTAGTGATGCACTTCTATACTTGCCCTCTTTAGGCGCTTGATTGATTTTTGCTTCTCTAGTTTCCTCACCATCTTCCTCCTAACCGGTTGATCGGATGATTCTTTTCATAAGCTTGACTTTTTGCGTCTTCGCCTAGTCCCAAGAATCTAGCCTTCATCACCATCTATATCAACTTGAGGTTTCTCTTGCTCCAATGACTCTTCTTCATGCTTTTCAGAGATATATATTTGGATCGGATCAAGCGAGTCGAATATGATAGAGATTCTGTTAGAGCTAGCTTTCTCATCATCAAGGACAATCTTCTTTTCTCTAGCCAATCGCATAACTCAATCTTTGAAGACAAAATATTTTTCAAGAGGGTGACTTACAAGTCTATGATACTTGCAATAATTTGGGTCATCCATTATTCCAGCTTCATCAGGTCGCTTCATCTCTGGTAACTCAATGAGCTTTAACTCAAGCAACTCATCAAAAATTTCAAAAACGTCAGAATCCAAGAAGGGATATTCTTTTTCTTGCCTCTCCTTTAAGACCGACTTTTGGTTTGAACACCCTTGGAAAGTCATTTTCATACTTTGCTTCTTACTTTCCTTCGTAGTAAACTTCGCAGGTGACACATTGATATTCATGGATTCTTTGTTGTCATTCTTGGGCACAAATTTGCTCCATCTCTTGGGCTCCTACTTCTCTCTTGCTTGGCGAGAATCATGGGCAAATGTCATATCTTTTCCAATAGAGGACATGTTCAGCTCCATATCACGAGCACGAGTGGCTAGATTTTCAAAGGATTTTGGCTTTATTCCTTGTAAGATGTAAAGAAGCTCCCAGTGCATTCCTTTGATACACATTTCTATTGCAGAGGCTTCGCGAAGTCTATCTTTAATATCTAGGCTCATGTTTCTTTATTCATTTATGAAATCTATATTTGGCTCATCCTTCCTTTTGTGAGTATTCATGAGTTCGACCATGCACACTGTACGCCTTGTGCTATAGAAGCAATTGAGGAACTCGTGCTCTAGGTGATCCAAACTATCGATAGAATTGGGTTCGAGATCCGTATACCAATCGAAGGCATTTCCCTTTAGAGAGCGGACGAACTGCTTGACAAGATAATCTCCATAAGTTCCAGCACTATTACTTGTCTCCACAAAGTGTGCGACATGTTCTTTTGGATTTCCTTTACCGCCAGACTGTTTAAATTTGGAGGGTTGATAGCCGACAGGCATTTTGAAGCTATCATTTCTTGCAGTGTATGGCTTGACGTATATATGAGAAGACTTGGTGGAGACTTCATACTTATCTTTGATTGTGCCTTCAATGAACTCCTTCAATTGATTGAGTGGGATCATTCCTTTAGAAGAAACTGGCATCTCCTTGACAAGCGGTGCTTCCTTCGCATGATTTTCGATCTCTTGAACTTCAACACCCTTTCCAGGCACATGGCTGGCTTCTCCATCTAAAAGGCCTTCCATTCGATCCATCAATTTGTCAATTCTAGACTTTGATGTTGTACATGCTTCGTTAACCCATCAACCAGCTTCATCAGATTTGCAAGTTGTTCCTTAGTGGAAGAAGTACCAGTCACTATTGCTTGAATGATCATTGGGGATGTAGGAGAGTAGCATGGATTGTTGCGCAAGTTGATTTTCAATGGACTCACATTACATGATGTACGCGGAGATTATTCATTGGTTGAATCATAGTTCCCCTTTGAGGAAGAGTTCTTGGAACCAGATTGCTCAAGTAGAGCTAAGGTCTTCTTGATCTTCTCAGCAACGCTGCTTCCTCCTTCTAAAGCATTTGTGGAGGACCTTGATCCTTTTGGATTCGAAGACCCAAAAATAAGAGTTGATGTGGACGACACTTGATGTGTTTATTCTCCTAGCGTAGAAGCCTTGCTCGTCGTAACAGCGCCAAAACTTCCGAAGGTAACACTAAGGATTCCTTCGACTTCAGTAGAGAATTTGGAGTTAGTGGTCTTTGAGGCAATTGATTGAGAGTTGACCTTCTTCGAAGTCATCTCGATATTCTTTGATGTTTGAAAAGTTGAGATGAGAGGTAGAGATTGTCCCACTAGGCGTGCCAGAATTTGTAGATAATAAAATTCGAGTCGAGAAAATAATAATCAAGACTTGAAAATAATGCAACAATCATATTATTGATTTCAAAGTGCGAGTGTTACAATCTCTATGATTCCTCTTAATTCGCCTTTTCAAATATATATTCAAGGGCTCTTGAGCTTTATCTTAAATTTGAAACTTGAACTTGTTCTTGGATTCAAGGGCTTTAAAGCTTGTTCTTGAATCTTCGATGAACTTGAACTTGAACTTTATATTGATCTTGACATTTATTTGGATTCAAGGGCTTCGAGCTTGTTCTTGAATCCGATTGTCTTGATCTTGATCGTTCTTGAAGTTTAATGCTTGAATTCTTAAGCTTGTAGCTTATAGAGAAATTTATGGCGTTTGTACCACGGGGTTTCTATAGCTTCTTGCATAGAATTTTCTGATTCCTTTCTTGAATTATGAGGACCCTATTTATAGTTGTAGAATAGAGGAGTTTTGATAGGAACATGATTCCCTTCAGCCAATCAGATTTAGTGACATGGCATATTGGCTTTATGGAGCGGGCTTTAATTAAATCCATATTTATCGGATATAAATAATTAACTCAATTATATTAATCCATAATATTTATTTGGATTAATATATTAATGAACTTAATATAATCCGAATCATTTTATAAATTTATATTTAAGAAATTTTAAATGATTACAGACATCTCAAAAATTTATCTCGCTCAAAACAAGTGAAGATACTCATAAGATAAGAGAAATGCATAATGATTAAATTACATTGTATCTCAAGATGATACATTTGTGACAAAAAAATTGTCTTTTGATCAATAATATAATTCATTTTTAAATTACAAATTAAATTTATATCCTATCACAATTGTAACGTCACTAATCACAATAATATTTAGTGACAATTTTACTGTATCAATGAAATCAATATATTTGGAGGACATGATAGGTTTTAACTAAAAAATTATAAGTCATTTTTGTAAAAGGAAAATATGACAAAATATATTTTCGTATATAAAATTTTGTCTTTAGTGATGAAACTACAGTTGTTTAACTACGAAACATATATTACTTTAGAGACAATTGATATCGTCACTAATTAAAGAAAACAATTAGTGACAAATTAATTTTGTCGGTAATTATAATTTTTTTAGTGACAAAAATATACTATCAACTACAAAATTTTATAATTTTATTGACGAATGAGTTCATCATAAATAATATGCATTTAGAGACAAAAAAATAAATTTTGTAGTTAATGTGATTTTATTTGGTGACGAAACACTAAATTGTCACTATATACCTTTAGTGACCCATGATTTAGGGACAATTAAGTGACAATTTGTTTTTTCATTATGAAAGCTTTTTTGTGACGAAATATGAACTTTAATTGACAAAATAATTCGTCACTGATAATCGACTTTTTTGTAGTGGCAAGTTTCGATAAAAGTGACCCCTAATTTTCATCAATGTTTGAGAAAGAAGGAGAATGATGTGAAATTTCAAAATTTTTTGATGTGTTCAAGAACATGTTGTTGAACATTCCCCTAGTGGATGCTTTACTTGAGGTGGCGGGTTATACAAAGTTCATGAAGGAATTGGTCACAAAAAAGCGTCGAATGGAGTTTGAAACTATTGAGGTTTCTCATAATTATAGAGCTATTATGTCAAGTAATGTGATCATTAAAAAAGATGACTCGGGAGATTTCACTATTATGTGCACCATTGGGGTACACCAATTTGCTAAAGCCTTGTGTTGTCATGGAGAGAGCATAAATTTGATACCCTTAGCGATTTTTAAAAAGCTTGGGTTAGATGCTTCAAAGTCGACAACCATGAGACTATTGATAGCAGACGATCCATTAAAAGGCTAGTAGGGATATTGTATGAAATTCAAGTAAAGGTGGACAAATTTATCTTTCCATCTAATTTTGTGGTGCTTGATTGTGAGATTGATGCGGAGATTCCTATTATTCTTGATAGGACATTCTTGGCTACCGGGAAAGCACTCATTGATGTTGATAGTGGTGAATTGAAGTATCGTGTGAACAATGAGGAAGTTATTTTCAATATATGCAAGTCCATGAAACAACCCAATGATATACATGTGATGTCTTATTTGGATATGATTGATGAGGTGGTGGCTAGTATATGTGAAGTTGCTTGTAGCGGAGAATCATTAGCGGCTTTTTCACTCAAATGTGATGGGGAGGAAATCGGTTATTTTGATGTTATTGTTGTGGCTCTTGTGGGTTTGGGTTTAATCTCATCCAACCCTAAGAAGTTAGATATTGATTTGAAAAATCAGGAAAATCTTATGGCTTAGCCATCCATTGTGAAGCCACGGAAATTGGAAATAAAAATGTTGCCCTCCCATCTTCGATATGCATTTTTGGGGCTAATAAAACACTTCCGGTAATTGTTGCAAATGATTTGTCAGAAGGGCAAGTAGAGGCCTCAGTTGGGGTGTTGAAAAAGCTTGTTAAAGCCGTGGTCTTGTCAATTGTCGATAATGTCGGGATTCCTCCGCCTATTTGTGTAACACCCAAGATGTTTACAATTGTCCTTTCACCGTGTCGTAGGCTTGGGAGTAAAAAATAATTGAGACTTTTATTATAATATTCCGACTATGTGGAGACATCCAATTTGAATTAGAAGTTGATAAAATTTCGTGGGTGGTAACAAGTAGTTGTAAGTATTTGATTATAATGAGTTGAAATAATTAAGTTAGTATGCATTGTAGAGTATCATATTTTATAGGTATATAATGGTAGAATACTTCAACTAGAAGTAACTTATCTAGAATTAATTTAATGTTGGCAACCGCCTAACTTTCTTGTAGATAAGTCAAGCATTTGCCTTTTTCCTACACTATTTTTATGTCAAAGTCATCATCTTATCACTTGGAAAAAGTCATCAGGTTGGAGAGGAAAAAGTATTAGGCTTTACAGTCCATTCTCCATCAGATAGCATATTCCATTAACTGTTGCATTAGATGCACATATATGGGTTAATGATAAATTGCGATAGACTAGCTGGTGTGATATTCAACCACCAAAGAAGAAGCAAATTATGTTATCGTGTTGTTGAGTTTGGATGTGAGATGAAACACTGTAAACGAAGGGTCGATTTATTGTAATTGTTATGGAATTTTTCTCTTTTGGTATGATTTCTTGAGTTTTGGTGATTCTACTTTTACGGTGTTATCGAAGAACTATTTATTGATATTCAAATCTATTCTATTTTCTTGATTCTACTCATTGTTCTTTTAGAAAACAAGGTTTCTCTTTGCTTAATGTAAAAATACATTCTGGGTTGAGATAATTACTCAAAAAGGGGCCTCTTTAAGAGGTAACTGCTCTGTACTTAATCTTTCTGAAAACTCTTTTAACTTTTCTCAAAAAATTCTACTCTTTTTCTTCATGTAAAAATGAGCCATTTGGGGACTATTTAGTTCCCTTATACTCTTTCTCAAATTGCTCTTTACTTCTTAAAACTCAGTTTAAACAATAATGTTTTGTTTAAAAGATTCTTAATAAGAATTCACTGAATACTCAAGAATAAGGTTAATGCTAAGAAAGAGTCACGAACAAACAACCTAATAATCACAATACACAATGTATGACCATTCAATGTGTAGAGATAGGAATTCAATTAATCAACACCTCATGAATTTAGAACTCAATATCAAGTCATCTCAAGAATACTGAAATCTAAGCATAGAACCCTAGATTACTCTTTTGCGGATTTGAAAGTAGATTTAAGGCGTGAGGGCGAACTAGTCCAACACTATGATAGACTTACATACCTGGAAGAATGAAGTTCTTTGGCGATATTGAAGAAACTTGATGAATGCTTGAACCCTAGCTTTTCTCCTCTTGGAACGTTTCTCTAATGTCTTGAAGTGTTAATGAACGTAAAAGAATTGATTAACACTTTCTAAGCCCTTGATTTGGTGTGAAACAACATAGTTTAGGCTTAGAATAGGGTTAAAACGATGTAGTTTGGGGTACCAAATACTTTGGGGAAAGACCACATTGACCCTATCTTAAAAACTGACGAGGTGCCTCATAGGAGGGGCTTCACGAGTCGTCTAAGGCATGATGGCCCATCAAGTGGGTCATGATGCTTCATCAGCATGACAGTGCTTCACTAAAATGAGCATAACGTTTTACTCCAAACTTCAAATGGAGCAAACTTAGTGGCGTTGGAAAGAGGACTCAAACGCCTTTAATTTGATTGGTCATGGGCCACCTAATTCATTTTGTTTTGAGAGATATGATCGTTTCAAGTTGAGAAAGAACTTAAAAACTGATGGGTCCTTTTAATGGATGACTTCACGTCCTGTGTGAAGTCTCATAGACAATCTAGGCATCTGTGGTCCTTCACAGTGGCCTTAGGTAGTTGGGTTCAACTTCACGGGTGTAGTGATGGGTCATGGACCCCTTCACGACCCGTGAGCCTCTTCATAAATGGGCATTCAATGTCTACCCTTCACCACGGTTCATTGTACGGTCCGTGACACCCTGTACATACCATACAGCCTTTCGTACTTGTGCACTTGTACTCAACTGAAGCCTTTTCTCTTTTACATTCAAAGTTCCAATTTGCGAGATGTTACAATTTGGTAATTCTAAATTTACCGTGTTATCGAAGAACTATTAATAGATATTCAAATCTGTTCTATTTTTTTGATGATCTATTCTCGATAGTTATTTCTCATTGTTTATGAACTTTTGGTCAACCGTTAAGTTGAATAATGTGTTGGTTCGATAATGATTAATTTTAGTGGTAAGTTTATGTGTATTAAATGATTATAGTGGATAACCTTTAGGCTGTTTTTTGTGGCACCATGAAAGTATGTCACGATCAAAAGTATACCCTAGGCGTAACATGACCAAATAGAACCCCGAAAGACCCTACACAAGCCACTTAGCATATGTCGTACAAGATAGTAAAAATAAAGAATTTAAAAAGTAGCTATTTCTTATTTTGAAGGAGTTTGAAAAAGAGGAAGCCTAACATAGTCTCAACAAGCAATTTAATGATCAAAAGAATTAGTTGGGACATAACCCATACACAACGTATAAATGTCTTAAAACTGAGGTACAGAAATCCATAAAAGTGTCATGATCCTCGGAACATGAGGACTCACCAACTCTTGATCTTTGAAGCTCCAAGGAAATCAACTAGTCGCAAGTTTGAGAGTTAGGAGCGTCGGACCCTACATTAGTGAAACAATGTAGGAATAAGCATGCATTACTACATGGAATGTACTAAGTATGATAACAACATATAGGAGTTATGAAATCATGCTAAAAAGGAATTTAAATGACATGCATTACTAAGCTAAATCATAAGATAAAAAGGTTAGAGAACATAAGTCATAATCATGGTCAATGCAAGCTTAACATATTTTAAAAACTTTGTAAGATACTTTTAAGAGTAACATAGTTCATTACTGTGGGAAGTTTACCATTACCCAAGATAGACCATGTGAGCTAAAACATGGAATTCGGTGTCTATCCCACACCCAAAAGAGGTAACATTTCTTTCCAAGGCAACAACCTTAAACTACTAACTTACGTGGCTCCACTAGCTATACATTCTATGGGGACAAGTAGTTAGGGACAAAGAGATTGCTACTCGAGACCCAACCTCTATTAACGGGAGAGCCTCCATCTCAATATCCTCTCTGTGCTAAGTAAAATCCCATGGAATAATCATTAATATATCCAATTCATCATCCATACAAAGGTACAATTACATTACCAATCCAAGCTAAAGTTAATTAGGATAGCTCCTTAAATCTTGATTCAACTTAGGTGAGATAACCTTTCAACCTCATGAATCCTTATGAGAGAAAACCTTTCACAATCATATTGATACTATCCTCTCAAAGAATCCTCAAATCATTTACATCAATTTCATAAAAGCATGGATATCTTCATAAATTCATATTTTCATAGTTTATGAACTTCATCATGGGTTGATATTCAAAATCATGTATCATTCATGGGTTCATGTTTATTCAACTCATAATCATGTAATTAATTTAATTCATGCATCAAAAGATATAAATTAATCAATAAAATTTCAATTGAAGAGAACCCATGAAGATTAAGGTGGGAACCCTATGGTGGAAAGCACTCCATAGGTTAAAACTAACAAATTTCAATGATCAAACTCCATAAACTATGGTGGATTGGAGACCTTGAAGTGAAACCCTTCTTCTTCTTCCTTAGCCCTAGAGAGAGAATTTTAGGGAAAGAACTTGGAGGAAAATTTGTGATTTTGGGGAATTATTTTGAATGGGTAGTTTTAGGACTTAAATAATTTATATAGGGCTTTGAATAGGGGTTAAAATGACATAGCTTAGGTATCAAACACATAGGGAAAATACAAAACATAACCCTAACTTAAAAGCTGACGGGTGATCTATATGGACCCCTAAACTGTCTATATAAATCCATACGATCCGTCTAAGGAACCATACAAATACCCTCAATTTAGTTGCTGCCTTAAACGGCCAGGCCACTCACCTAAATGGCCAATGAACCCTTTCACGGAACTACCCATTAACCAATTTTAGCCTTTTATAAAGTCCGAGGTGTTACAATATCTCCCCTTTTGGAATATTCATCCTCGAATGGAACTCATGCTAGCATGAAAAGAGTTAGAAAGAAATTAACAACCCAACATGAATGCAATTTCATCAAAATGCACATATCCAAGGAGGAAAATCGACTCCAAGCTAAAACATACTCAAAAATCATTTCATAAAGCATACATGCATATGGAAACATAAGAATGATTAAGACTCACGAAACCAAAATAATGGACCATGAGGATCTAAATACCTTAAGCAAAAGTATGATGGGAGGGAAAGAGATGAGGATATCGGGACATCATATCAACCTCGTCCTCCCAAGTAGCACCCTCAACCATTTGATTCCTCCACAACACTTTTACGGATGCAACTTCTTTCTTTCTCAACTTCTTAACTTGCCGGTTCAAAATCTCAACCAAAACCTCTTCATAGGAAAGACTTTCCTTTATACAAAGATTCTCTAATGGTATAATTGATGTCGAATCTCTGACACACTTCTTCAATAAGGATAAATGGAAAATCGGATGTATTGATGCTAAATTGTTAGGCAAATCAAGTGCATAAGGAACCGTGCCAATACGCCTTAATACTTGATAAGGACCAACAAAACGGAGACTAAGCTTCCCTTTCTTACCAAATCTCATGACACCCTTCATAGGCGAAATCTTCAGTGTAACCCAATCACCAACTTAAACTCAAGATATCTTCTTCTAACATCGGTATAAGACTTTTGTCGATTTTGAGCCATTTTCAACCTTTCTCTAATGAGTTGAACTTTCTCCATAGCCTCATGAACCAATTCTTGCCCTATAAAAGAAACCTCACCAACTTCAAACCTACATATAGGAGATCTACACCTCCTACCATAAAAAGCCTCAAAGGGAACCAAACCAATGGTTGAATGATAGCTGTTATTATATGCAAACTCAAGCAGAGGTAAATGATCATCCCAATTATCCTTGAAGTCAATCACACAGCTCTCAAAATATTCTCAAAAGTTTAGATAGTACGCTATGCTTGCAATTCAGTTTGAGGATGAAAGTCCTTGCTAAGCTTGACACAAGTACCAAGACACTTTTTGAAAGACTTCCAAAATTGAGAAGTAAATTGGGTACCACGATCGGAAATAATGAATAAGGGCACTCCATGCAAACTTACCATTTCCTTTAGATACAACCTTGCATGATCTTCCGACGAACAAGAAACCTTGATGGGAATGAAATGAGCCAATTTTTTCATATGATCTACAATAACCCAAATAGAATCATGTTGCCGCCAGGTGTAGGGTAAACTAACAATAAAGTCCATGTTGAAATCTTTCAACTTCCAAGTAGGAAAGCTATTATCTTAGGATAAACATTTTGGCTTTTGATGCTCAACTTTCACTTGTTAACAATTAGGATACTTTGCCACAGATTCTACAATATCCTTCTTCATCTCATTCCACCAATAGACCTCCTACAAGTAATGGTACATTTTGGTGGCTCTCGAGTGAATAGAATATCGAGAACTATGAGCTTCCAATAAAATTTACTCTCTCAAGTCATTAACATTGGGAAAACACAAACGACCTTGATATCTACGCACACCATCTCCCCCTTGAGAGAAAGCCTCAACGGACTTTTGAAGCACCGCTTCCTTCAACTCAAACAAGATCGGATCAAGTCTTTGCTTTGCTTTAACATCTGACACAAAAGACGATACCCAACCATTATGAATGTAACACCCCAGTTTTTTAAAAGAAAGAAAATGCAGTTTTAAATTTTTCTGGTGCCAGTGACGTCGGAGGCCATCTATGGATCGTAGGTGGAGTGGCGGGACGTAGATGGGAACCGTCGATGGCCCTGCCATTTTTATGAATTTTGAGTTTCTGAACCTTGACCTATGAAATAGCAGGACGGTTTGTAGTTCGGTTGACGGGCCATAGATGGGTTCCATAGATGCCTTCCAGACTTAGCCAAATTTTTAGTCCAAAATGAACTTTCTGAATCGATTGATGGAAGAACAGGACGGTCCGTCAATGGATGTACGGACCGTAGATCTTGTCCGTCGTTTGGCCCCGACAGTTTTATTTAAGGGCTTTCTGGACTTTTCCCTCAATGTTTATTCCTTATCCTAGACGATTTTGCCCCTTAACCCTGGCCCTATTTATATTTTCTAAGCCCAAATCCCTTCATTTCAACTCTTATCTCCCAAAAATATTCCTCTCTCTAGAAGAACAAGAAGTAGAAGAAGAGAGCTAGGGTTCTCATCAAGGTCATCAATCCTCCTTTTATTTCAAGGCATTGGCATTAAGGTATGATAGTATTTACCATTTGGAGTCTTTCCTCCAATGGGTCCTCTTTTCCTTAAGGTTTTCAAGGTTTAGTCTTGCCCAAGAGAGCTAGGGTTTTGACAAATTCTTATGGGTTCTTCATTATGCTTTCCATTGTTGATGTTATGGTTGATAGTGCACGATCTAGCGTGGTAAAGTAAGCTAGTGCACGATTTAGCGTGATTTACATACAACTTGACGAATCCCATGAGTCCATGCTAAGTTTCCCCCAATTTATGATTATGCAAGATTGTGGGTTGATTTGAGAAAAGATGAATTGCATGAACTCTTTGTGAATTGAGTTAAGGATTATGATTATCAAGCTATGAATTTCATATAAGACTATGTACGATGAAAAGAGGATATTTTATGAAAAGATGCATGTTCAATCAAAATCTATGATTTTCCTCTATTATGTGGGTTCCCTTAATTATGACTAAATTGCCTTGATTTATGGCTTTCTAAGTATTAGCTTGCATTGAATTGCATGTTTTGAGGTGAAGCTTATGAACACATGATTTATGAGTTAAGAGCATGATGAGCTATGTAAATATGAAGCTTATGAACTCATGCATGTTTTATGAAGTTTATGATATGTTAGCGCAAATGTTGAGTTGTGAAAGGGTTTCTCATGTAATGCTCAACCTATGAATGTGAAAGATTTTCTCACACGTAATGATTCATAACTTGTTGAAAGGTTTGCTCAACTAAGCTTGAATCCATGATTAAGGTGCTATTCTATGAAGGAACAAGAGGCGATTACCCATGTTCCCTAATATAGACAAGAGGCGATTACCCATGTCTACTAATAATGAAATCATGACTAATAGAAGAACAAGAGGCGATTACCCATGTTCTTAAGGAGCTATTCTAATGAATGAAGGGACAAGAGACAATTACCCATGTACCCTAATGTAGACAAAGTGGCAATTACCCAAGTCTACCAATAATGAGCTTATGACTAATGTAGACAAGAGGCGATTACCCATGTCGACCTAAGATAAAATGAACTATGATTAATCTGTGGGAAGTATGCTTAGCACCGAGTGGACAAGTGGCGATTACCCATGTCCCACAACCTATGTGCCACCATAGGGTGATGGTCTATGATAGACACTAGCTAGTGGATCCACATAAGCTAAGAAGTTCATGGTCTTACCTTGGCAAGTAGGACACCCCTTTTCGGTGTGGGGTAGACACCAGATTCCATGTTGATAGCTCACATGGTCTCATATGTCGGTTAAGTCTATTTCCCCACAACTAATGAACAAGTGTTATGATGATGGTCTAAAGTAAAGTAAAGGAAAGATGAATAGCCTGTCTTGGCCATGGTTTATTCTTCATGTTTTTTTATGTTCTATCATGTTTTAGCTTGGCCATTACATGTCATGATTATATGTCATTCTAGCATGGTTTATATCCCCTTTGTGCATTGCTATCATACTTGGTACTTGATTGTACTAACGCATACTCTTACCTACATTGATTCTATTGATGTAGGACTTGGCGGTTCTTCTTATCCCACTCGCAGCTAGTAAGTTCTAGTGATCGTGAAGACTTGGTGAGGCCTCCTATGTCTGAGGACCTAACCTTGGTACCTTTACATGCTTTCCGTTATACTTTTTTTTTGTTGATATTGTACTGGGCTGCATCCCAAACCTTCATTTCTATTCTATTATGTTAGATGGCTTGAGACATGAGATATAGACTTTCGCTGATGTTTTCTTAAACTCTGTTGTGATTTTATCTTTTGGACTCTTTAGTTTCTACTATCTTGTATGTATGTATGCTAAGTGGCTTGTATGAGGCCTTTCGGGGTCTTGTATGCTATGTCACGTCTAGGGGGTACCTTGGGTCGTGACAATGAACAACAAAAACACCCTCACTTGAATCAACCAATCGAACACCTAGTTGGGCCAATCTATGAACATCATGAACCAACACTTTCTTACCATGCTCAACATGAGCAACACTATTCATTGACAATCGACTTAAGGCTTTACCACATTGGCTTTGCCCGGGTGATAAGGACACTCATGTCATAATCTTTTAGCAACTCAAGCTACCTTCTTTTGCAAGGATTCAATTCCCTTTGATTGAACATGTATTTCAAACTCTTGGGGTCCATGAACACATCTACATGCTCACCATACAAGTAGTGCCTCCAAATCATTACTGCAAACACCACTGCCGCTAACTCTAAATCATGCATATGATAGTTCTTTTCATGCACTTTTAATTGCCTTGATGCGTAAGCGATGACTTTCCCATATTTCATCAAGACATAACCAAGGCCAACCCTTGAAGCATCACAATACACCACAAAAACATCCGATCCTTCCAATAGTGTAAAAATAAAAGCTGAAGTGAGGCTACCCTTAAACTCTTAGAAACACTTCTCACAAGCTTCCGACTGATAACACTCAAATGTCATCCTTAAAACAAATTAAAAGGGACAACGATCGTAGTTCGTAAAAAACCCAACGAAGAGTCGGGGTTGAATCTCAAAAGAAATAGTATATCGTGGAGAACTCCTATCAAAAATTTTGGATTTTAAATTCTCTCATTTGCAATAGTAAGAACGAGCAGGTGAATAATCCCACCCATTTAACGTAAAGCTTTGGTTATCAATTATCACAATTAAACTAAAGTATCGAAGAATTAACAAGCAATCTAGGTGTGCGGGATTGAAAATACGTATCACATAGGGGTAATTGTGCTATTCTATTGTGATAAACACACATAAATAGGCTAAGTCATCTTCATTGACGCTAATCATCAGTCGATCTAGAAGCATCTATGCATAGAATCTCCTTTCGGTCTCATCTAAATGTCAATCGAAACAATCCAATACCTTACTCTATTCTCTTTTTCAAGAATAGGGCAACTAGATCTGATCCATAACCTCTATTTTCAAGCAAGCCACAGACATCAAACCTAAATTTCTAGTATCAAAATAATTACCCACTCCAATTAATTTCTTTCGAACATCTACCGGAGATCAGAAGTAGGAATTAAATTTGCAACCTTAACCCATAAATTAACCCCATGCTAATTTGACAAAATTCATGTATGAACAACAGTGAAACAAAGCATAACAGAATACATACTACATTAAATCAGCATCCAACCCCATAGATGCACCCCTAGATCTTAGAATTTTAGCCACCCATCACAAAAAGTAAAGAGATTATACCTTCCATGAAAGCAGCCATGGGTAATATGAGATTAACAATTATTAGCAAACCCACTCTGAATTCAACTTTAATTTGTCAAAATCAAGCTCAAAGTTGTAAAATCCCAAAAGCTAGAAAAGTGTTCTTCAAAGATAAAAGTGTTGTTCTCTTCTAAAATCTAAAACTGGAACTCTTCAAACAATCTCTACTTTTGTCTCTTTATAATTTCCTAAAATTTGGGCCCAAAGCCCAATACACATATGAATCAACGACATTAGTCGGGCTCACCTAGCTCGCTCGCCAAATCGCCTTTTGCTTCTCAGCTCATCTTTTAATGCTATAGACTTTAGGTAGTTGAACCTCAGTTAGCGAATTCATTTGAGTCAGTCTTTCACGTTCGGTGAATCACCGAATACCACCTTTGTTCGCCTATCAAGCATTTGATCTTTTCTTTTCGTATTATCACTTTGGGCTATGTTTGTGCTCATTGGGCGATCTACCCTTCTTGTGAGGCAATCAACAATGTATAGTTTACACTTTTTTTTTGCATTTTTGGCCATTGTTTCAAAATTCAATCCTTGCCTTGTCCATTGATAGCGCTCAAATAACTCTCCAAAACCAATCAAAAGAGTGAGCGGCCGTCATCAATAAAAACCCAACAAAGAGCCGAGGTTGAATCCCACAAGGAATTATATGCGGTTAAGAATCAAATTATAGAATTAAAAAGAAATTAATTCAATTGAAGTTTAATTAAAAACAAATGAATGGAGAAGTCCACCAACTTTAATATAAGTAATTTTGAAGCCTAATTATCAAAATGGAAATAGTTGATGATTCACAAAACTAAAGGACTCTTGGGGTTTTGGGATTAGTTGATGATTTTACTTAGGGTATAGTAGAATTGCTCAATACAACTATTTAATCACAAATAAGCTAGGTCATCATCAATGACGCTAATCTTCTTTCGATCTCAAAGCAGCCTTACATAGAATCTTCTTTGGGTCTCTTCTATATGCCATTCAAAACAACCTAAAACCTTAGGACTCTAATCAAGTACTTTAACTATAGCTATTGAATAGATTACCCACTTATCTTTGTCTCTTTTGAGCACCATTACAAGATCGAAACTAGAATTAAGTTGGTCACCTCAATTCGTGAGTTAATCACCCGGCAACCAGCAAAATTTGTGATTAACAGCCATAAACAGAGCAATTAAGCAAATCCCACTAAATTAAATAAACACCCAACCCCATAATCAAACCCCTAGAGTTTGGGGTTTTAGCCACATATTACAATGTGTAAACAGGTTATACCTTGCATGAAATTATCCATGTATAGCATGAATTTGAGTATTTAAAAGCAAACCCACTTCGAATAGAACCTTAATTTTCCAAATTCAAGTTCACACAATTAAAAGCTTCTACAATAAATGTGTTCTTCTTTAATAGAGAATGTTTCTCTCTCTAGAATGTTCAGAATATTTCTCTCAATTTTTTCACACCTTCTTTCTCTCACCTCTGGGCTACTTATAGTTTTCAAAAATTTTCCCCAAAAAGTAGTTCTGTGTCTTTTCCGGCGACGTTAGCTCAGCTCGCCCACTACATTAGGCGAATCACCCTTCTTCCTTTGGTTCGCCTTTTCCATACTTCAACCTTCAGGTGGTTTAGTATCACTAGGAGATCCCGTTCGAGTTCACTTTTGCAACTTTTGCAAATGCTGAACTTCACCTTGTATCACCCTTTTAGCCATTATTTTATCTGTTAACATTATCAGATTTGGTGACATCTATTTTAGCGGATCTCCCTTCTTTCCTCACTTTTCTAATTGACCTTAAAGGCTGACTCAGTGCACTGTCAATTTAGGTGGTCTCAGATTGCTTTTTCGACTTTCCCTTCTTGTTAGGTGATCAACAATGTATTTTTGCACTTCCTATTGCTATTTTTGGCCATTCTTTCAAACATCGATCCTTGCCTTGTCTAATTGCCTTCATAGCTACAATCATCAATAAAGGACAAAATAAGGCATTGAGGACACTAATTATTGAGCTAAATGGACCTCAAATGAGTGCAAATCTTTCACTAATCAACACCCCCAACTTAATCTTTTGTTTGCCCTCAAGTAAATAAAGAACACAACAAGCTCCATACTGGTGTATACAACAGTACTCAGTGAGAGCTAACATGCAAGCGCCATAGCAAGACTACTCTTAATATCATGTTACCCTCAATCATGATCAAAAAGCTTTAAATATTGACTAGTTGGTCTCAACACAAACTCAAGCTCACTTTATCTCCATGTCTAATGCAAGAACATGTTTCAACAAATGCATTCAAGTGCCCTCATATCAAGAACGATTCCATACTCTCACAAAGCAATTTCAACAAAGGTGTAAGGAATCAATGTAACTCTTACTCTCTCAAAAGAGAAATACAAGCAGACTTTGTCCTACATGTTTGCCCATATTTTCCAATCATCACATAATCCAGTTAATGTAATATCGCAAGGTTCTTTTAGACTTGTAATGGGGCTGAGGGTTAAGGTATGGTCAATTTGGATTGGTGACTTCACCTTTTTCAAAGCATTGTTGCTATCATCATCACCTCTTCTCAAGTTCCTTTCCTTTTATTTTCATTTGAGAACTCAACCCTTGACTTGTCATTCACTTTATTTGGGATCCCCTTTTTATTTCATTCACTCCTCTTTTTCATTTTCATTTTTTTAAGGAGGGGTCCTTCATTTAAGTAACACTTTCAAAGTTGAGACTCAATTCATCTTTCTTTGCCCTTTACTTAGCTTTCATTTATCCTTCCTTTCCACACCTCCAACTTAGGATTTTGGCCTAAGTTGGCTATTCAAACATCACAATGCTTCAAAAGGGATTTTTTGTGAAAAGGTAGGGATAATTTGGTTCAACAGACTTCTTTTGGTTGACAACAACTGGGTTAGGGTCAAATGGTGCCAACATAGATTCACACCCTCACAAGGTAGTCAAAAATGGTTTATAGATAATTTGGTTCCCTCTTTCAATTATTGCCCAAGATCATGTCTAACATTCACCAAGATTCATACAATTGGACTAAGAAGGCAAATTATAGGAATCCACATGCATGATTTCAAGTAAGTCCTCACCAAACATGACACTTCGAAATACGCTCATTTAGAACATCCTGAGAAGATCAATAGTGTACGTGCGATGTTCATTGCAAGGCTCACATCGAAACGTAACTAGTCAACAAAATATTTAAAGGGATCACTCAAAGGTGTAACCAAATCCATTTCATTTTCGCAACACAAACACTACGCATCATGCTCATTATGAGTACTATTTAACACTTCGATATTGAACACAATCGATCCTCAAATTGTTATCAATGAAAACTTCACGCCATTCATGACTTTAAATCTCATGGGGGTTGCAATCATCAAAAGAGAGAATGAAAAAGAAATATAGAGATGATAGATGCAACTCTCAGAAATCATTTTTCTAGCTTTAAGACAAGAAACAAACTAACCCTTAGGCATAGAATTTCCCCCTTACCACTCTAGGACGGGCTCATTTGGCAACTTAAACTTAACCACTCGGGTTATACAATCAACAGAAGTATAACAAGAATGGAGCCAATCCATACCAAGAATAAAATCAAAATCTAACATATAAAGATCTTCAAGATAAACATGAGTGACTCTATGGGATGAGGAGATGGGAAATTTTTTATAAACTCTTTTAGCCATATTAAATTCACCAATAGGAGTAGAGATAGAAATATGGTCAAACAACACATCCGGAGAAACATCAAATCTCATAGCCACATATGGTGTCATAAATGACAAAGTAGCGCCAGGATCAAGCAAAGCATAAAATCAAGATGGAAGACTTTCAACATACCGAAAACTACATTGGGAGAACCCTCTTGATCATATTGAGTTTAGATTGCATAAAATCGGTTTTGCTTTGGAGAACTTGAACCCGAACCACTTCGTGGAGCTTGCCTACCATCTCTTTCCTTAGTAGCAAGAGACAATCAATCCCTTATCTTGTGAGTACTCTTACCACAACCAAAGCAACCATCTGTACTAGCTAAGAATTTACCATCATGCTTCCTTCCACACTTAGCACAAGTAGACAAAGAATATCCACCACCATTTCCTCCTTGAGGCTTAGGGTTAGACACTCTATATTTGTTGAACTTAGGAACCGGAACAATAGAGGAACCTAGACCGGAGAACCTTTGTTGGAATTTTTAAAGACCGTGTCCATCGAACCTCGAATGTGAAATGTCACCATCGTTAATCTTGCCCTCTTTGTCTCCCTAGATTTTTCCTTATGCTTTTTCTCTTCAATTTATTGAGCATGAATCATTAAATGGGAGATATCCATTTCCTTAAAGTGAATGGTGGTACGACATTCCTTAACCACCATTTTGGACACACCCAAAATAAACCTACTTATACTTGCCCTACAATCGGCAACCATAGGTGTAGCATACCTATCCAATTGAGTGAATTTCAAAGCATACTCCTTCACACTCATATTTCCTTGACGAAGGTTAATGAATTGAAGTACTTTTGCCTTCCTCATCTCAAGGGGAAAGAACCTATCAAGAAAAGCAACCTTAATCTTTTTAGTGAAACAATGTAGGCACAAGTATGCATTAGTGCATGAAATATACTAAGTATGATGAGAATGTATAAGAGTTATGAAATCATGCTAAAAAGGAATTTACATTACGTACAATGACCAAGCTAAATCATAAGATAAAAATGTTAGAAAAAAAAGTCATAATCATGGTCAATGCAAACTTAACATATTTAAAACACTTTGTAAGATCTTTTAAGAGTAACCTTAGTTTGTTATTGTGGGAAGTTTACCATTAACTGACAAAGACAATGTGAGCTAAAACATGGAATCTAGTGTCTATCCCACACCGAAAAGAGATGTCATTACTTGTAGATTCAACAACCTTAAACTTCTAGCTAACATTGATCCACAAGCTATACATACTATGGGGGCGCGTAGTTAGGGAGAATGAGATTGATACTAGAGACCCAACCTCTACTTTTGGGAGAGCCTCCATTTAAATATCCTATCTGTGCTAAGTAAAATCCCTCGGAACAGTCATTAATATATTCAATTCATCATCCATGAAAAGGCACAACTACAGTACAAATCCAAGCTAAAGTTAACTAGGATAGCTCCTTAAATCTTGATTCAACTTATGTGAGAAAACCTTTCAACCTCATGAATCCATATGTGAGAAAACCTTTCACAATCATATTGTTACTTTCCTCGCAAGCCATCCTCACATCATTTACAACAATTTCATAAAAGCATGGATATCTTCATAAATTCATATTTTCATTGTTTATAACCTTCATCTTGGGTTCATAATCAAAATAATGGTTCGTGCATGGGTGGATGTGAATTCAACTCAAAATCAACTAATTAATTCAATTCATGCATCATAAGATAGAAATTAATCAATAAAATCTCAATTAAAGAGAATCCATGAAGATTAAATAAAACCCTAACTTTTGAATTGAGAATCTAAATTGTAAATTGGGAGATCTTGGAAATGTTATAGAGTAAAGCACTCCATAGGTTAAAACTAACAAATCTCAATGAGCAAAGACTAAAAACTTTGGTGGATTGGAGACCTTGAAATGAAACCCTTCTTCTTCCTCCTTAGCCCTAGAGAGAGAATTTTGGGGGAAGAACTTGTAGGGGAATTTGTGATTTTGGGGAATAATTTTGAATTAGTAGTTTTAGGACTTAAATCACTCATATACGCTTAAAATAGGGGTTAAAATTACATAGCTTAGGTTTCAAACACAAAGGGGAAAGACCAAAATGACCCTAACTTAAAAGCTTAACATTGATCTGTATGGACCCCTAAACGGTTCATATAAATCTATACAGTCTGTATAGGAAATCGTAAAAACACCCTCAATTTCCTGGCTGCCTTAAACAACCAGGTCACTCCCCTAAATGTCCAGTGAACCCATTCACGGACTGTTAGGCTTCCGTAGAGGGTTCATGGTCCTTTTTAGGCCTATGAACCTATCCGTTAACCCATTTTAACCTTTTTTAAAGTTTGAGGTGTTACAAAGAGACCTCATTATATTAGAAATTCTTTTAAGAGATTTGTATTTGAATATACTATAAGACAATGAGAGATTGTATGTTTGGCGTTGTACCCAACGAAAGGGGCCATCAGATATGAGCATTATTATATATGAGTTGGTTATATAATAAGGTTGGTGAGTGGGAACTTTGATAACTTAATGATAAAAGTAATTAGGAGAATATAGAAATGCATTTGAATTTTCATGTCTATTTAAAGCCACCATACATGGAGTTTCTTGATTCTTACTACCTGAAGCTGCAATGAGAGCCTATCAACATGGAACAAAAATGAGGTGTAGTGTTCAAGTTCAGTAGTGAAAGTTTCAATGCATAAATGGTCTCAATTTGAATGTATGTTAATGCTAAGCGTTTTAGCCAGTTTCTTCACCGTATATAGTTAATACAACTTGTTCTTTCTCACTTTTGCATCCATAGCAATAAATCATAATAGTTGTTGATGATGATGGTTGTGGAGTTAGATGTATATGTGTACATGTAAGCTTGCCTTGTTGGGATTATTCTTGTTTAGCTTCTACCACATGTTAAAAGCAATGTAAGAATCATCTTACATAAACTTCCATTGCGTAGTTGGCCATTGATAGTTTGTTGCCTTGTCGATGTCTTAAGGGCATTGTATGTAACTGCTTAGCATTTCTTTCTGATATTTGCAGCAATAACAATTAACTTGGCATAGAAATTATGTGATTGCAATGCCTATAAACTACATAACTCGCATACGGGCCTTCATTGTATCTTGACGTCTATTGAGTTAAAGAATTAGAGTAGTAGTTTTGCCTTTTGGCAAATAATATTATGGCTGCCTATAGAGTTGTGGTGGCAACCTGCTAAGTGTTTCACCGATTTGTTAGTGACCTTATACTTTGATGCAATATACCGATTGTTTTGCAAGTCTCTATGAAAACAACCTTACTTATTGATAAATTAGAAGATTGCATGATGCCTATAGTGGCTATCTCGTCAGCTATAAATAGTTGAGATTAACACTTTAATCCGTACATATGTCCTTTTATTTATTTCCTAGAAAAGCCTTTGAGGAGCGTACCTTCCCTAAGAGGCTATACATTGTTTATAAGTGCTATATAATGTCTCGAATAACCGTATTGAAACCTGGAGAGCTATACTGATGTTTATTAATTTATGGACTTCCTTTACACCTATGTTGGCATTAATGACCCTCGGTAGAGTCTTGTTTGCTCAGGGTATAGTTACATGATCCCAGAAAGCTCAGATACATCCATAGGGGCCAAGTGTGGTCAAGATACAGTAAATCTTACAAAAGATATGCCAAGTTACTCCTTGCATTATGCATTTATGTTAGTTGTTCAAGTTTATATACACATTCCTCATTGGGATCAATATTCTTTTATTATTGACCCCATATTTAGGTAAGGCATAATGATTATTTGTATAATTTACTTATAGCCACATTGCTCACCTTTGGCCTATTGAATTATTTTTTATTGATCTTGGGCTATTGTGGTTAGTTACAGGAGTGTGGTCTTTTCCTACGGGGCCATGTTGATGCCTAAAACGGCTACATGCTGCCTACAGGGCTATGATGATGCCTAAAAGGGCTATGTGCTACCTACAGGGCTATGTTGATGCCTAAGAGGGCTATATGCTGCCTACGGGTCTATGTTTATGACTAAGAGGGATATTTGCTTCCTACAGGGCTATTTTAATTCCTAAGATGGCTATATGAAGCCTCAGGTGTATGTTGATTCCTAAGAGAGCTATGTGATGCCTATGGAGCTATTTTGATGCATAAGAGTCTATATGCGCCTTATGGGGTTATTAGAAGATACTTATTACCTTCGATGCTATTATAGAGTGCCCGAGGGTCTAATTATATTTAATGACTGCCTTTGGGGCTACATGTTGAGTGCCTGAGGGGCTATTGATATTTAATGAATGCCTAAGGGGCTAGTGCACTATCGATAGGGGTATATAGACTTAATTGGCACCTTCCGAGCTTATGGGGGCCCGAGTAGGTGGTCTTTCTTGTTGTTTGTACCTAGCATGCTTATGGGGGCTGGTTAGGTTATTGTTTTACTATTACTGGATGATCTGTCTCAAGAATAGTTAGATTGTATTGTAATGATTGTTGACCTTCTTGCCCATGTAGTTCATTATGTGATGAATATAGTTAGCTCGATTTAGATAAGTGAACTTCTCTGTTCATTATGGTTTGTAAGGCTAATTCGAGAACATGTAAGTACGTTCTGGCTAACCTCCAACTCCCCACTTGTGTATTTATTGTACTTAAGTTACTAGTCTCATTATTTATTGATTTAGAAGAGAACAAGTATAATAAGAACATCATCGACTCTCTTTTAAGATTACTTATAATATTTATGACATTAGCTTCAGTTTTATCTTTAAGTTTCCTTACGTACTCGGTACAATATTTCATACTGATGCCCCATAGCCTGGGGTGCTGCATTCATTCTTGCAAGTTCAAGCAAGATCAGATAGACCTTTTGAGTAGCACAGTCGAGTCTTCAACATATTGGTTAACTCCTTTTCTTCCATGGGTCGCCATGGTCTTAAAGGTCTTCTTGTTTAACTATTTATCGTTCTTTTGATAGGCTGGGCCTTGTCCAACCAAGTATTATATTTATGGAGGCTTTCTTGGTAGTCTGTTGGGTTTTATAGTTGCGATGTTGGCTAGTTGGTCTTTGTTGTTGTCATTAATAGTTCAATAGCCTATTGGTTTAGCTTATATTGTATATACCTATTTTCAATTTTCATACTGAGATCATGGTAATCTTGACAGCCCAAACAAGACTTACATGCTACTTGTTCATTGCTTTAAATAACCTATTGGAAGTAGCTAATTTCGTTGTGGAGCTTTTGACAGGGGCCTTGCCGGCCAAGGGCTTATTGTTATGCCAAAATATACTTGATTCTTTTCTTGATTATGTGTTGCTGCTATGTGCCATTGGAAGATTTTTAAGTGTCGGCTCGAGCCTATGTTTTGGCATTAGGTGCAAGTCATACCCCTTCTTCTTTGGGGCATGACAGTATGTACCCATAAGATTCAATTAGCCGATGATTGCAAGCCAATCATTCAGAATTAAATTAGGCTAAATCCTCCTATGCAAGAAGTGGTGAAGAAGGAGATCAATAAGCGTGTAGATGTGGGTCTGATCTTTCCCATTTCAGATAGCAAGTGGGTAAGTCCAGTACAATTCGTTCCCAAGAAGGGTGGTATGATCGTGGTGTTGAACGTGAAAAATGAGCTTGTGGCTACTCATCCGATTACCAGATGGTGGGTGTGTATGGATTGCCGGCAACATAACTCATAAACCGAGAAAGACCATTTCCCAATGCTATTTATCGACCAAATGTTGGATCGCCTTATGGGTAGAGAATGGTATTATTTCTTAGATGGCTACTCAAAGTACAACCAGATTTCCATAGACTCAAAAGAATAAGAAAAGACCACCTTCACATGCCCATATGCGATACTTGCTTTCAAAATAATGTCATTCGGGTTGTGTAATGCTCCAGCGACTTTTCAAAAGTGCATGATATCGATCTTTGCGGATATGGTAGAAGAGTTAATATAGGTGTTCATGAATGTTTTTTTCATTGTGAATGATTCATTTGAAGAATGCTTGAGCCATTTGAGTAAAGTGTTGCAACGTTATGTCGAGACTAGTATTGTTCTTAATTGGGAAGATGTCATTTCATGGAAAGAGAAAAGATTGCACTCTAGCATTAATTTTGAGAAAAGGTATTGAAGTTGATCAAGCAAAAATAGATGTGATTGCTAAGGTGCCTTTTCCAATTTCGGTGAAAGGTGTGCGGAGTCCCTTGAGGCATACCGGATTCTATAGGAGGTTCATAAAAGACTTTTCCTAGGTGGTTGTTCCCTTGGGTAAGTTACCTGAAAAGGCGAGTGTGTTTGATTTGGATGCAGATTGTATGAAGGCATTCTTATATTTGAAAGAGAAACTTGTCTCGGCCTCAATCACTATTGCTCCTTATTGGAGTATTCCCTTTGAGATGTTGTGCGATGCTAGTGCCGTTGCCCTAGGTGTTGTACTTTGGAAACACAAGAACAAGCTCTACCATTCGGTCTATTATGCTAGCAAGACCTAAATTGTGCCCAAAAGAACTATATTGTCACGAAACAAGAGTTTTTACTGTTGTGTATGGCTTTGAGAAATTTAGAGCCTATTTTTTGGGTACTAAAGTGGTCATGATTACTGAACATGCCGCCCTTTGGTACTTAATTTCAAAGAAAGAGGCCAAGCCAAGGTTGATTCAGTGGGCACTTCTCTTTCAAGAATTAAATTTTGAGGTGAAGGATAAAAAGGATTGTGAAAACCAAGTGACTTACCATCGATCTCATCTTGAACCTAGTGTTTCTTTGGCTGAAGAGAGAGACATAGACGATGTAATAACATAGGTGTTTAAAGTATTCTTTCATCTTTTGTGAAGGTTTACAAGCTTAAATTTGTGTGTTTTATTACAATATTGCTCGTGTTGGATAATTTCTGTTTTAAAGTAAATATTTTGTTAAGATAAAATTTTATCTTCCTCATAAAATATTTTAAATATTTATGATTAATTCTCTATTTACAATATATTTAAGTATGTATTGTTTTTACAAGGTTTTTATAAATTATTAGTATTTTAACGGAGATAGTAAATCTTGTTATATGGAGAAATTAATATTATATAAGGTAGACTTTATTCAAAATAGTTTTCTATTTATTGTGACATATTCAAAAAGTTGTATTTATTTTACCACGAACCTATACAATACCCAAATACATACGTAATGGGATAAAAATAATTTGGTTTGGACACCTCCCATCCACGTGGAGGTGAATGGGATGGAAAACAATTGACTTAAGCATTTGAGGGCTGCCACTGATGTACCGTGAACTTACGGTACTTTTAATGCATTAAACATAGAGTTTTGCACATTTCTTAGGCATCATGTTAGTAGATGTGATGGTATTTGTGTTTAATTATATAGGAAATAGGTTTTTGGTGCAGGTGATGATTAAAGTGTTGCTGCAACAGAGTTTTGATGATGTACGAGTTGACTTACGAACTGTCATTCCCTTGACGAGCCGTAGGTTTATGTCGTGGGTTCAGGTGCTTGAATTTTGAGCTAAGTATGAAATGATGGTTGATGATGATGAGTCGTAGTTCCTTCTATGAACCATAGATGAAGAACCGTAGAAAGGTTTAGAGAAGGTGAACTTCAGGACTTGATTGACGGAAGAGTAGGAGGGGCCGTACTAAGATATACGAACCGTAGATCCTGCCCGTAGAGAGTGACCCTCATATTTTTGACTAAGTACTGAATGGCAGAAGGTACCTACGAGCTAGAGGTCTGACTACGAGCCGTAGGTCACAAACCGTAGACGACACTGCCCAAGCCGAATTTCCTTAGCTTTCCTTTTCCTACTTAATTTAGGTTTTGATTTCTATAAATATAAGTTGTAATTTTCATTTTGCATAAGTTTTTGAGTTAGATGTTTTGTGATCCATTATTTTAGCTTTGGGAATTATTTATGCAAACACTTTTGGTATTTAATTCTTAAAGTTTGGTTTATGCAATTGATTTTGTTCTTCAATTCGTGATTTTGGATTCCATCTATTCTCATTGTAAGTTCATGATTTATTATTCAAACTCTAATATGAATTGTGAATAGATAAATCCACAACTAGGGTTGTAGGAACTATGAATAATTAACAATGTAAAACTAATAATTGAGTAATTCTTGATAAAACGTTTATGCATGTATTTATTAATCTCTTAGTTTTGAATGCTTTTTAACGGTGCATAACGTTAGAACATGCCATATTCCTTCTTGCCAGACCAAGGAAGTAATGAATGTGAAAGAGATTAAACAACAAAGATTTAGCGTGATAATCTGTTATCTAATAGTCTGAACCAAATACACTAAGGGCTAATATGGGTAAATGGTAAGGGTTAGTAAAGCATACACCCATACAAGGACCATGTTGCGTGGGGAAATTCCCTACTTGTAGGACCAATCACTTAGGTGATACCTAACTTAAAGACTATACATGTTAAACACTAGAAAAGAGTTACTATTATTAGGATTACTGAGTTAAGAACTTGTGGGGAACACATATGTCCTAGTTTTACTCTCATATTGATATTACAAACTGCAAATCCTGTTAATTTTTTACTTGTTACTTCACATCAATCAATTATAATTTTAGTTTTCAAACCCCCCTTCTTACAGAGATAACTTGGCTAAATATACAATCAACAATAAATTAGACTAAGTCTAAACCGTATTCCTCGTGGGATCAACCTTAACCTTTGTTAGGTTCTTTATTTGACAATGACCGCTTATACTTCTTAAGAGCGGTGTAATTTAGGCATAACAAATTTTGATGCTGTTGCCAGGGAATAAGGCTTTTAGATTAGACTAATTTTGTTATTGCACTTAGTCAAATATTTATCGATTTACATTTTATTTCATTTTTGTTTTCTATGGGTCTTAGTTCTAGTGTATGCAAAACAAATGAGTCAAGGCATTCCCTTTACTCCTTACAACACGGAAATAAGAAGAACTCTTCGTAGAATGGCCGGGACAGGTCCACAAGTGAGACCGAAAGAAGATCCAAATGGAGAGGGTCGTCAAGAGGCACCTGTAGCCCAACCTACAAGAGTAGTGGACGTACCAGGAAACCTTTAGGATAATCCTCTTTTTGAGAATGCGGTTAGAGCGTAGAACCAACATGTACCCAATGTTCGCCTCAACTATGAGGTTGACCATAATTATGTAAGATCGACTGGAGCCATAGTCGTTCCGCCACTACCAGCTGGACACACGTTTATGGTTACTAGTAGTCTTATGCAGATGCTGACATCCCAAGATCTGTTTGCTGGATTACCATCGGATGACCCATATGCTCATCTGAGTAAAGTTATCACTGTGTGTAAGAGCAGTGTGGGGAGGCCAGACTTAGATATGGATGCTATTGGTTTGCATGTGTTCCCACTATCTTTGACAGGTGATGCCACTGTATTGGGTGTTCCTCAAAAAATACTTTCCATTATCCAAGAAGTTAAAACTCAAAGATAAACTTAACAATTTTGTGGGTTTACATTAAGAGTCAGTTTGTGATTCTTGGGACAGATTTATAGGTTTCATGAGGAGTGTGCCAAACCACCGCATTGATGATGAATCGCTCAAGGAGTATTTCTATAGAGGGCTTAATGATAAAGGAAAAGCTGTGCTAGATACTGTTGTGGGAGGATCTTACGGAGCAAATACATTCTACGAGATTGCTGAGAAACTTGAAAAGATCTCTAAGAACAATAAGGCATGGAGCACTAGAACATCGGCTACTGCAAAGAGAACTTTCTCAATACTAGCTACACCAAATCAGTCCAATGATGATACTCGTGAAGAAATGGTGCAGTTGAGGACAGAGGTAGGCTTGGTTCTCAAACATGTGAGTGGGAATGCATAAAAAGTTAATATAGTCCAATATCAGCATAATGCTCCAACAACAACTGGTATACATATGAAGAAGATACAAATCTTGTGAATGAGAAACCAGGGGGTTTTCGAACTAACGCCCAAGGATTCAATCAGGATAATTGGCACCAAGGTCAAGGGAATCAAGGTTTGAACTATAGTAACTACAATCGGGAAGGACACTATAATCGTGAAGGAACTACAACCGAGATAATCACTATAACAGAAATGGGTATAACAATAGGAATGATAGAAGTGGCCCATACATCCCATTAGGAAATTGAGAAGGAGGATCGAGTTTGAAACACATCGAGGATATGATGAGCAAGATGATGAAACGATTTGACTCTATGGATGAAAATGTGAAGGAGATGCGTTACGACTTATCGGGCATCAGTAAATAAGACAGATTGAGCATTAGCTGAGTCAATTATCTTTGAATGCAAATTTGCGCCAACAAGGAACACTTCCCAGCGATACTATAAAAATTCCAAAGAATGATGGGCATTGAATGGCAATTACTACTAGGGGTGGAAAACAAACTATTGACCCTCCTATGCCGACTGGAGTGGAAAGTGCGAAACGACCGGAAGAGGATGAACTTGAGGTAGCATAACTACCTAATGATCAGAATGAGAAGGAGGCAGAAATCACGCAAAAGGTCATCCTTATGCGAAGACCTCCACCTCCCTTTCCACAAAGGTTGGTTAAGAAGACTGAAGAGGGGAAGTATCAGAAGTTTATCTCTAAGTTAAAGCAGTTGTATATATATTTTCCTTTGATTGAAGCATTAGAACAGATACCCTATTATGCGACGTTCATGAAGGATCTTGTGACCAAAAAGACAGCTGTCAGTTTCGAAGATGATGATAAGCTGCAACATTGTAGCGCCATTTCTACTCAGAGCATTTACTATCCCAGAGCTGTTAGTCTGGAAGAAGGAAGATCCCAGAGCATTTACTATCCCATTTACAATTGGAATGATGCACTATGTGAAGGCCCTATTTTACTTGGGTGCTAGCATAAATCTGATGCCGCTCTCTGTATTCAAGAAATTGGGATTTGGAGTCCCCAAACCGACTGCAATGCGGCTACTTATGGCTGACCGTACTGTGAAGAAGCCAATAGTGGTGCTCCAAGATGTTTTGGTCAAAATGGAGGCATTTATCTTTTTGGTAGATTTTGTGATACTAGATGTGAGGTTGATTTTGAAGTGCCTATAATCCTAGGGAGACCATTGCTTGCCACGAGGCGTGCACTGATAGATATGGAAAAGGGGCAGATGATGTACTATTTGAATAATGAAGTGGTGACATTTATCATCTGCAGATCAATGAAGAATCGAAGTGAACTTAAATCACTATCGATAGTAAACTATGCCGATGAGGAGAAACCAGAGTTGTTCATTGAGGAGAGACTTGGTGTTGAAGCACTAGCTGTGTGATCATGAATTTTGATGGTGATGGTATTGATGAATATGACGAGTTAGTTGCTGCACTTGATGAAGGTGGTTTTCCTCATCGCCAACCAAAGAAGCTGGATTTGGATCTGAAGAATTCAGACACTCCAGCTGCAAACCATCTATTGATGAGCCTCCGAAAATGGAGCTAAAATGTCTTCCATCTCACTTGCGGTATGTGTTCTTGGGCCAAAGCAATACTTTGCCTGTCATTATAGCTGCTGATTTGAATGAAGGGCAAGTAGAAGCTTTAATATCTATGTTGAAGTGGTATAAGAGGGCGATTGGATGGACGCGTATCACCCCGGATTCAAAAAGAATGAAAATTTTAATTTCTGGAAAGATGGAGGTGTGACCTACGGTTGACACCAACGGTTGGTAAGTGGACCTACCAACCGTAGGTCAAGTTTCGTAGGTGCCACTCTTTTTGGGGTGAAAAATTATTGGATATTTGGGGCTTGGGAAGAATGACATATGGTTGGTCACCTACGGGCAGTAGGTTGACCTACCAAACGTGGGTCATGAAGTAAGTGGGGTATTTCGTGGAGTTTTAAAAAGGGATCTTTTGGTCTTTTCACCCAATGAATAATTTATCAACCAAGGTCGGTTCCCTACAACTCCTAACACTATATAAGCCCTTTTAATCCTAAAATCAACCTTCCAAATCACTTTACAAGTTTCCCCAAACTCTTCTCTCTCAAATATTTCTCTCTCTAGAAGTTAGAAGACGAAGAAGAAGAGGGCAAGCTAGGGTTCAAGAAAATCAAGTTATCTTCATCAATTGCTTAAGGAATTGGGAATCTAAGGTATGATAGTGTTCATTCATTGAGCCCTTTCCTCCATGAAGTTCTTAAATCTTCAATTTTCAAGTTAGAAATTCCCAATCGAATTAAGGATTTTCTTCCATCTCATGGGTTCTTTACAATGTTGCATTTAATTGATAGTTTTATGACCTTTGAAGTATAAATTGAGCTGAATTTCATGAAATTAGATGAATCCCATGAACCCATGCCTTTTTCCCCAATTTGGAAATTATGAATGTGTTGATGGGTTTTTAATTGTGAAGACATAAATTTCATGAAGTCTATATGAACCTATGTATGAATTATGATTCCTAAGATAAGACTTTTCGTGATGAGATTATTAATTACCTAAGGATGGTTTTATGAAAGTAAGCATGTTCAATCAAAACCTATGATTTTCCTCTATAATGTGGGTTCCTTATATTCTGATCAAATTGCCTTGTTAATGATTTTCTAAGCATGAGTTTGCATTAAATTGCACATTTTAAGATGAATTCTTATGAACCCATGTGAAATCTATGATTTTAAAATTATGAGAATTATGAGTATTATGAACCTTGTAAGGATGAAGTTGTTAAAATCATGCATGTCACTTATGAAGTTAAAGATGATTTAAAGGTGCTTTGAGATTGAAGCATTAAAGTTTATGATATTTTGATTTATGTCAGATTGTGAAAGGATTTCTCACCAAAAAAGAATAGGGAGTTATTCCAACGGAAGGAGCAAGAGGAGATCCCTCATGTCTATCAATAATAAGACAAGAGGAGAACCCTCATGTCTTTATTGGAGTTATTCTAGTGGAAGGGACAAGAGGAGATCCCTCATGTCTACCCATAATAAGGCAGAGCTGATCCCCCATGCCTTCTAATGATATGATAAAATTATCACTATTATTAATCCGTGGAAATTATGCTTAGCACCGAGTGGACACGAGGAGATCCCTCATTTTCCATTAACTATGTGCCACCATAGGATGATTGTATAGATAGACATTAGCTAGTGGATCCAGATAATTTAGAAGTTCATGGTCTTACCTTGGCAAGTAGGGCAACCTTTTTCAGTGTAGGGAGAACACCGGATTCCATGTTATAGCTCGCATGGTCTATCTCAGTTAAGGCTCATTCCCACAATAATGAACTAAAGCGACTCTCAAGATATCTCACAAGTGTTTGAAATATGTTTAGCTTGCATTCACTATGATTTATGACTTATGTGTCTAACCTTTTCATGTTTTAGCTTGGTCATAGCATGTCATGAAAATGTCCCGTTTTAGCATGTTTTAAAGTTTTTTGTGCATTTCAATCATACTTGGTACTTGATTGTACTAACGCATATTCTTGGCTACATTGACTTGTTAATGTAGGGCTTGGCGATTCTCCATCTATTCGTGGTTAGAGCCTAGTAGAAGGTTTTCGAAAGACTTGGTGAGTCCTCATACATTCGAGGACGTAGCCTTGTTGTTATTTTATGTTCATTCATTTTGACATTGTATTGGGTTACCTCCTAACGTTATTTTCATCCTTATGCTAGATTGGCTTTGAGACACTATATGTAGACTTCTGCTATTTTCTTAAAATATTTGATATGAGAACGTCTTTTGAAGTCTTTCAATTCTATGATCTTTGATTATGTATAATGAGTGGATTGTATGAGGCCTTTCGGGGTCATGTCTGCCGTGTCACATCTAGGGGGTACTTTGGGTCGTGACAAACTTGGTATTTAGAGCCAAAGGTTTTAGAAAGATCCTAGGATGTCTTATAATCCACGTCGTGTAGAATCTTGTTCATGGGTGTGAAGCACGCCACACTTATGAATGAGAGGCTATAAGATGTTTAGGAAATTCCACTTCTTTAATTATTCTAATGTCGTGCGATAGAGTTTAGCCACATAGGTCTTCTCTCGTAATCCCTATTTGTACTTTTCAGAGTATGCCTCCATGAAGAAATCTCTTGAGAAGGAATGTTCGTGAAGATGTGAGACAAGAGGTTCCCCGAGTGCCGGTTAACCCTTTGGCCGAGGAAGTGACTAATGATGAGTTTCAAGCGGCATTTCATGCATTGGCCAAAGCTATGACGACCCAAGCAAATAGGGAGGTTGTGGCTCCCGTGAATCCAAGGGTAAGGACAGTGGTAACAAGAGTGTGGGACGTCATTAGAATGAACCCTCCAGAGTTTCATGGTTCCAAGGTTGAGGAGGATCCTCAAGAGTTCATTGATGAGGTTTTCAAGGTGCTAATGATCATGGGTGTGACACCGGCGGAAAAGACGGAATTGGCCGCTTATCAACTTAAGGGTGTTGCTCAAGTTTGGTTTGAACAATGGAAAAGTAAGAGGGCGGTTAATGCGGGTCCTCTCGATTGGGAGAAGTTCAAGGTTGCTTTCCTTGATAGGTTCTTTCTCCTTGAGATGAGGGAGGCGAAGGTACTTGAGTTCATCAACCTTCGTCATGGAAGCATGAGTGTGAAGGAGTATGCCTTGAAGTTCACGCAATTGTCAAAGTATGCTCCAACTATGGTGGCCAATCAAAGGGCAAGGATGAGTAAATTTGTGCCGGGTGCTTCCAAGCTGGTGGTCAAACAATGCCTAACTGCCGTGCTTGTTAAGGAGATAGATGTCTCCCGCTTGATGGTCCATGCACCACAAATAGAAGAAGAAAAGCTTAAGGAGAAAGGTAGGGATTCAAAAAGGGCAAGAAGGGATGATGGTGAATCTTCACATTCAAGATCCGGTGAAGGAAATTGTTCTCAAGGTAATGGTTGTAGTGAACAAATGGTATCTGAGTGTGAAAGGTGTGGAAAAACCATAGAGGCAAGTGTCTAGCCGGTTCAAATGCATGTTTTGGTGGTGGAAAAATAAATCATAAAATAAGGAATTGTCCTTCTGTTTCTAGGAATGAAGGAGATAAACGTCGGTGGGCTCAAACTTATCGATTTAGTGGTAGTCAGCAACAAGGTAGGTTATATGCACTTCGGGCTCGACAAGATCATGAGGGTTCTCCGGATGCAGAAATTGGTAAGTTATGATCCTTTAGTTTGTGGTTATGCATTGTTTGATGTTGGGTGATTAGTTGGATGTGATAAGACTCCATGTGTAGTTAGTGTGTTTAAGGTCGACTTTGAAATCCTCGTGGAGTCTTCTAGGGTGTTTACTTGTAGCAATGGTTCTTTGGTTGTTAAGGTTTTGGTACTATGTTTGGATTGAGGGAGATGGATTCGAAAGGATTAGAGAGGTTTGCTCCCAAGGGGGAGATAAGGTGTTTCATGATTGGTGAGTGTGGGGACTAATTAAGTTGCTGGAAAGAGTTCCTTGTTATGGTGTGGTATGTGAAAGGCCGGAGGTGATGTGATCTCTTAGTATCCTTATCTCTTTCAGTTGTCTTAGGATCTAGCTTGAGGCCTTAGCCCGTCATGGTTCACTCTTAAGGATTATTGTGTCTTAGTCATTCTCAAGTTTCCTCATGCATTCATGCTCATGAAAATTTGATCTTTTCAAAGATATCAGTTAGCTTGATTGATTTCTTGATTATGCATGTTCATGAAGAGTCTAAATTTGACAAAAATGAGCTCGCTTAATTGAGTTCTTTATAATTATGTGCATTTGAGTATGAGTTGCATTAAACATCCATGAAATGATGTTTTTAACATGCTTTAGCCTGGAGTTGATGTTTTCTCCTCGGATATGTGCATTTATGTGATTGCATTTTTGGTTGGGTTGTTAGATCCTGTTTCTACCTTATTTATGATGGCTTGATTCTCATTCGAGGATGAATGTTCCCAAGGGGGAGATAATGTAATATCTCGGATTCGAAAAGAATGAAAATTTCAATTCTTGGAAAGATGGAGGGGTGACCTACGGTTTGCACCAACAGTTGGTAAGTGGACCTACCAACCGTAGGTCAAGTTTCATAGGTGCCACTGTTTTTAGGGTGAAAATTTTTTGGATTTTGGGGGCTTGGGCAGAATGACCTACGGTTTGTCACCTACGGGCAGTAGGTTGACCTACCAACCATAGGTCATGAAGTAAGTGGGGTCGTTGGTGGAGTTTTAAAAAGGGATCTTTTGGTCTTTTCACCCAATGAATTATTTATCAGCAAAGGTCGGTTCCCTTCTACTCCTAACACTATATAAGCCCTTTTAATCCTAAAATCTACCTTTCCAAATAACTTTACAAGTTTCCCCAAACTCTTCTCTCTCAAATATTTCTCTCTCTAGAAGTTAGAAGAAGAAGAAGAAAAAGAGGGCAAGCAAGGGTTCAAGAAAATTAAGTTTTCTTCATCAATTGCTCAAGGAATTGGGACTCTAAGGTATGATAGTGTTCATTCATGGATCCCATTCCTCCATGAAGTCCTTAAATCTTCAATTTTCAAGTTAGAAATTCCCAATTGATTTAAGGGTTTTCTTCCATGTCATGGGTTTTTTGCAATGTTGCATTTAATTGATTGTTTTATGAACTTTGAAGTATAAATTGGATTGAATTTAGATGAATCCCCATTAACCCATACCTTTTTCCCCAATTTCGAAATTATGAATGAATTGATGGGTTGTTGTGAAGACATGAATTTCATGAAGTCGATATGAACCTATGTATGAATTATGATTCCTAAGCTTAGACTTTTCATGGTGAGATTATGAATGACCTAAGGATGGTTTTATAAAAGTAAGCATGTTCTATCAGAACTATGATTTTCCTCTATCACGTGGGTTCCTTCAATTATGATCAAATTGCCTTGTTTATGGTTTTCTAAACATGAGTTTTCATTGAATTGAACATTTTAAGATGAATTCTTATGAACCCATGTGAAATCTATGATTTTCAAATTATGAGTATGATGAACCTTGTAAGGATGAAGTTGTTGAAATCATGCATGTCTCTTATGAAGTTAATGATGATTTAAAGGTGCTTTGAGATTGAAGCATTAAAGTTTATGATATGTTTATGTACGTTGGGTTGTGAAAGGATTTCTCAACTAAAAAGAATAGGGAGTTATTCCAATAGAAGGGACAAGAGGAGATCCCTCATGTTTCCCCCTCCCCATGATAGACAAGAGGAGATCCCTCATGTCTATCCATAATAAGACAAGAGGAGATCCCTCATGGCTTCTATGGAGCTATTCTGATGGAAGGGACAAGAGGAGATTCCTCATGTCTACCCATAATAAGGCTCAGGTGATCCCCCATGCGTTCTAATGATAAAATAAGATTATGACAATGATTAATCCGTGAGAATTATGCTTAGCATCGAGTGGAAATGAGGAGATCTGTCATGTCCCATAAACTATGTGCCACCATAGGATGATTGTCTAGATAGACATTAGTTAGTGGATTCATGTAAGCTAGAAGTTCATGGTCTTACCTTGGCAAGTAGGGCATCCTTTTTCGGTGTAGGGAGAACACCAGATTCCATGTTATAGCTTGCATGGTCAATGTCGGTTAATGCTCACTTTCCACAATAATGAACTAAAGCTACTCTCAGGATATCTCACAAGTGTTTTAACTATGCTTAGCTTGCATTGACTATCATTTATGACTTATGTTTCTAACCTTTTTCATATCCCGTTTTAACATTTTTAAATGTTTTTGTTCATTGCTTCATACTTGGTACTTGATTGTACTAATGCATACTCTTTCCTACATTGACTAGTTAATGAAGGACTTGGCGATTCTCCATCTATTCATGGCTAGAGCTTAGTAGAAGGTTTTCAGAAGACTTGGTGAGTCCTCATACATTCGAGGACGTAGCCTTGTTGTTGTTTTATATTCTTTCATTTTGACATTGTATTGGGTTACATCCCAACTTTATTTTCATCCTTATGCTAGATTGGCTTTGAGACACGATATGTAGACTTCTGCTATTTTCTTAAAAGTTTTGATATGAGAACGTCTTTTGAACTCTTTTAATTCTATGATCCTGGATTATGTATGCTAAGTGGCTTGTGTGAGGCCTTTTGGGGTCTTGTATGCTGTGTCATGTCTAGGGGGTGCTTTGGGTCGTGACAAGACGATTGCTGATATTGTTGGTATTCCACCAGGGATATGCTCACACAAAATTCACCTTAAGCTTGACAGCAAACCAAGCATTGAACACCATAGAAGATTGAATCCACGAAAGCAAGAGGTTGTGAAGAAGGAAATCATCGAGTGGATAGATGCTGGAGTAGTGTACCCGATTGCTGATAGTAACCGGGTGTGCCTGGTTCAATGTGTGCCAAAAAAAGGAGGAATCACTGTGGTTCCAAATGTGAAGAATGAGATCGTTCGAATGAGGCCTATCACTGGATTGAGGTTCAGTATGGACTATTACAAGTTGAATGCATGGACTGAGAAAGATCACTTTCTAATGCCGTTCGTGGACCTAATGTTAGATCGTATTGCTGGAAAAAGGATAGTACTACTTTCTAGATGGATATTCAGCCTACAACCAGATCTCTATAGCCCTGGAAGATCAAGAGAAGACCACTTTCACTTGTCCTTATGGGATATTCGCATTCAAAAAAGTGCCATTTGGGTTGTGTAATGCACTGGTGACTTTTCAACGTTAGATGATGTCTATATTTTCTGATATGGTGGAAGATACTATCGAGGTATTTATGGATAGTTTTTCTGTAGTAGTTGACTCGTTTGATGATTGCTTGGTACATTTAGGTGATGTGTTGAAACTCTATGAAGAGTGTCGTCTTGTGCTAAACTGGGGGAAATGTCACTTTATGGTTAAAAAAGGTATAGTTCTAGGCCATAGAATCTCACAAAAAGGCAATGAGGTTGATAAAGCAAAGGTCGAGGTGATTGAAAGATTAGCACCACCCATCTCTATGTAAGGTGTCAGAAATTTTCTAGGACATGTTGGTTTCTATAGGAGGTTTATTAAAGATTTCTTGAAAATTGCACACCCTTTGTGCAAATTTCTCGAAAAGGAGATGAAGTTTGTATTTGATGATGCTTTCCTGAAAGCATTTGAGGAGTTGAAAAAGAAGTTGATTTCTGCACCTATCATTATTTCACTAGATTGGGGACAACCATTTGAAGTCATGTGTGATGCGAACGTGGTGGCTCTAGGTGTAGTATTTGGGCAAAGGCGAGAGAAGATTCTTCATCCCATATATTGTGCGAGTAAAGCTCTAAATGTTGCTCAAAAGAATTACACCGTCACCGAACAAGAATTGCTTGCTTTAGTATTCATGTTTAAGAAGTTCAGATCCTATTTTCTAGGCACTAAAGTAATTATGCATACCGATCATTCTGCATTGAGGTATCTCATGGCAAAGAAGGACGCAAAATAGAGGTTGATTCAATGGGTCCTATTGCTGCAGGAATTTGACCTTGAGTTAAGAGATAGAAAGGGGATAGAAGACCAAGTGGATGATCACCTATCAAGATTAGAGGAAGATGCTATGTTGAAGCTAGAAGATGGAATCGAGATTGATGATACATTCCCAGACGATTAGGTTTTTGTTGCTTCTTGTGATCTTATCCTTTGGTTCGCTGATTTTTCCAACTATTTGGCAAGCGATGTGGTGCCTTCGGATTCGTCGTTCTACCAAAGAAGAAAATTCATGTCTGATGTGAAGAAGTTTTTCTAGGAAGAGCCTTACTTGTTTCGTATCTGTGCTGATGGGATTGTTCGTCGCTGTGTGCCTGAGGTGGAGATGGTGAGTATATTGTAAGCTTGCCACTCATCTCTCCTATTAGCAATCATCATAGTGGTATCCGGACTGCTCATAAAATCTTATAATGCGGGTATTATTGGCCAACCATTCACCAAGATACTCGTGATTTCACCAAGTTTTGTGATCGATGCCAAAGAGAAAAAGGTGTTTCAAATTCCCAATGAACCCTATATCGGTGATTGATATCTTTGATGTGTGGGGCCTTGATTTTATGGGTCCGTTTGTAAGTTAAAATGGGAAGAAGTACATACTTGTTGCGATTGACTATGTGTCCAAATGGGTGGAAACTGTCGCGCTTTCAAATAATGAAGGTAAAAGTTTCACCGTGTTTCTCAAAAAGAATATTTTCTCTAGATTTGGTACACCAAGGGAGATTATTAGCAATGGAGGTTCCTCTTTTGTAACAAACAAGTCAAGGCGTTTCTTGAGAAGTATGGTGTTCGTCACAGCGTAGCAACTCCTTATCATCCACACTCTAGTGGGTAAGTCGAAGTGTCCAATAGAGAAATTAAGAAAATCCTTGCAAGGATTGTGAATGCGAACATATTTGATTGGTCCAGAAAGCTCGATGATGCTCTATGGGCCTATTGTACTGCATACAAAACTCCCATAGGTATGTCTCCTAACCAACTTGTTTTTGGGAAGTCATGTCACTTACCTATAGAGCTAGAGCATACGGCAATGTGGGCACTCAAGAAGTTGAATCGAGATTGGGATGCTGTATCAAGTCAATGGTTAAATGAATTGAATGAGCTGGATGAGTTCCGCTTAAAAGCATATGAAAGTTCAGCCTTATATAAAGAGAAGATGAAGAAGCACAATGAACAAAAGATCGAAAAGTGAAATTTTGCTCCCGGTGATATGGCACTTTTATTCAATTCAAGGCTGCGATTATTTCCTGGCAAGCTCAAGTAAAAGTGGACGGGACCATTCAGAGTTGTCCAAGTATTTTCACATGGAGCTGTTGAACTTGAGAACAAGGAAGGAAAAAAATTCAAAGTCAATGGCCAGACGATCAAGCTCTATATGGGCCAAACATAAGAAGTCAACGAGTTGATTGAACAATGGAGTCTTGATGAAGTTTGAGTAGTGAAGAGATCTGCATTGTGCCTTGATGTTAAATCAAGTGCTACTTGGGAGGCAACCCAAGATGTAAAATCTAGCCAATTTTAGGAATTTTTAGTGATTTTTATGAATGTTTAGACTTTATATTGAGTTTTATGTTTTATTGAAGTCTTAGCATTGGCTAGATTAGGGTAATATAGAGTCTGTATCCAAAAAGATTCAATAAAAATATAAAAGGAAGTCCTAATGCTTGCTACATGTGCAGGAAAGTGAGAAAAATCTAAAAACAATTTGAATTATAGAAGGTTCTACGTTTCCCATGCACGAGTCGTCATTTGATCGACGGACCATGAATGGCATTCATAGAACTTGATGATAAAAAGCAGCTGCATCTTTAAGTCTATGGTTGCACAATACGAACCGTACATCAATTGATGGTCCATAGTCTACAACCGTAGACACTAGGTATGTTTTCAAAATTTAACTAAATGTTGGAGAAATGACGAACCCCACCTATGGCCCGTACAACCATGTACGAACCGTAGATGGGAAATCGTAGATTCAGACAGGATCTTTAATTTGACCCGGCCCGTGACATTAACTAATATAACCTTCATTTTAAAATCATTCCCCATATCCCTCTTTTCCCCAACTGTTAGAAACCTCCCCCCACTCCCAAATTAGGTTAATCCATCCCTATTACACTCCCAAATCCACTCTTTCAATCAGCGCGCATCCCTTATATAATCTTCTTCTACCCCAAACTCCCTCTTCCATCCTCCCTTTTCTGATTTCTTCCCCAAGCTCTGTCAGTTCCCTTCAAATACCAAGTCGTGGGTCTGGAGTCATACTAGTGGTTTATTAAGGCATAAAACACAGTCACACAATATCAACTTCATACTTCATTAAAGGTAGTGATTTCTATTTTAAAACTTAATTTGATGTTGCAATCGAAAGTTGTTATTTGACCTCGTGTAGTAATTGTATGTAGAGGCATTACCTTTATGGAGTTCATTGTGAGATCTATACTGATCACTGGAGCCTTTAGTACATTAAGTAGCCAGAGGGATCTTAATTCGAGGCTGCGCCGTTGGATCGAGCTCCTGAAGGACTATTATCTCTCTATTCTCTACCACCCGAGCAAGGCAAACGTAGTAGCAGACGCCTTGAGTCGGAGGGTAGGGAGTATGGGTTGTCTAGCCTTACCTTCTATATCAGAGCGACCATTTGCTATGGACATTCAGTCTTTAGCCAATTAGATGATCAGGCTTGATGTTTCAGATTCCAGCCGGGTGTTAGCTTATGTGGGGGTTCAGTCATCTCTACTTAATCAGTTATGTACTCGTCAGTTTGAGGATAAGGCATTGGTGGCACTCAGAGGTAGGGTTTTGGTAGGTGATACGGGGTAGGTTACCCAAGATTCAGATAGGATTTTGAGGTTTGCTGGCCGTCTGTGTATTCTGAGTATTTGTGATTTGATCGAGCTGATCCTTGGCGAAGCCTTTGATTCAAGATATTCTATCCATACAGGCACAACTAAGATGTATCGTTATTTGAGGCAGCACTACTGGTGGAGCGGTATGAGGAGGGACATCTCAGAGTATGTGTCCCGTTGCTTGTGTTGCTAGCAGTTGAAGGCTGAGCATTTAAGGACTGGTGGAGAGTTGCAGAGGTTGCCCATTCCTGAGTGGAAGTAGGAGCGCTTCACCATGGACTTTGTTGTGGGGTTGCCACAGACTTCTAGTGGTATTGACAACATTTGGGTCATCGTGGATTGATTGACCAAGTTAGCACACTTCCTTTTGGTTCATTCTTCCTTCAGCACTGAGAGGTTAGCCTGTATTTACATTCGGGAGGTAATCCGTCTGCATGGTGTGCCAGTATCTATCATTTTATATCGGGGTTCACGGTTCACTTCTAGTTTTTTGAGAGTACGTCAGGAGGAATTGGGTACCCATGTCGATCTTAGCATAACTTTTCACCCGGAGACCGATGGTCAGTCAGAGCGTACTATCTACGTTCTTGAGGATATGTTGCGGGCCTATGTTATGGAATTTGCAGGCAAGTGGGACCAGTTCTTGTATTTGGCAGAGTTTGCGTACAACAACATCTACCATTCCAGCATTCAGATGGCCCCATTTGAGGCCTTATATGGTAGGTGTTGTCGCACTCCAGTTGGTTTGTTTGAGTCTATGAAGCCTAGGCTGAGAGGTACACATCTTTTTCAGAAGACCTTGGAGAATGTGAGGTTGATTCAGGATAGTCTCAGGACGGCTCAAAGTAGACAACAAAGTCATGCAAATCACAGGCGTCGACCGTTGAGATTTTCCATGGGAGACAGAGTATTCCTCCGAGTGTGGCCCATGAAGGGTGTGATGAGATTCGAGAGGCGGGGCAAGCTTAGCCCTAGGTATATTGGGCCTTTTGAGATTTTCAGTGCAGTTGGTGAGGTGGCCTATGAGTTAGCTTTACCTCCAGCATTCTCAGCTATTCATCCAGTGTTCCATGTTTCGATGTTGCGTCGGTATGTTCCAGATGAGTCTCATGTGCTCCAGTATGATGTCGTTGAGTTGGATGACCACCTGACCTATATTGAGGAGCCAGTTGCTATTTTGACCAGAGATGTGAGGTAGCTGAGGTCGAGATCCATTCCTGTAGTTAAGGTCCATTGGAGGCACCGTCCAATTGAGGAATCTACCTAGGAGGCCGAACGGGAGATGCAGGAGAAGTTCCCCAGCTTATTTAAGCCGTCAGGTACTTCTTGACTCTTCCTTTTGCGGACAAAAGTTCTTTTAGTAGTGGATTTTTTAATAACTCTTCAGGTCATTTGCGTGTTTGTGACTCTTTTCTATCATTTAGAGCATTCTTGTAGCGACCCTATGTAATTTCTGACTTGCTGCCACTGCAGGTTCGGTTGCCTAGTCGTTCATTTGGGTTTTATGCCTGTTTTCTAGTTTTGGAGCTTTTGAACCTTGAGAAGTTGATTACGGTCATAAATATAGGTAAACAGCCTCAAATAAGAATTCTAACATTTCTATCAACTCCGGAGCGGCCAAATTAGGCTAGACGCATTGTTAGCCCGAGTCCCGGATCTTGTGGTGTGATTTTGGGGCTAGTTAGCTCTTTAGCCTTCGAAATTTGGCTTAAGACTGACTTTGGTAAAATTCTAGGTAAACGCGCTCAGATGAGTATTCCGTCAGCCCGGTTAGTTTGAAAACACAAAATTTTACCTAGAATGACCCTTCGAGAACTTTCGGGAGCTTCCGATAAAATTCTGAGGCCTCTAGTAGAATTTGACTAAAATGGCTCAATGGGTGTTGGACCCACTTTTCATCAAAACGACCTCGTATGGAAATTTCGACTACGCCATTGAGTCCAAAACATCAAATTTGATGGGGTAACATATCTCGTTTGCGTGCACAGGGTTCTAAACAAATTTGAGCACCCCGTCAGAGTTTTTGAGTTGTCCAAAACTCAGCTGGTGCAGCTGATATCTGCAGACACCCCTTCTCTATGTGTTCGTGGGATAAGCTGCGGGTTCTCGGATGTGTGAGTGTGTCTACTCCGCATTTGCGGGCCAGAAGCCGCATTCGCGAAGGTCTGAGGTATCCTTTTCCGCGTTCGCGGAGGTCTGGGAGGCATGGGGGAGTCTTCTCTCTGCGTTTGCGGATAGGGTTCCGCATTTGTGGAGGTGTGAATCCCTTATCTCTGCATTCACAGAGCATTGTTTGTTTTCCCTCCGCATTCGCGGGGGCTTGTCCCCGTTTGCGGTAGTCAGCGGGATACTGTGGTTTATAAAAGGAGGTTGAGGCTCATTTGGAGAAATGTTTGGAAATTCATATCTCCCTTATATTTTGTAGGTTTTTTGTGATTCAAAGTCCCAGGCTTTTAGATTCTCGTTCTCTTTGTGGGTTTGTGATCAATTTGCGTTGGGTAATCTTGATTCTTGTGAATTTGAGGTGTAAGTGAAAGCCTAGGCCAATTTTGTAAAGTTTTATTTTTCTTGTTGTTGGCTGTTCGGAGCTGATCTGAGTCCCGATGGGTGTTCCATTAGGGAGTACATGTTCGGGGGAGGATTTTGGAGCACTTTACGGAGTCAATTCCGGAAAATCTGAAGCGGGTCCCACATTTCCTGATTTTGACTAAAAAATTGGTTTGTGTCCGTTTGTGATGATTTTAGTTGTTAAATGATCGTATTGATGCTGTGACTCTATTTTTGACGGAGTTACAGTAGTCTGAGGCCGTTCGGAAGGGGAAATCTCTAGCAGAGTGATTGGACCGCACGTGATCAGCCTTCTGTTAAGCTACGGCTTCCCTTCTTCCTAGATTGAGCTTGAATGCGTGATTACGTGTCGACTTGTGTCAATCCGGGTTGGTTAACTAGTACTTCTATTCTTCTTCTCTGATTTCTTCATTTAGGTTGGTCTTTTGGACTGTCTGGGGCTATTATCATGCTTTAGTATTGGTTGTTGACTTGGGATGTTGATGATTTGTTGTGGGTTACCTGTTAGGTGGTTATTTGTTGTTGCATGCATGGGTTCGGGATATTTTCTTGTGTTTTGTTGCTTGCTGTGATTTTCGACCTTAGAATAGGTTAGGATAGTGTGTGCCTTAGTCCCTTGTACCTGGTTGACTTGAGTATGTATCCGACGTCAATTCGGATGGACTAGATCCTTGTAGACTGATATAGCAGACTTAGGTCTGATAGTATGGGCCTTAGTTTAGGCGAATTCATGGCTGTTCCGATCTTCTCTTCTTTCTCTTCCTATATTTGCGGTTCTGGGGTGATGCCGAAAGATTTCGCTATTGCACTGATTGACGCTTGGGTTATGATAGGCTGGGAGCCTTCAGTTGATATCCTTGTATTGGTGGCGTCCCGCGGTTTCTAGCCTTGTGTTGAGTTGGTTTGTGGTTGCTTGATTCGGTTCGAGGTGGCTAGCTCCAATCCGAGTTTGATGTTACACGGTTAGACTTCGTTATTCCCAACTTGAGACTGTTGAGCGAAGACTGCTAGCTCCAGTCCGAGTCTGACGTTTCACGGTTAGAATCCGCTATTTCCAGCTTGAGTTATGGAGCGAGGTCTGTTATTTCAAGTCTAAGGCTGATGTTACATGGTTAAAGTCCGTTATTTCCAGCTTGAGACTGATGGTTTTGTTTCGAGGCCCAGGTTCTATTATTTACGATTCGAGTCTGTTATTTCAAGTTTGAGGCTGATGTTACACGGTTAGAGTCCATTATTTCTTGCTTGAGACTGATGGTTGGGTTCGAGGTCCATGTGCTATCTTTATTGGGTTCGAGGCAACATGGGTGTCAAGTCTTTTGGAGTTGGGTTCCCCTTGTTCCGTAGTGTAGCTTCTATGAGTACCTATCGAGCTTATGGGGGTCCATTCGGGTTCTTGTTTGTCTGTGCTTGAGTGTGCCTAGCGGGTCTTATGGGGGCCCCAGTTGGGTTTAGTTGTGATATTCTAGGTTTACTCTCCGTTTACTCTATTCCTGTTCTGTTGACCTCTGTTGTGTTCATTGTATCTTGTCTGTTGTTTTTACCTTTCTTGCTCAGTTGGCCTATGATGCCTATTGGGTACCTATTGTTTTGGTATTCATGCTACACTCTGCATCTATTTTTGTTATGCCGGTCCGAGCACCAGTTCTCAACGTTGAGTTCAAGCCAGCAGTTGTCTGTCCAGGAGACGAGGGTGAGCACATGGCGTTCTGGGATTACCTGTCTCCTTCTGTATTTATATTTTGACATGCCTTTTGCTCTCGAGACAGTTTGTTTATGTGGTCCACTTTTGGGACTTGTAATCTTATTAATAGTTATGTACTTGTCACTTCCATGTTCTGGGAGGTGTCTTGTATATATGGTTTTGGTTTCGTTTCCGCCTTCTCTTGTGTGTGCTTATTTTATGTTTCCGCTTAGTGATGTTAGTTTCCACCCTTAGTCCCATTACTGATAAGTTCCTGGATAAGGTTTTTGCTGGCCTACCGGTGGGGTGGTAGGCGCCATCAAGACTCGAGAGATCGGGTCATGACACGATTACCCATGTCTACTAATGATAAGATGAATTATGATTTATGATTAATCCATGGGAAGTATGCCTAGCACCAAGTGGACAAGTGGCGATTACCCATGTCCCAAAAACTATGTGCCACCATAGGATTAGCTAGTGGATCGACTTAAGCTAGAAGTTATGGTTCTTTCCTTGTTAAGTAAGGAGACCTCTTTTCGGTGTGGGGTAGACGCCGAATTCCATGTTATAACTCAGATGGTCTATGTTGGTTAAGGCTCACTTCCCACAAAAATGAACTTAAGTTTCTTATGAAGGTGTTTCAAGGTTGTAAAGATGATTACCTTGCATTGACTGTGTTTTTATGACTTATGTTTTCTAACTCTTATCTCATGTTTTAGCTTTGTCATTGCATGTAGTGAAAATGTCCCCTTTCTAGCATGACTTGATGATTTTGTGCAAAGCTATCATACTTGGTACATTCCATGAACTAACGCATACATTTGCCTACATTATCTCTTAATGTAGGGCTTGGCGATTCTTTTCATTCCGCTCGTGGCTAGTGAGTACATAGAGACTTGAAGACTTGGTAAGTCCTCATATGTTCGAGGACATTGCCTTGTTTTTCTTTTATGTTTCTTTACCTTTGGACTTGTATTGGGTTACGTCCCAATGTTCTTTGTATTCTTTGATAGATGGCTTTGAGACTATGTTTAGATTTCCGCTATGCTTTGTAAACTCTTCGAATACAAAAATTAGCTTCTGAACCCTTATCTACTATTATCTTGTGTGATGTATGCTAAGTGGGTTTTATGGGGCCTTTTGGGGTCTTGTATGCCATGTCACATCTAGGGGGTACCTTAGGTCGTGAAAAACATGGTGTTAAGAGCACAAGGATTTAGAAAGATCCTAGGAAGTCTCATAAACCACGTCAAGTAGAGTCTTGTTCATGTGTGTGAAGCGCGCCACACTTATGAATGAGAGGCTATAAGATGTTTAGGAAACTCCACTTCTTTCATCATTCTAAAGTCGTGCGATAGAGTTTAACTCTATATCTCTCTCTCCTAATGCCTATCTGATGCTTTTCATGAAATGGCCATCCAAAGGGCATATTTTAGAAGGAATGCGAGAGAGAATGGGGAACAAAAAGCTCCTCATGTCATGACCTAGAGTACCCCCTAGACGTGAAATGGCGTACCAGACCCCGAAAGGCCTCATAAAAGCCACTTAGCATACATACATATAAGATCATGGAGATTTAAGAGTTCAAAACACAATTTCATATCAAAGCTTTTTAAAAGAAATAGCGAAAGTCTACATCAAATATCTCAAAGCCAATCTATCATAAGAATGAGAAATAAAGTTTGGGACGTAACCCAATACAATGTCAAAACAAAGGAACGTAAAAGTAAGAACAACAAGGCTATGCCCTCGAATGCATGAGGACTCACTAAGTCTTCCGAAGACCTTCTACTAAGCTCTAGTCATGAGTAGATGGAAAATTGCCAAGCCCTACATTATGAGACAATGTAGGAAAGAAGTATGCGTTAGTACGAGGAATGTACTAAGTATGATAGCAATGCACGAAATCATACAAACATACAAAAATGGGACATTTTTCATGATATGCAATGACCAAGCTAAAACATGAGAAAGGTTAGCATCACAAATCATAAATCATGATCAAAGCAAGCTAAACATATTTACATCTCTTGGAATACATCTTAAAAGCACTTTAGTTCATTGTATGTGGGAAGTAGCCTTAATCGACAAGTAAGACCATGTGAGCTATCAACATGGAATTCGGTGTCTAACCCCAAACCAATAGGGCCATCCTATTTTCCAAGGTAGGACCCTTTACTTAACATATAGCTTACGTGGATACACTAGCTAGTGTCTATCATAGACCATCATCCTATGGTGGTAAACCAACAATAAAGTCCATGTTCAAATCTTCCCACTTCCAAGTAGGAATGCTAATATCTTGGGAGAAACCTCTCGGCTTTTGATGCTCAACCATCACTTGTTTACAACTAGGATACTTAGCCACAAATTCTGCAATATCCTTCTTCATCCCTTTCCACCAATAGACCTCCCGCAAATCACGGTACATCTTGGTAGCTCCCGGGTAAATAGAAAATCGAGAACTATGGGCTTCTGATAAAATTTGTCCTCTTAAGTCATCTACATCGGGAACGTACAAACGACCTTGATATCGAAGCACACCATCTTCCCCTTGGGAGAAAGCCTCAACAGACTTCTTGAGCACTGCTTCCTTCAACTCAACCAAATTAGGATCAATATCTTGTTTAGCCTTCACATCATGCACAAAAGATGATTCGGAAACATTATGAACCATAACACATATTTCAAACTCTTATGGTCGGTAAAGATGTCAACATGCACAACATACAAATAATTCCTCCAAATCCTTAAAGCAAACACAACCGCCGCTAATTCTAAATCGTGAGTAGGATAGTTCTTTTCATGAATCTTGAGTTGCCTTGAAGCATAAGAAATTACTTTTCCATTTTGCATCAGAACACACCCTGACCAAATCCTTGAAGAATCACAATAACCCACAAAACCATCGGACCCCTCCGGTAAAGTCAATATCGGAGCCAAGGTAAGTCTATCTTTCAACTCTTGAAAACTCTTCTCACACGCTTCGAACCAAGTGAACTTAACCTTCTTTTGAGTCAAAGCTGTCAATGGAGAAGCAATCGAAGAAAACCCTTCAACAAATCTCCAATAATAATAGGCTAGGCCCAAGAAACTTTGAATATCTTAAGGTAATAGAGGTCTAGGCCAATTCTTAACCGCATCCGTCTGCTTAGGATCTATCTCAATACCCTCACCGGAGACAATATGACCAAGAAAAGCCACAGACCTTAGCCAAAACTCACATTTTCTAAACTTCGCGGAGAGTTGTTGTCCTTGAAGACATGCAATACAAACCTCAAATGATCGACATGCTCATCCTCACTCCTTGAGTAAATCAAAATATCATCTATGAACACAATCACAAACATATGAAGATACTGTCTAAACACCCTATTCATCAAATCCATAAACGCGGCCGAAGCATTTGTCAACCCAAATGACATCACAGGAATTCATAATGGCCATATCTAGTCCGGAAAGCTGTTTTCGAAATATCATTTTCTTTCACCCTCAATTGGTGATAACCCGAACGAAGATCAATCTTAGAATAGTAACTTGCCCCTTGGAGTAGATCAAATAAGTCATCAATCCTTTGAAGAGGATATTTATTCTTAATGGTAACCTTGTTCAATTGACGATAGTCAATGCACATACGGAGTAAACCATCCTTCTTCCTTACAAACAAGACCGGAGCACCCCATGGATAAATACTTGGTCGGATGAAACCCCTATCCAACAAGTCTTTCAATTGTTCCTCTAGTTTCGTAAGTTCTGTCGGAGCCATTCTATAAGAAGGAGTAAAGATAGGTTGCGTATCAGGGAGAAGGTCAATACCAAAGTCTATTTCCCTTTCGGGAGGAACACCAAGTAGATCATCGGGGAACACTTTCAGGAACTCATTTACAACGAGAACCGACTCAAGAGTTAGAATCCACATCCCTTACCCAAACAAGATGGTATATACACCTCTTAGAAATCATTTTTCTAGCTTTAAGACACGACACAAATTGACCTTTTGGCATAGAATTTCCCCCCTTCCACTCTAGGATAGGCTCATTTGGGAATTGGAACCTGACCACTCGGGTCCTACAATCAATAGAAGCAAAGGAAGAATGCAACAAATCCATCCCAAGAATGACATCAAAATCTAACATATCAAGCTCTACGAGATCAACATGAGTGACTCTATGGGATAAGGAGATGGGACAATTTCTATAGACTCTCTTAGCCACAATAGATTCACCAATAGGAGTAGAGACACAAAAAGGATCTAACAACACATCCGGAACAACATCAAACCTCATGGCCACATATGGCGTCACAAAAGACAAGGTAGCACTGGGATCAAGCAAGGCATAAACATTAAAATGAAAGTCTTTCAACATACCGGTAACCACATTGGGAGAATCCTCTTGCTCATGGCGAGCTTGAAGTGCATAGAATCGGTTTTGCTTCTGATTTCCACTAGAACCTGATGGATTTTGAGGTTGAGTTCGTCGAAGATTATCCCCTCATTTGTTTTTACTAAGGGACAATCCCTTATCTTATGATCCATCTTCCCACAACAAAAACATGTATTAGAACCGGCTACACATTTACCTTCATGTTTTTTCCCACACCTAGCACAAGTAGTCGATGGAAAATCGTCACTATTCCCTCCTTGGGCTTAGGGTTAGACACCCTATCCTTGTTGGACTTACGAGGAGCATTGGAGGAACATTGACAGGAAAACCTTTATTGAAATCAAGGACGACCATGTCCATCGGACCTTGAATATGAGAAATTACCGTCACCGGTCTGGCCCTCTTTGCCTTTCTAGACCTTTCCTTAGATTTTTCCTCCTCTATTTGCTGAGTATGAACCATGAGACGAGTAATATCCCTGTCATTGACAAGCATGGCGGAATGATATTCCTTGACCACCATTTTAGATACTCCCAAAATGAACTTACTCATTCTTTCCCTAGGATGGGCAACCATAGTAGGAGCATATCGAGAAAATTTTGTGAACTTCAAAGCACTCTCCTTCACACTCATGCGTCCTTGACGAAGGTTGATGAACTCAAGCACCCTTGCCTCCCTCATCTCAAGGGGAAAGAACCTATAAAGAAAAGCAACCTTGAACTTCTCCCAATCAAGAATACCCGCATCATTCACCCTCTCACTCTTCCATTGCTCAAACCACACATGAGCCACACCCTTAAGTTGATTAGCGGCCAACTCCGCATTTTCTTCCGGTGTCACACCCATGATCATTAGCACCTTGTACACATCATCGATAAACTCTTGAGAATCTTCCTCAACCTTAGAACCATGAAATTCTGACGGGTTCATTATAGTGATGTCCCTCACCCTTGATGCCGTCGTACCAACATTTACATTCACGGGAGCCACAACCTCTCTATTGCCTTGAGCCATCATGGCTCGAGCCACCACTTGAAAAGCAGCCCTAAACCCCACATTAGTCACTTGTTTAGCCAAAGGGTCAGCCGGAACTTGAGGAGCTCGAGGAGGAGCTTGTTGTTCCACATTCTCTCCCGAATTCCGTCTAGCATAAGCACTTTGGGTAGCCATATACTGCAACACAAAGGATAGAAATTAGGAGAAAGACATATAGAGTTACACTCTATCGCATGACTTAGAAGTAATGAAAGAAGTGAAGTTTCCTAAACATCTTATAGCCTCTCATTCATAAATGTGGCGCGCTTCACACTCATGAACACGACACTACTCAACGTGGCTTATGAGACATCCTAAGATCTTTCTAAAACCTTGCACTCTAAATACCAAGTTTGTCATGACCTAGAGTACCCCCTAGAATTGACATGGCATACGAGACCCCGAAAGGCCTTATACAAGCAACTTAGCATACATCCATACAAGATCATAGAGATTTAAGTGTTCAAAAGACAATTTCATATCAGAGCTTCCTAAAAGAAATAGCGGAAGTCTACATCAACTGTCTCAAAGCCAATCTAACATAAGAATGACAAGTAAAGTTTTGGACGTAACCCAATACAATGTCAAAGAAAAGAAACATAAAAGTAAGAAACCAAGGCTATGTCCTCGAATGCATGAAGACTCACCAAGTCTTCCGAAGACCTTCTACTAAGCTCTAGCTACGAGTAGATGGAGAATCGCCAAGCCCTACATTATGAGACAATGTAGGCAAGAAGTGTGCTTTAGTACGAGGAATGTACTAAGTATGATAGCAATGCATGAAATCATATAAACATGCAAAAACGGGTCATTTTTCATGACATGCAATGACCAAGCTAAAACATGAAAAAGGTTAGCATCACAAATCATAAACCATGGTCAAAGCAAGCTAAACATCTTTACATCACTGGAGAAATTTCTTAAAAGGACTTTAGTTCATTGATTGTGGGAAGTAGCCTTAACAGACATGTAAGACCATGTGAGCTATAAACATGGAATCCGGTGTCTAACCCCACACCAATAGGGCCATCCTACTTGCCAAGGTAGGACCCTTTACTTAACATATAGCTTACGTGGATTCACTAGCTAGTGTCTATCAAAGACCATCATCCTATGGTGGCACATAGTTTATGGGACATGGTTTGAGTAATATATGAGAATTCCTTTCACAACTCAACAACAACATCATCATATCATAAACTTTGATGCTTCAATCTCAAAGCACCCTTACTTGATCATTACCTTCATAAGAGACATGCATGATTTCATAAACTTCATCTTTACATATTTCATCATGCTCATAACTTACAAATCATTGAGTTGACATGGGTTCATGAGAATTTCTCTTAAATCATGCAATTCAATGCAAACTCATTCTTAGAAAACCACAAACAAGGCAATTTGATTATAATTGAAGGAACCCACATAGTAGAGGAAAATCATAGTTTTTTTAATTGAACATGCTTACACTCATAAAATCATCCTTAGGTCATTCACAATCTCATCATGAAAAGTCTTAGCTTTGGAATCATAAATCATGCATGGATTCATAGAGATTTCATAAAATTCATAACTTTATAATTCAACCCACCAACAAAGCATAGATTTCAAAATTGGGGGAATTGGCATGGGTTCTTGGGGATTCATATAAATTCATGAAATTAAACCCAATTTATACTTCAAAGTTCATGAAACAATCAATTGAAGCAACCTTGCAAAGAACCCATAACATTGAAGAAAACCCTTAATTCAATTGGGAATTTCTAACTTGAAAATTGGAGATTTTAGGGATTCCATGAAGGAAAGGGCTCCATGGATGAAGAATATCATACCTTAGTGCTCAATTTCCTTAAGCAATTGATGAAGAAAACTTGATTTCTTGAACCCTAGCTTGCCCTCTTCTTTTTCTTCTTCTAACTTCTTGAGAGAGAAATATTTGAGAGAGGAGAGTTTTGGAATGGGTAGAATTTTGCTTAAAAGGTTTATATAGGGTCTAGGTTAAGGGCCAAAATGACTTGGATGAATAATTAAACACCTAGGGAAAACACCAAAAAGCATAAAAAAAATAACTGTCGGACCCCTATCTACGGTTAGACCTATGGTCCGTAAGTCAACCTACGGACCGTCCTATCCTGCCGTAGATAGATTTAGAGATTGACAACCTTGGACCCTGCAGTGATGGACCCTATGTACAGTTCGTGGGCAAACCTACGGGCCGTACATGGCCACCGTAGGTAAAATTCTTTTCCCTAAAGATTTAACTAAGTATGGGTCTCACCTACGAGACCAATCTACGGTTCGTACATAGAGTGACGGTCCGTCCTGGCAAGCCATATAAAAGTAATGAGGCGTAACATATTAAGGAACCTGGATTAGACAACCACGGGCCTGACCTACGGTCCGTAGGTCAGTCCGCAGGCCATAGGTGGCTCCGTTGGTACTGGAACAAGAAATTCCAGACAAACTGAAGTTCCTTCCTTTACAAATCTGAGGTGTTACACCTCAAGAAGTTCCCCATGTTCCGATCGATCCTCTGGCTGAGCGAGTGACTAATGCTGAGTTTAGGGCTGCTTTTCAAGTGTTCACCCAAACCATGATGGCTCAAGCCAATACGGAGGCTGTGGCCCCCGTGAACCCAAATGTGGGTACGGCGGCATCTAGGGTGAGGGACTTCACTAGGATGAACCCTCCAGAGTTTCATGGGTGTAAGATTGAAGAAGATCCTCAAGAGTTTATTGATGAGGTGTACAAGGTGATGATGATCATGGGTGTGACACTTGTATAAAAGGCGGAGTTGGCCGCTTATCAACTTAAGGTTGTGGCTCAAGTGTGGTATGAGCAATGGAAGAGTGAGAGCGCGGTCAATGCAGGTCCTCTTGATTGGGAGAAGTTTAAGGTTGCTTTCCTTCATAGGTTGTTTCCCCTTGAGATGAGGGAGGCAAAGGTACTTGATTTCATCAACCTTCGTTAAGGAAAAATGAGTGTGAAGGCGTATGCTTTGAAATTCACACAATTGTCTCAATATGCTCCTACTATTGTTGCTGATCCTAGGGCAAGAATGAGTAAGTTTGTTTCGGGTGTATCCGAAATGGTGGTCAAGGAATGTCGTATCACCATGCTTATCAATGACATGGACATTTCTCGTCTCATGGTGCATTCTCAACTAATAGAGGAGGAGAAACTTTAGGAAAGATCTAGGGAGGCAAAGAAGGCAAGGACCGGGTGATGGAAATATCTCTCATTCAAGGTGCAATGGGTATGGTCGTACTAGGTTCCGACAAAGGTTTTCTGGTCAAGGTTCCTCCAATGCTCCTCCTAAGTTCAATAAAGAAAGGGTGTCTAACCCTAAGCCTCAAGGAGAGAATGGTAGTGGACCTCTATTGCCTACTTGTGCTAAATGTGGAAAGAAGCATGAGGGTAAATGCCTATCTAGTTCTAATGCATGTTTTGGTTGTGGAAAGACGGATCATAAGATAAGGGACTGTCCCTTAGCGGCTAAGAATAAAGGAAATAATTGTCGATAGGTTCAACCATATCCTCCATCAGGTTCTAGTGGAAATCAGAAGCAAAACCGATTCTATGTACTTCACACTCATTAAGATCAAGAGGGTTCTCCTGAGGTGGTTACCAATATATTGAAAGTCTTTCATCTTGATGTTTACGCTTTGCTTGACCCCGGTGCTACCTTGTCTTTTGTGAAACCATACGTGGCTATGAGGTTTGATGTTCTTCCGGATGTGTTATTAGATCCTTTTTCAATCTCTACCCTAGTTGGTGATTCTATTATGGCTAAGAGGGTTTATAGAAATTGTCCCATCTCCTTACCCCATAGAGTCACTCATCTTGATCTAATAGAGCTTGATATGTTAGACTTTGATGTTATTCTTGGGATGGATTGGCTACATTCATTTTATGCTTCTATCGATTGTAGAACTTGAGTAGTCAAGTTTCAGATTCCAAATGAACCCATCCTAGAGTGGAAAGGGGGAAATTCTATGCTTAGGAGTAAGTTTGTTCATGCCTTAAAGCTAGAAAGATTATTTCTAAGGGTTGCATATATCACTTGGTTTGGGTTAAGGATATGGATTTCGAAACCCCTATCTTTGAGTCGGTCCTCATTTTAAATGAGTTCTCGAAAGTATTTCGCGCTGATTTACCGGTGTCCCTCCTGAAAAGGAAATAAACTTTGGTGTTGACCTTCTCCCAGATATGAAAACTATCTCTATTCCTCCTTACCGAATGGCTCCAGCAGAACTTAAGGAATTAAAGGAGCAATTGAAAGATTTGTTGGATAAGGGTTTCATCCGATCGAGTATATCTCCATTGGGTGCTCCAATTTTTTTTGTTCAAAAGAAGGGATAGTTCTCTTCAAATGTGTATTGATTATATGCAATTAAATAAGGTCACTATAAAGAATAAGTATCCTCTTCCAAGGATAGCTGATTTGTTTGATCAACTCCAAGGAGCGAGTTATTTCTCTAAGATTGACCTTCGGTCGGGCTATCACCAATTGAGGATAAAGGAATATGACATCCCTAAGACGGCTTTTCAGAATAGGTATGGTCACTTTGAGTTTTTAGTATTATCATTTGGATTGGTCAAATGCTCTGTAAATATTCATAGATTTGATGAATAGGGTGTTTAGACAATACTTGGATATGTTTGTGATTGTGTTCATTGATGATATCTTGATTTACTCAAGGAGTGAGGATGATCATGCCAAGCATTTGAGGATTGTGTTGCAAGTCCTCAAGGACCAAAAGTTTAGTAAATGTGAGTTTTGGTTGAGATCCATGGCTTTTCTTGGTCACATTATTTCTTGTAAGGGTATTGAGGTAGATCCTAAGAAGATCGAACTAGTTAAGAGTCTGCCTATACCTCTATCCCCTTCAGATATTCAAAGTTTCTTGGGTTTGGTAGGTTATTATAGAAGGTTTGTTGAGGGGTTTTCTTCGATTGCCTCTCCATTGATAGCTTTAACCCAAAAGAAGGCGAAGTTTGTATGGTTTGACGCATGTGAGAAGAGCTTCCAAGAGTTGAAAGATAGACTTACCTCCGCTCCAACATTGACTCTACCAGAAGGATCAGATGGGTTTGTGGTTTATTACGATACCTCAAGAGTTGGGTTGGGATGTGTTCTTATGCAAAATGGGAAGGTGATTGCGTATGCTTCAAGGCAACTCAAGATTAACGAAAAGAACTATCCTACTAATGACTTGGAACTAGGAGTGGTTGTATTTGCCTTAAAATTTAGAGGCACTATCTATATGGTGTTCATGTAAATGTCTTTACCGATCACAAGAGTTTGCAATATGTGTTCAAACAAAAGGATTTTAATCTTCGCCAAAGGAGGTGGCTGAAGTTGTTAAAAGGACTATGACATGAGTGTCCTCTATTACCCCGGCAACGCGAACGTAGTGGCGGATGCCCTTAGTCTGTTATATATAGGAAGTGTTGCTTATGTTGATGATGATAAGAAAGAATTTGTGAGAGATGTACATAGACTGGCCCGGTTGGGTCTTCGGTATATTGACTCCACTAATGGAGGGGTGGTTGTCCTTAATTGATCAGAATCGTCCTTCGTGTCAGATATGAAAGCAAAGCTGTCACGACTTGATTCCTCAAGTCGTGATGGCACCTACTACAACCCACCAGTAGGTAAGTCTAACCCATAGCCTGGAACCAGAAGCAACGGGCTATCAAGCAGAAAAGGAGCCAATGAAGTAATAACGAATATAAAGAGAAGAAAGGGAATCGACAGAGATATAACCAAGGAACCAACCCTAAGACCTGGAATCAGTCAGTAATTGAACATCAAAACAAAACAAGAGCACAAAGCTTATACAAATACAAAATAGATACAGACAGTCTTCGAAAGCAAGTAAAGACTAGCCTAGCCCGAAATAGATGGAAATTGGCAACTCTGGACTCTAGGAGCTCACCCAATCTCTGAATGCAACTGCTCCGCACCAAGACCAAACACCACAGATAAACCGTACTATGATCTGCAGGGTGCATAAGTGTAGTATGAGTACCAAACGAATGGTACTCAGTAGGCAAAGGCTGATTGAGCTCCACAGATAAAGCTAGTATAAAAGACATATATACAGGGTAGGAACAACACATTTAACTAAATAAGATCCCACACAAGGTAAAGCAAGTAAGAAGAGTAGAGAGCTAGGATACGAGAAGAAGAGGGAAGAGAGTCAAGGAACGCACTTGCAACCGCAAGCCACAACCTATTTACAAAGAGAGCACTACATGAGTCAACTAATCAAGAACGAAATATTGCCTACCACAGCTAGACACCTAAGAACTAATCCAACTAAACCTAGTAGGAAGCACCCACAACAAATTAAGACTAATACACCCTGAAGCCCATCTACAATACAACGCAAGATAAGGACAAGTATAATCAAACAATAACAGTCCGGATTCCCATACCCATGGAAGGTACAAACAACAAACATACCCCAGACCCTCCTAAATCAGGGGACCAAACAACAAATAAGTATACTGCTGATAGAAGATGCTAATGAATGTAAGTTTGTAGTAAATATCAAATAACATCATCGGCGGTTCTCAGAGATCATCCACAACCAAGTGTATACACCTACCCCGGCCCTCGGCCTACTAGGTGGGACCCATGTAGCTCCCTTTTCCAGTTTAGTGGTGTACCGGCCAAAAGGGCCCATAGGGTAGCCTTTATACACTGCCTGGGCCCAAACCATGTCTTATACATAACACATAGCATCCTCGTACTGGTACCGGTGAGTGAAGGCTCAAGTTGATGTAAAAAGGGAGACGTTGCGCCGGATTGTCAAGTACAGGCTAATGGCATCCCAAATTCAGCCAACATAGAAAAAGGGCGACGCCATGCCGGATATCCATAACAACTGAATGCATCCCTAATGCCTCTGATACTGCCAATATAAAAGGTGTATGTCCTCAACGCCTCATGGGTTTCCAAAATCAGTTTATCAAAGTAGTCAAGGTGGTACGACTCTCGTTAAAAATCAGTTTTAGAAAATAGTAAATGTGTGAGAATTTCCTATCAAAATAGTAGTAAAAATCAAATGAAAGTAACGGGGTCGTACCACAATCTAGTGAAAATGCTCAATCAATGCAAGCATACCATCACCCGCATCCAAACAACGTACACACAATGAGAGAGGTAAAAACAAATCATGCCACACTTCCAAGGAAAAGGAAACTAACCTGGGATCCAATCGCTCTTCGAAAATGGCCTTGGGCCAAACAATAGACAATAAGGTATCACACGGCGACCGCTAATTAGAAAATGCCGTAATCAGGCGATAGCACAGAATCAGAATAGGGGGAGAAATTTCTCTAGGATTGACGCTTTACCCCACAATATGCCGTCTCAGCTCCCAACGAGCACAACTAAGAAAAACCTATGGCTACAATGAGCCTTTGAGGGCTCATGCACCAGCACAAGGCACACCGCACAACACAAGCCCTACCGAAAGCTACACCTAGCTATAAGGGTGGTACATCACATGAAAAAGCTCCTCAGGCTCAAACCTAGCATAAGGTCATCACTGCAAATCCTAAACAATTATAATAACGCTAAACCAAGGCCCAAAGTCTAACATAAGGATTTCACGAGGCCACTCTATTCTAAAGCTCAATGGAGTCAAGAAAGAAGAAGAAGAAGAAAAGAGATGAAAAGGAGGCAAGTTTTAAACTCAGCAATTACCAATCTAAATCACATGCAATATATACTAAACGATATCTAATAAAGCCTAGGCAAAGTAGGAGACCATAGCCTACCTCGAAGCCGATCATGTGCACTTTGATGCCACCCAATTGATGCTTTCCACCTCCGAATCACCTCTAATCGCTGCCACGCTATAAAATAAAAGATCACAACGTCATTACGGACGTTTTGACACCAAAATTGCAAGAATTAGACACGGACCCAAAATTCCCAAAATCGACTCCGCGGAAAAGTTCAACACAATTCCCCGAGCTTGTGTTCCAAAACGGGACACAGTCCGGGGCTCGAAACAGCCACATGCAATGGCTAAAAGATTTCACAAAAGAATCGCCAAAACTTGACTACAACAGCCCAAAGAAACGATAACTTACCTCAAAATAGGGATCCCCAGCACTCATCTATCAACCACCGTCATAGCCATGAAAATTTTTGATGACTGGGACTTCGAATCACCGAATTCTGATCACAAACAAGGGAGAAAGCTCCCTTTCAAGATTGGTGAGAAATGCTGATTTGTGTCTAATTTTTACAATATAAGACCAGACGCACAGACCTCCGCGAATGCAGCCAAAAGCCTACGAACGCGGAGCTGGAAGTCCTAGACCTTTGCTTACGCAGAGTCTCACATGCGAACATGGATAGAAAGAACCCAGGCTTCCGCGAACGTGGAGAAGAGAGAGAGAAGAGAAAGGCAGACCTCCATAAATGTGGAGAAGGAATAGGCCTGCAACATCACCTGCTGCATCAGCTGAGTTTTGGCCTTTGCCAAAACACCAACGGGGTGCTCAAGATTTGTTTGGAACCTCATGCACGCAAACGAGATATGCTACCCCATCAAATTTTACATTTCGGACTCAGTGGCGTAGTATAAATTTCCATACGAGGTCGTCTCTGTCACGACCCAAGGTACCCCCTAGACGTGACATGGCGTAAAAGACCCCGAAAGGCCTCATACAAGCCACTTAGCATGCATACACATAAGGTAATAGAGATTAAGTGTTCAAAGAGTTTCTCATATCAAAGGTTAAAAAGGAAATAACAGAAGTCTACATCTCATGTCTCAAAGCCATTCTAACATAAAGAGATAAAGTTTGGGACATAACCCAATAAAATCCAAAACAAAAGGGAAAATACACGAAATATTAGAACAACTAGGCTATGTCCTCGGATGGATGAGGACTCACCAAGTCTTCTATCAATCTTCTACTACAGCTCTAGCCACGAGTGGGAGGTGAATTGCCAAGTCCTACACCAAAGAAGTTAATGTAGGTAAAAGTGTGCGTTAGCACAATTAAGTACAAAGTATGATAGCAATGCACATAAACACATAAATCATGCTAGAGAGAGAGATATAATCATTACATGCAAATGGCCAAGCTAAAATATGATAAACATGAGAAACATGAAGCATAAAGCATATATAATGTCCAAAGCAAGCTAAATCATCTTTCTTTACTTTTCTTTACTTTAAGTCCTCATAGCACACTTGTGCCTGTTAATTTGTGGGAAAAGCCTTAACCGAGATATAAGACCATGTGAGCTATCAATATGGAATCCGACATACTCCCTACATCGGAAGAGCCAACATACTCCCTAAATTGGAAGGGCCATCCTACTTGCCAAGGTAGGATCCTCAACTTAACTTTTAGCTTACGTGGATCCACTAACTTATCAAAGGTCTATTTAAGACATCCTATGGGGGCACATAGGTATGGGACATGAGGGATCTCCTCTTTTCCTCTCGGTGCTAAGCATAGTTCCCACGGTTTAATCATACTCATAATCTTATCATATCATTAGAAAGCATGGGGGATCTCCCCTACCTTACTATGAGTAGACATGAGGGATCTCCTCTTGTCCTTTCCATTAGAATAGCTCCATAGAAGACATGAGGGATCTCCTCTTGTATTGTCTTGGATAGGCATGAGGGATCTCCTCTTGACTATCATAGGGAGGGGGAAAACATGAGGGATCTCCTCTTGTTCCTTTCATTGAATCAACTCCCTATTCTCCTTTGTTAAGAAAATTCTTTCATAATTCATCATCAATAGCTACATGTCATAAACTTTTGCACTTCAATCTCGAAGCAACCTTAATTCATCATGCTCATAATTCATAAATCATGGGTTCATAAGACTTTATCTCAAACCATGCAATTCAATGCAAGCTAACACTTAGAATGTCATAATCAAGGCAATTTAGTCATACTTGAAGGAACCCACATAAAAGAGGAAATTCATGCTTTTGACTTGATCATGCTAATTTCATAAAAATTATCCTTAATTCATTCATATTTCATGCATAATCTCATAGAGAATTCACAAACTTCATCTATTTATATCTCAACCCAACAATCAAAGCATCGAATATCAATTTGGGGAGAATATACTTGGGATCATGGGGGTTCATGCATTTTTTACATTAAATCATGTAATTCACGCTAATTCATGCACTAACTTACTTTATCACACTACATCATGCACTACGAATCATTAAATCAACAATTGAAATTATAATTGATGAACCCACAATGATTGATCACAAACCCTAATTCAATTGGGCTAGAATAGACCTTGAAATTCATGAAGAAAAAGGAGGGCCCATTGGAGGAAGAGGATCCAATGGTGAATACTATCATACCTCAATGGAATCCACAAGAAATTAATGGAAATTGATGGTCTTCAATGGAGGAATTTAGCTTTCTTCTTCTTCCTTGAGAGTTGAGAGAGTTTCCTAGAGAGAGAAATATTTGAGGTGGAAGAATTTGGGAAAATCTTGTAAATTGATTTGGGAAGGGTAATTTCTAGGATTAGAAGGCTTTATATAGAGTGTTAGGAAGGGTTAAATAACCGACCTAATAAGTAACTAGGCCATTAGGTGAAAACACCAAACGATCCCTCATTAAAATTCTCGGTAGACCGCACCTACGACCCTGACCTACGGTTGGTAGGTCAACCTACGGCCCGTAGGTGACAAACCGTAGGTCACACTGCCTTAGCACCAAAATTTAAATAATTTCTTTCCTCCAAAACAGTTGTACCAACGACTCCCACCCCCCTCAAACGACTATTGGTAGATCAAACGACTATTGGTAGATCAAATGACTATTGGTAGATCAAAGTAGTAGGTCATTACTTAGAATATTTTTCAACTCCTTTCTATTGGGCAGCCTCAGCAACAACCCATAGCCCCTTGACCTACCATTGGTAAGTCCACCAACGGTTGGTACGTCAAGTGGTAGGTCACCAAAGTTCCCAAAATTGAAATTTCACCTTTATCAAATCCGGGTGTTAAAGTCTCGATAAAAAGTGGGTCCCACATCCAAAGCACCATTTAAGCCAAAATCCACAAAGGGTCTCAGAATTAGATAGGAAGCCCCGAAAAGCACACGAAGGGTCATTCTAGAGCAAACTCGCCATTCCAGAACTAACCGTGCTGTCGGAATTTTCATTGGAGCGCACTTACCAAGAATGTTGACAAAAGTCAACCTTGAGCAAAATTTCAAAGCCTAAGGCGACAAATGGCCCCAAAATCCCACTAGAAGCCTCGGGACTCGGGCCAAGCATGCTGCTATCTTAATTTGGCAGCTCCAGAGCTGCTGGAACCGTCAGAATTCCATTCTGAGGCTGTTTACCTAAGCTTATTACCGAAATCAATTTTTCAAGTTTCAAAAGCTCCAACATAGGAATACGGGCATAAAACCCAACCGAATGACCAGGCGACCAAACTGTCTGTGCCATCAAGTCATAAATGGCTTGGGGTCGCTACAGGAAAGCTCTAAACGCTGCGAAGATTGGAAAAGGAGAAAATGACCTGTAGGGTCATTACAAAATCCACTACTAAAAGGACTTTCGTCTCTGAAAGTACAAGGATTGTTACAATCTGAAGGCACAAAAAGAAGAGTATAGAGGGCCCGCATGCTCCTCAAGACCCCGTAGACACCCTCACGGATCGAACAACTGCCGACACAGAACTTAGGCTGAGAGGAAAATCCTTAAATTCACTCTAAACTCCAAAAGTTCCTCGAATTCCCTCTTGGGCTTCAACTCTCACTCAATCAACCTAAACTTGAACAAAAACACTAGGTTCATTTGAGGAAAGCCAAAAACCACACCGAAACCACTGAAATGAGAAACACAGGACCATGGCAGATCCAACTCAACTCATAATTCAATATACTAGCCTTATGCTCCAAATTCACCTTTTTTCTAGCCACCAAGAACGTTCTGCCGGACCTTGGCCGCCTTGGACACCTCCAACACCATCAGAAACTCACTTATTGAACCATACAACACAAAACTTAAAGGAGTAACCTACTTCAACTAAACCTCTAGGGATGACAAAAACCCTAGCAAGGAAAGCTGCCAGGGGCAAAGCCTAATATTCTAATCTCCACTCTAAAACTAACAATCCTAGCTGAAACTCACCTTCTGAGACTAAACACTCTACTCCTGGGGGCGATTATCCCGCGAACGACCAGGTCGCACTAAGCCCAGCTCCAATGACCTTTCTTTACCACAATTACTCAGGAAGCGCAACTCTGATCCAGCCATCCTAGTCCAAGGGAAACCAAGCTGGTAGGCAGCGAATGAACACAATTAAAAGATCTATAATGGTCCAAGGGAACCAACCCCCATCAACAAACACCGCAAGTCACCCATTATGCTAAAAGCAAACCTTCCATCCTTAACAAATTCAAAGTCTCTCATTTCACGAATTACTTTTTCCCCATCCTTGAGGTGAACCTTCTAAGCAACCTTTAATTCTCCAACAGAAGCTAAAGTCTGAAATCGCCAAGGGAGACCACCATTCTTGCTCCAGAACATAACTAAGAACTCGAGAGCTACCAACCCAAATGCAGGGAAGCAACCACAACAACAACAAGGTGCAACAAGAGATCACACTCACCAAATCCCAACCAGCAGTGGTCAAGCGCCAAAACCCCCAAAACAGAAGCTTCAAAAGATTGAACAAACGGACCACAACTTCGCAACTGAGAACAAGACTAAGGAAAATGGGAAGAGACGGCCAACTAGGATTACTACACTACCATGGAGGCTGTTCACCCCCCTCACACTCCAACAACCACAAATCTTCCAACCACCAATGAACCAAAACACAAAGAAGGTCACAAAGAAGCCAATCCGGTAGGAAAAGGGGAGCAAACCTCAACTTCCCAGTCTTAGGGCATAAAATGCTGAGAAGGCATAGGGAAGGATCGGCAAGTGGGATACCCCACAACTCCGAAGATGCTATACCTCCAATAACATATTGCCTCAACAACCAACCTTTCAGTTACAAACCCGACAATGTGAAGCAACACAGATAGTCGTCTAAGCCAAGAAACTAGAATGGCAAGAGAGAAATACTAATCAAGGCAAAACTAGCTATACAGAAAGGTAAGAAGAGCCATTCAACCATTAGTCCCAAGTGATGGCACACATCTAAGGCGACCCTCTAAGCCAACCAGAACTAATAACACAACTCCCAGAACTGACAAAGCTGGTCAAACTACCACTCTAGCAAGGATCGGCACCGCAGAAACATCAACCGGTAAGGAGGATCAAAAGGGAAAGCTAACCAGCCATCCACAAACCCCCAACAAAACTATAGAGGCAAACAAAGGAATCCCACCTAGTCGATCCACTACTAAAAGAAACGACTACAGAGCCAAAAACACATACACAATCCCAAATAAGGCGATCACAACAGCTAGGAGATAAACAACAAGTCAAATAAGCACGCATGGGTATGGAAACCCAAAACCACACAATATGAGCAATGTTGAGCAACACAAGGAAATCGAGCAAATACAACCTATACCTGGATCCTCGGCCTCCGGTTTGCTTGTAGAAGCATAGAACGGATCGTCAAGGACTATGGCATGAACACCTGAAGTACCACCAGACACACCTAGAGCACTACCTATGGCTGGAGATGAAGCAAACCATTGATATTGACCTGGCTGAGCAAACTGCACTCTGGCCCGACATTGGGGACACTCTCTAGATCGGTGGCCAGGCTTCCCAAAGATACGACAAGGCCCAACAACTCTAGCCTGGGGGTAGAAGAAGCTATAGGTTCCTGAATGAGTAACTTCCACCTGGGGCAATCCCTGGGCAAGTGGTCTAGGTCACCACAGACATAAAAACCCTGATAACAATAACCCATAAGAGTACGGCCACCACAGCCTGCAAAACCCAGATACGAACCTCTCGAGCTCTGGCCCATGCTAGGACCATCCTGATAATGCTGGCTACCCCAGAAGCATGTAATACCGCCAGACTCTGCCGGAATCTCTGATGGGACCTATCTTAAAAGTCCCTAGGCCTAGGATGGGACCTCTTACAGCTATGGCCTTGCCTGGCCCTCTCGCCGCTGCCTCTGTATGCCTCAAGGTATGCCCATTCCACTGCCCTCGCATGGCTGACAATCTAGGTAAAGGTAGACGGGCCTCTAACCTGTACTTTGATGCCAAACAGATTTGCAATGACAAACCCTTGACGAACTCTTGGCTCATATCCCGATCCGTCAAGGATAGTGTGGGGTTACGCCCTGCCCATTCAAGAAATCCAAACACATGCTCAGATACCGACAACGAACTCTACTGCGGAGCAACCGACCCAACTTTACCCTGAGCAATACTCGCTGAACCAAGAATTGCACCTGACGGTAGTGTACCCCCCAAGGAACTCTGGCCTCCTAACACTGAACCTCGAGGGGCCAAGATAGACAATGACTTTAACGGATCCTGGGTTGCCCTCAAACTCTCCTTCTGCTGAAGAACTCCTCTAACCTCAGGGTCTTGGCCTGGCTGAGGCCCTACAGCCTGACCAAGGGCTGACCTTCCAGTAGAATGTGATGACCATCCATCCACGCCTAATGAACACCTCGTGCTATCAATCTAAAGAGAGAGAGGATTCTAAAGAAGTAGGTTTAGAGGTTATTCGGAACGAAAACACATGATACAGAGTCTAAAATAGAATTTCCTAAGAATTCCCTATAGCCTCTCGAAGATAGGATACCAACGTCAATGCACCGATCCGCAGGACTATGCTAGGCATTGGCTCTCATACAACCGATGCCGGTCAACCTAAGCTCTGATACCAAACTATCACGACCCAATTCCTCGGGTCGTGATGGAACCTACTACAACCCACCAGTAGGTAAGCCAAACCCATAGCCCAGAACCAGAACTATCAAGTAGAAAAGGAGACAATGAAGTAACAACAAATATAAAGAGATGAAGGAGGAATAGAGTGAGATATATCAAAGGAACCAACCCCAAGACCTGGCATTAGTCAGTAATCGAGCATCTAAACAAAACAAGAGCACAAAGATTATACAAACACAAAATAGATAAAGACAGTCTTCGAAAGCAAGTAATCAATAGTCCTAGCCCAAAATAAATGGAAATCGGCAACTCCGGACCCTAGGAGCTCACCCAATCTCCGAATGCAGCGGCTCTTCACCAAGACCAATCACCGGTGATAACCCATACTATGATCTGCAGGGTGTAGAAGTGAAGTATGAGTACCAAACGAATGGTACTCAATCGGCAAAGGCCGACTGAGCTCCATAGATAAAACAAGTATAGAAAACATATATACAAGGTAGAAACAACACAAGTAACTAAATAAGATCCAACACAAGGTAAAGCAAGTAATAAGAGTAGAGAGTTAGGATACGAGAAGAGAGGGAACGGAGTCAAGGAACGCACCTGCAATCGCAAGCCGCAATCTATTTACAAAAGAAAGCGCTACAAGAGTCAACTAATAGAGAACAAAATACTGACTACCATAGCTAGACACCTAAGAACTAAACTAATCCAACTGAACCTAGCAGGAAGCACCCATAAAAAATCCAAACTAAGACACACTGAAGACCATCTACAATACACCGCAAGATAAGGACCAGTATAATCAAACAATAACCGTCCTGATGCCCATAACCCCGGAAGGTACAAACAACAACATACCCCCGGCCCCCACAAACCGAGGGACAAAACAACAAACATGTATACTGGTGATAGATGATGCTAATGAATGCAACTTTGTATAAAAAATCTAGTAACATCATCGGTGGCTCACAGTGATCATCCACAACAATGTGTATACACCCACCCCAACCCCCGGCCTGCTAGGTAGGACCCATGTAGCTCCCTCTTCCAGTTCGATGGTGCACCAACCAGAGCGGTCCATAGGGGATGCGGGTAGCCCGTATACATGGCTAGGGTCTGAACCATGTCTTATACATAACACATAGCATCCTCGTAGTGGTACCAGAGAGTGAATGGCCAAGCATATGTATAAAGGGCGACGCCGCACCAGATAGTCAAGTATAGGCTAAAGGCATCCCAGATGCAGCCAACGTTCAAAAAGGGCCACGTCGTGCTGGATATCCATAAAAGCTGAGCGCATCCCTGATGCCTCTGATACTGCCAGTATAAAAGGAGTACGTCCTAGACGCCTCATGGGTTTCCAAAATCAGTTTATCAAAGTTATCAAGGTGGTACAACTCCTGTTAAAAAATATTTTTAGAAAATAGTAAAAGTGTGAGAATTTCCTCACAAAATAGTAGTAAGAATCCAACAAAAGTAAGGGGTCGTACCACAAACAAGTGAAAATGCTCAATCAATGCAAGCATGCCATCACTGGCATCCAAACAAGGTACACACAATAAGAGAGGTACAACAAAATCATGCTACACTTAAAAGGCAAGGAAAACTAACCTGGGATCTAATCGCTCTTTGGAAATGGCCTCGGGTCCAACAATAGACAATAGAAAATAGACAATAAGGCATCACACGCCTACCGCTAATTAGAAAACACCGTAATCGGTTGATAGCTCAAAATCAAAATGGGGGTAGAAATATCTCTAGGATTGACGCCTTACGCCATAATATGCCGTCTCAGCTCCCAATGAGCACAACTAAGCAAAACCTATGGCTACAACGAAGCACAAGGCACATTGCACACCACAAGCCCTACCGGAAGCTACTCCTAGCTATAAGGGCGGTACATCACATGACCAAGCTCCTAAGGCTCAAACCTAGTCTAAGGTCATCACTACCAATCCTAAACAAGGCTAATAACGCTATGACAAACCAACACCAAGGCCCAAACTCTAATATAAGGATTTCACGAGGCCACTCTATTCTAAAGCTCAATCGGAATTAAGAAAGGAGAAGAAGAAGAAAAGAGATGAAAAGGAAACATTTGCTAAACTCAGCAATTACCAACCTAAATCACATGTAATATATACTAAACGATATCTAATAAAGTCCAGTCAATGTAGGAGACCATAGCCTACCTCGAAACCAATCAGGCGCGCTCTAAATCCACTCAATTGAAGCTTTCCACCTCCGAATAAGTTCCAATCACTGCCACACTATCAAAAAAAGATCACAACATCTTTACGGACGTTTTGACAAAAAGATTTCAAGAATAAGAGATTGATCCAAATTTGGGTCTAAAATGGGATTGTGGGACCCGCGTTGGGAATCCCAAAATCGACTTTGTGAAAAGGTTCAAAACAATTCCCCGAGTTTGTGTACCAAAACGGGACACAGTCCGGGGCTCAGAACAACCACATGCAACAACTTAAACATTCCACGAAAGAATCGCCAAAACTCGATTACAACAGTTTAAAGAAACGATAACTTACCACAAATGAGGGCTCCCCAGCACTCTCTGATAAACCACCCTCGTAGCCACGACAATTTTGAATGACTGGGACTTCGAATCACCGAATTTCGATCACAAACGAGGGAGGAAACTCTCTTTCAAGATTGGGAGAAATGATGATTTGCGTCTGATTTGTAAAATATAAGACCAGATGCACAGATTTTCGCGAAAATGAGATTCGTTCAGAACCCCGTGCACGCAAATGAAATATGCTACCCCATCAAAATCAACATTTTAGACACAATGGCGAAGTTGAAATTTCCATACGAGGTCGTCTCGACAAAAAGTGGGTCCCACACCTAAAGTGCCATTTAAGCAAAAATCCACAAAGGGTCTCAGAATTAATTCGAAAAGCCCCGAGAAGCACACGAAAAGTAATTCTAGACCAAACTCGGTATTCCAAAACTAATGGTGCTGTCAGAATTTTCAACTGAGTGCGTTTACCGAGAATGTTGCCACTCTGGAGCTGATCGAACCATCAGAATTCCATTTGAGGCCGTTTACTAGAGGTTATGATCGAAATAAACTTTTCAAGTTTCAAAATCTCCTAAATAGGAATACGGGCATGAAACCCAATCGAATGACCAGACAACTAAACAGTCAGTGCCAGCAAGTCATAAATGGCTTGGGGTCACTACAAGAAAGCTCTAAATACTGAAAAGATCAGAAAACAGAGAAAATGACCTAGAGGGTCATTAAAAAAGCAAAGTTTTGATCCAATCTTGATGGAGTTGAAAGAGGCGGTGCTTAAAAAGTACGTTAAGGCTTTCTCCAAGGGGGAGATGGTGTGCTTTGATATCAAGGTCGGTTGTGTGTTCTGGATGTCGATAGTTCGTGGGAGCAGATTTTATCGGAAGCACTTAATTCTTGGTATTCCATTCACTTGGGAGCCACCAAGATGTACCGTGATTTGCGGGAAGTTTATTGGTGGAATGGGATGAAGAATGACATTGCGGAAATTGTGGCTAGGTGTCCTAATTGTCAACAAGTGAAAGTTGAGCATCAAAAGCCAAGAGGTTTTTCCCAAGATATTAGTATACCAACTTGGAAGTGGGAAGATTTGAATATGGAATTTATTATTGGTTTACCATGCACCCAGCGACAACATGACTCAATTTGGTTGATTGTGTATGGTAAGACGAAATCAACCCATTTCATTCCCGTTAAGGATTCTTATTCGGCGGAAGACTATGCTAAGTTTTACTTAAGGGAAATAGTTAGGCTGCATGGAGTGCCCCTATCCATTATATCCAATCATGGTACACAATTTACTTCTTAATTTTGGAAGTCTTTCCAAAAGGGTCTTGGAACTCGTGTTGAGCTTAGTACGGCCTTTCATCCTTAAACCGATGGGCAAGCGGAGCATACTATTCAAACTTTTGAAGATATGTTAAGGGCTTGTGTAAATGACTTCAAGGGTAATTGGGATGATCAATTGCCTTTGTTTGAGTTTGCTTATAATAATAGCTACCATTCGAGTATTGTATGGCTCCCTTTGAGGCTCTTTATGGTAGGAGGTGTAGATCTTCTATAGGTTGGTTTGAAGTTGGTGAAGTAGCATTGATAGGTCCAAATATGGTTCATGAGGCTATAGAGAAATTTTTGCTTATTAGAGAAAGATTGAAAACGGCTCAAAGTTGACAAAAGTCCTATGCCGACGTCAGGAGAAGAGACTTAGAATTTGATGTTGTTGATTGGGTTTACTTGAAAATTTCACCCATGAAGGGTGTGATGAGGTTTGGAAAGAAAGAAAAGCTTAGTCTCCGTTATGTGGGCCCATATCTGATTTTGAGGTGTGTTGGCAAGGTTTCTTATGAACTTGACTTGCCGAATGACTTAGCATCGATTCATCCAATTTTTCATGTCTCCTTATTGAAGAAGTGTGTTGGTGATCTGGCATCTATAGTACCATTAGAGAATTTTGGTATAAAAGACAACCTTTCTTATGAAGAAATTTTGATTGAGATTTTAGACCGACAAGTTCGGAAGCTTAGGAATAAAGAGGTTGCTTTCGTAAAGGTTCTTTGGAGGAATCAGTTAGTTGAGGGTGCTACCGTAAAGGTTCTGTTATCCTCATCTTTTTGCCTCTGTCCCTATTCTAGCTTGAGGTATTTAGTTCCTCATGGTTTTCTCTTTTAGTCTCATTTGTCTTAGATATTCCCATGATTCCTCATTTATGCATGTTCATGAAAAGCTTAATTTTTTGAGAAAGTGAGTTAACTTGATTGATTTCTTTATGACTATGTGCATTTGAGTATGAGTTCAATGTGGACTTGATGATATGATGTTTTGAACATGGTGTAGCTTGGAGTTGATGTTTTCCTGCTCGGATATGAGCATTTATATGATCGCATTTATGCTGGGCTGTTAGGTTAAGTTCTCACCCTTCTTATGATGTCTTGATTCCCATTCAAGGATGAATGTTCCCAAGGGGGAGATATTGTAACACCTTAGATTCGAAGAGGAAAGAAAAGTTACATGTTTTCAATCTGGTGCCAGTACCTACGGAGTTACTAACGTTTCGTGGCTTGACCTCTGGTCTGTAGGTGGAACCGTGGTTGGCAAAGTACAAGTTTACAAAAATGTCTAGTTTCAGTATTTATGTACCGAGTAGCAGGACGGGTCATCGTCCAATGTACGGACCGTAGGTGTGTCTCGTAGAAGAGCCGACATAGAGAAATTTTAGGGTCGAATGTTAGGACCTACGGCCGTGGTGTATGGTCCATAGAAGGACCCACAAGCCATAGGTGGGATCCCATCGTTGGGGGTCTAAAGTCGATGGTCTTTGAATCAAACGACGGTTGACAAGGACGATCCGTGGTTGGACCTACAGACCGTAGGTCAGGCCGTCGATGGGATCCGATAGTTATTTTAAGAAGGGTTTTTGGTCTTTTCCCTAAATGTTTAATTCCTAATCTAAGTCGGAACCCTTAACCTAGACCCTATATAAACCTTTTAAGCTTAATTCTACCCATTCCCTAAACTCTCCTCTCAAAAATAATTCTCTCTCTAGAAAAGCTTGAAGAAGAAGAAGGAAAAGATAGGGTTTTCTAGCCAAGTCCCCAATTCCTCCATTGATTTCAAGCTTTTTGCATCAAGGTATGATAGTTCTTCACCTATGGATCCCTTTCCTACATAGGGTTCCTTAATTCCTCAATTTTGTAGCAAAAATTCTTCAATAGAAATTAGGGTTTTCTTCTATCATATGAGTTCTTACAAATTATGGTTTGATTGACTTAATTATGTTTAATTATGCATGAATTGAGTTAAATTGCATGTTTCAAGTTGAATCCCCATGAAGCCATATGAATTTCATGATTTCTAGACCAATCAAGACATGAAGTTTTGAACTATGAAAGATGGATTGGAGAAATTGAATGATTTTAAGATAAATTTATGTGAACCCATGCATGATTGATGCTTTCTAAGCTGTAATTTTCACGATGAAGTTATGAATAATCAAAAAATGGTTTTTATGAATATATGCATGTTGAATTATGAAATTTATGATGATTTAAGACTTGCTTTGAGATTTTAAGCATAGTTGATGTTGTTGATGAGTTGTGGAAGGGTTTCTCACATATTACTCAAACCATGAATGTGAAAGGATTTTTCTCACATAATGGATTCATAACATGTTGAAAGGTTTTCTCAACTAAACTTGCATCAATGATTAAGGAGCTATTCTAATGAAGGGACAAGCGGCGATTACCAATGTTCCCTAAAGATAGACAAAATGCGATTACCCATGTCTACTAATGATAAGATGAATTATGATTTATGATTAATCCGTGGGAACTAAGCTTAGCACAGAGTGGACAAGTGGCGATTACCCATGTCCCACAAACTATGTGCCACCATAGGATTAGTTAGTGGATCCACTTAAGCTAGAAGTTATGGTTCTTACCTTGACAAGTAAGGAAACCTCTTTTCGGTGTGGGGTAGACGCTAGATTCCATGTTATAGCTCACATGGTCTATGTTAGTTAAGGCTCACTTCCCACAATAATGAACTTCAGTTGCTTATGAAGGTGTTTCAAGGTTTTAAAGATGATTAGCTTGCATTGACTATGTTTTTATGACTTATGTTTTCTAAAAGTCTCATGTTTTAGCTTGGTCATGTAATAAAAATGTCCCCTTTATAGCATGACTTGATGATTTTGTGAATAGCTATCATACTTGGTACATTCCATGTACAAATGCATACTTTTGCCTACATTAACTCATAATGTAGGGCTTGGTGATTGTTCTCATTCCACTCGTGGCTAGTGAGTACATAGAGACTAGAAGACTTGGTGAGTCCTCATATGTTCGAGGACATAGCCTTGTTATTTTTTTATGTTTCTTTATCTTTGGACTAGTATTGGTTTACGTCTCAACCTTCTTTCTATTCTTTGATAGATGGCTTTGAGACTATGTTTAGACATCCGATATGCTTTGTTAACTCTTTGGATATAAAAGTTGCCTTTTGAACCCTTATCTACTATTATCTTGTATGATGTATGCTAAGTGGTTTGTATGGGGCCTTTCGAGGTCTTATATGCCATGTCACATCTAGGGAGTACCTTAGGTCATGACAATTACTTACTGTGATATATTACAAATGTTGTGTGTTGTTTAGGCCTCATCGGCCTCGAGTTGTCCCAGATGGTGTCACTTTATTAGTTATTGTTGGTTTGCTTAATCTATGTTTTGGCATTTGGTGCCAATTGTACCCCTCTAGTTTGGGGTGTGACAAAGGAAGCCTTTCATGATGTGTTGGTTCCGATGATCTTTCATGCTTGAACACCATGTTATGCTGACTATGCTATTTATGTGGTTTGTGGAATTGTTCTTGAAGGGCTACGTGGTTATCAACTAATGAAGTTCCTTTTTTTATGTGAAAAAGTATTTTTTGGATGAGCCCTAGCTCTTTAGGGAATGTGCTGATCATATAATTTGTCGTTGTGTCTTGTATGTTAAGGTCAAAGCAATACTCGAAGCTTACCATGCATGCGTCGTTGATAGGTGGGCACCATGGTGGAATTTGAACAACATCAAACGTTTTGCAATGTGGATATTATTGGAAAACGCTATATCAAGATGTAAATGTTTTTTCTAAAGTTTGTGTCCAATGCCAAATGCAAGGGGGTATCTCTCGAAAGCATGACCTTTTTCTTTCACCAATTTTTGAAGTTGAGCTCTTTGATGTGTGGGATAAAGATTTCATGGGACCCTTTGTAAGTTCTTTTGGTAACAAGTATATTTTTGTGGCCGTTAACTATGTTTCGAAGTGGGTAGAAGCGGTGGCTTTACCAAAAAATAAGGGGGCAGAGCATGAGGCAATTTCTCAAGAGGCATATATCTACGAGATTTGGCACACCTCACACTATCATATGTATTGATTGTGGCTCTCTTTTCTGTAATTGGAAATTTGAAGCACTCTTGTCCAAATATGGGGTGAAACACAAGGTTGCTACGCCTTAAAATCCCCAAACAAGTGGGCATGTTGAGGTATCAATCCGAGAGATCAAAAACATCTTTCATAAAAATAGTATCAATTGGTCGAGAAAGCTTGAAGATGTGCTTTGGCCCTATCGCAGAGGCTTCAAATATCAAATCTTAATATCTGCATACTAATTAGTTTTGTAAAAGACTTGCCACATGCTAATAGAGTTGAAGCACAAATCACTATGGGCATTGAACATAGTAGATCTTAATTGTGAAATTGCTTCAAAAAATCGTGTCAATCAAATCCATGAGTTAGAAGAATTTCTACTAAGGGCGTATGAGATCTCCACCCTTTACAAAGAGAAGGCGAAGCGATGACATGATGCTAAAATCCTATATAAGGAGTTTCAAGTAGGTGATTGGGTGTTGCGTTTTAATTCCCGGTTGAGACTTTTCTTGAGAAAGTTGAACTCAAAGTTGCCGGGGTAATTTAAGGTTGCTAGAGTGTTTGATAATGGAGCAGTTGAGATAGAAAAGGTGGATGGGTTGAAGTTCAAGGTGAATGGTCAACACTTGAAGTTGTACTTTGGGGAAGACAGGTGTCTGAGTATGGTTGAGGTGATGCATTCGATTGATGCTTGAGAGATCTCCATCTCGTGTCATGACATTAACTAAGGTTCTTCTATGGAGGCAACCAAAGGTTTAGTAGTTTTTTAATAATGTGTGTTGATTGTGTAGGTTGAAGTGAAGTCCCTAAACTATGCAAATTTTGGGGAGCTGATAAGTGACTTGGCGACTCGCCAAGTGCATTTGGCGAGCCTGCTCTTGCTCTCCCTTTTTGCTCAAAAGTTTGCCAATCAGTTCTGTCAATTTTGGCTAAAAAGTACTCACTCAGTGAGTCACCAAAGAGGATTGGTGAGCCCATCTCAACTCTCCCTTTTGGAAACAAATAAATGAATAAGGCATTGTCATTTTTGGCAAACAAATTTCCCATTTGGCGAGTCATCGTTCTGCTTCTATCCGATCAGTCGTGCTCGTCGAGTTAAAATTCATGTTTTATGATTTGAGAAGGCATTGTTGGCGAGCTTGAGCTCCTTCCGTGAGTCACCAAACTGGTTGGCAACGTGAGTCGCAGCTCGTCAAGTTTGTCATAAGTTGAAAGGCCAGGAGCTTTTTGGCCATTTAGATGCCAACCGTTCAAATTTCCTCAACTTTTCTCTTCTTTACTCTTATATAAAGACTTCTTAGTAGTTTATTTTTAGTTTCTATCATTCATATTCTTTGTGAATCACATTCTTGTGTGCACTCCTGCGTACCAAACCCCTGCCCCTTTGTAATCGTCTTTTTGCAAAATAGAGGTTTATTTTATTGTTAAATTTTATTTCTTATGCTTAGTGAATGATGATTACTACTAGAATGAAAGGTTATAATTGTGTTTCCATGTGCTTGATGTAATTCCCCAAGTTTCCAAACATTTTTAATTACATAACTCACCTGAAGACAGTGACCTACGGAGGCCACCTCCGGGCCGTAGATGGATTGTCGGGCCGTAGGTGGGGATTGTCAATGGCACTGTGAAATTTCAGGATTTCCAAGTTTCTGAACTTTGAACTACGGAATAGCAAGATGGTTCGTAGTTCAGTTGATGGGTTGTAGATGGATTTCGTAGACGCCTTCTAGACTTAGCCAAATTTTCAGCCCAAAATGAATTTTCTGAATCAATTGACAGAAGAGCAGGATGGTCCGTCAATTGATGTACGGACCGTAGATCCTGTTTGTCGATTGGCCCCGACAGTTTTTAATTAAGGGCTTTTTGGTCTTTTCCGTAATGGATCTACTATTAATCTAAGTCGGTTATACCCTTAATCTAAGCCATATAAATAATTTCTAAGCCTTATTCCTTTCATTCTAATTTATTCCCAATTATCTCCTCTCAAATTTTTCTCCCTAAAAGAAACTCTCTCAACTCTCAAGGAAGAAGAAGAAAGTATAATCTCCCATTGAAGACCTTCAATGTTCTCCAATTTCTTGTGGATTGCTTTGAGGTATGATAGTGTTGACCATTAGGAGTCCTTTCCTCCAATGGGCCCTTCCTTTTCTTCATGAATTTCAAGGTTTACTCTAACCTAATTGAATTAGGGTATGTGATCAATTATTGCGGGTTCTTCAATTATGATTTCAATTGTTGATTTTATGATTTGTAGTGCACGATCTAGCGTGATAAAGTAACTTAGTGCACGAATTAGCGTGAATTACATGATTTGATGTAAATATTACATGATCCCAAGTTAATTCTCCCCAATTTGATAATATATGCTTTGATTGTTGGGTTGAGCTATGATTTGATGAAGTTTATGAATTCTCTATGAAATGAAGCACGAATTGTGAATGAATTGAGGATAATCATATGAATTTAGAATGATCAAGTCAAAAGCATGATTTTCCTCTATTAAGTGAGTTCCTTCAGGTATGGGTGAATTGTCTTAATTATGGCTTTCTAAGCATGAGCATGCATTAATTTGCATGATAGGAGATGAACTTGCATGAATTCTATGATCTATGAACTATGAGCATGATGACCTAAGCAAAGATAAAGCTAATGAACTTGTGCATGTCTCATATAAAGTTAATGATGAATTAAGGGTGTTTTGAGAGTATAGTACCAAATTTATGATATGATGATGCTATGGTGGAGTAGTGAAAGGTTTTTTCACGTAATTCTCCCAATATGACTTAAAAGAACAAGAGGTGACTACCCATGTTCTTAAGGAGCTATTCTATGACGTAAGCTTGGACAAGGTCCACGGAAGATGAAACGTCTATAAATATGATTTTAGCTTGGATTGGTAACCCTAGTTGTACCTCTCCATGTATAATGATATGAATATGTTAATGACTAATCCGTGAGAATTATGCTTAGCACCGAGTGAATATTGAGATGGAAGCCCTCCCGTTAGTAGAAGCCGGGTCTTCTAGTGAAAGCTCTCCCGTTAGTAGAGGCTGGGTTTTTCTAGATGGAGCTCTCCCGTTAGATGAGGCCGAGTCTCCTAAAGCAATCTCTATCCCATAAACTATGTTGCCACCATAGAATGTTGTCTTTAAGTAGACATTAGCTAGTGGATCCAAATAAGCTAAGAAGTTCATGGTCTTACCTTGGCAAGTAAGACACCTCTTTTCAGTGTGGGGTAGACACCGGATTCCATGTTGATAGCTCACATGGTTTTACATGTCGGTTAAGGCTATTCCCCACAAGTTAATGAACAAGTGTTCTCATGATAAAGAAAAGATGATTTAGCTTGCTTTGGCCTTGATATATGCTTTATGTTTCATGTTTCTCATGCTTATCACATTTTAAGTTTGGCCATTGTATGTCATGATTATATGTCTCTCTAGCATGATTTATGTGTTTATGTGCATTTGCTATCATACTTCGTACTTAATTGTAATAACGCATACTTTTGCCTACATTAACTTCTTTGGTGTAGGACGTGGCGATTCACCTTCCACTCGTGGCTAGAGCTTGATTAGAGAGTTGATAGAAGACTTGGTGAGTTCTCATCCATCCGAGGACATAGCCTTTCTCTTATTTCTTTTTCTTGTATTTTCATTTTAGTTTCAGATTTCTATTGAGTTACGTCCCAGACCTTGCTCTTTATATTAGATTGGCTTTGAGACATGAGATGTAGACTTCTGCCATTTCATTTAAGAGCTTTGATATGAAAATCTCTTTTCAACTCTATCTCTTTATGTTCTTGTATGTATGTATGCTAAGTGGCCCTTATGAGGCCTCTAGGGGTCTTGTACGTCATGTCACATCTAGGGGGTACCTTGGGTCGTGACACTTGATTGAATGATAATGCCCCTTTATGCTTAAATGATGTCCCTATTATTTTTATATATTGAAATGTGCTTGTGGGTTGATTTTGTGTGCGTTGGGTTAGATAAACTTGAAATTTCCTGTGGGTCTTGAACATTTATTGTGTGGGTGAAGTTTGATTAGCCAAAATTCAATTACATGGCTTGAATTTAATCAATGATAAATTGGATGACGTCATTCTTAAGGGCAAATTCATCCTTTCGTTGTTGATTGTTGCAATTGAGGGGAAGTCTAAGTATCTGAGGTGTTGGGTGTTTTGGTTAACCTTGAAATTAGGTTAATTAAGTTTGATATCGATCATTGTTCATTTGGTTGAGTTGAATTTTGAAATTTTTTTTGAAAAATTGTTAATTACTTGTTCGACGAGCTCAGTCGAGCTCGCCAAGGTGACTCAGCGACTCGCCATGTTAGTCCAAGACAGCCCTTTGGTTGAGAATTATTGCATGTTTTTACCGTCACTTTCAGCGAGCTCCCTTTAGCTCACTGAATACTTTTTGTGAATCGCCAATCAGTTGTGTAGCCCGCCTAATTTATCCAAACCTTGGTCATTTTCCCAGTTCATTCGGTGAGCATGCTTTGGCTCGCCGAACCTGTTTGGTAACTCACCAACCTAGTTGGCGAGCCTCAAGATAAAATTAGTTTTAGGGCTTTCTTATTTATTATTTTTGACTAACCCTTCACTCGATCTATGTTTTGGGGTGTTATGCAACACAAGTGTGGCCTGACTAATGTTACCAGTAACTCGAAGGGCTTTTCTAGAAGATTCTCTTCTACCTAGAAAAAGGCAAAGTAAAAAGAGAATGGTTAATTCTGAACCAAGGGAAAGACCACAATCCACTATATGCACATATACGTGTGTTAGGTTGCTATAAATCTTGAAGCAAGAAGTTGGGGAAACTCCCTCTGAGGATACTAACTTTGAGAATGACTCCATAGATTTAACATGGATTAAGCGCGAGGAGGAGGATGAGAGGGTTCCTACTCCAATTCATAGGCCAACATTTTCTCATGCTACCTCAAAAGAAGCATTCCAAAATGCACTCCAAGGTCATACATGATCCGTTGTCAAATTGTTTACCTCAAGTAGTTCCGGTGGTGGCTCCTCATGTGATGAATAGATTAAAAGTTGTTGGTATGCGGATGATACTAGAAGAGAAGTGGCTATCTACATATGGGATCATGGATAGGTATTCGGTTGTTTGGGATACGATTTGCTACCATGGGTTTCAGAGAATCACCCGACTTGGGTGCATGATTTCTAGGACGAATAGGCTTGGGTTCTTCTGAAGAAAGGTGAAGGGTGTTCTCTAATAACCCCTTGATGTTGTTGAGGTCTGAGGAAAAATTATTTGATGTGGGGAGGCAGTGATAAATAAGATACTTGGCTATGGGGCAAGGAATGTACGATTCAATACAGAGATGATGAAATATCTTCTTGACAAGTTGAGGGGTTGGCTTGCCCCATTATTTGTTGATTTATCCCTCCATGGATTGTGGATGGGGTTGAAATTGAGAAGAAAGATGTTAATGTGGCTGCGCAATATTGGGTTGGGCTCATTAGCAGTACACTTATGCCATCGCAGAATGACTCGATCCTCTGATACCCCAAGGGAGTTTTATTGAGGTGTATCATTGCTAAAGAGGACTTTGATGTAGCTTCGATTATTGTTGAGAAGATGCTCTTGAGAGCAAGGTAGCAACAGACCTAATTGTTGTTCTTTGTCTTGATTATGAAGTTATGCCAGATAGCTTGATTGTCATTCCTATATGCGGTTGTGCTAGTTTTTGCAGGCTACCATGGAGCAGTCTCTTTATGAGACCTCTGCTATTGGTCTGAGAGGGACCCATTCTTCTGACCCTACTCCTCCCCTTAATGCTCCTTGAACTAATGCCTCAGTTGATGATGCTTCTATTGAAAAACAGTGCCAGAGTTCTCCTCAGGCCTACCCTAATACGAGGGTCCTTATCTTATCCCTACTTTTATGCATTTACTGTATTTCACATTGAGGACTAAGTTGTTTTCTTTTTTTGTGCGGTGAGGGCACTAGCTAGTTCCTAGTCTTTTGATTGTATATAGTTGCTTTGATTATCATTTGAGTTGTATTAAATATTAACTTTTTATTTTTATTTCATAATATATATATAGTTTATTGTTGGTTGTCGGTTTTGAATTTTGGTGATGTTTTATTGTCCTTCTCTATTGCCTGGGAATGGGTGTCTTGATGATTGGAAAGGTTGAACAATTATTGTAAACATTTGATTATCGATCAGGATCAATATCGATGTCTAGGATAGTGTTTTGGATGAGAAGTGTGTTTATTTAGGTTCTATGAGGCAGTTCAAATTGCATGACTCTTACATGAACTTCTAGTATCTCATTGTGACTAGTTGCATATCGATTGTGAGACTTACAATGACCATTGCATGCAAGCTTAAATTTGTATATTTATGTTCAATGATTGTATTTGAAGTGCCTTGTATGGTGAGGCTTACTTGAAAGGTATGTGTGTGGATTCTTAGGATTTTCCTTGTTGGTCTAATTATTTAACTTTAATGAATGCAAGAGATGACCTTAGTTAGATATTTTGAGGGTGAGCCAAGGTATCATGCCTTAATTGTGACTACCTTGTGAGGGTGTGCACCTATTTTTGCACCAATGAGCCTAATCCATTTGTTGTTAAAGTTTTTGAAACCTCTTGGCCCTAAAACATCATTCCCTTCTCACTCAAAAATCCTTTTTAAATGATTGGTTTATATGAATATCCAACGAAGATTTTGTAGTAACGAAGGATGAAAGAATCCGAGTGAAAAAGAGTTGTAAGACTCATCCATTGTTAATATGGGAAAAAGTTGGAACCCCTTCATATAAAACAAGAAAAGAAAATGAAATGGAAAAGTGTCATCAATTGATGTTTCAATTAAATTTATTGCATGATGGAGTAAAAGAGGATCCCAATAAGTTAAATAAGAAAAGAATGTTGTGAATTGAATGAAGTTGAGTCTCCTTGTCAAAAGGAGGAAATAAAATGAGAAGATGTGAAGTTGAGAACAACAATGCTTCGAAAAGGTGATCCAATGAGATAAATAAGAAAAGAAAGTTGTGAATCGAATGAGGTTGAGTCTCTTTGTCAAAAGGAGGAAAGAAAATGAGAAGAGGTGAAGTTGAGAACTACAATGCTTTGAAAAGGCGAAGTCACTTAGCAAAATTGGTCATACCTTTTCCCTCAGCCCCGTTACAAGCCTTAAAAGACCTTTGGGATCTTGCTAAGGCCAAATGATGTGATTATTGAAAAATATGGGCAAACGTATGGATTGAAACATGCTTGTCTTTCTCTTTGAGAGTGTGAGAGTTTGTTTTCATTCCTAAATTCATTACTGTTTTGCTTTGAGAGAGAATGGAATCATCCTTGATATGAGGGAACTTGAATACGATTGTTTAAGCATGGCTTTGCATCTTGAATTAGCATTCGGAAGCATGAACTTATATTGATAATGACTAGTCATCATTTGAGATTTTTTGTGAATAATTTAAAATTACATTGACTTGAAATTAGCCTTGTGATAGAACTAGTAGATTGACTCAGAAGAAGCACTGTTTGTAGACACCCTTGTTGAACAGATTGAATTCTTGATTTACTTGAGGATAATCAAAAGTTTAAGTTTGGGTTGTTGATGAGTCGATGATTTTTTACTCAGTTGAGGCTCTTTAGTACAACAAATAGTGTCCTCAATATCATTTAATGTTCATATCTTATGTTTAACTTTTGTTTTGTAGCTATGAAGGCTTAAGGACAAGGAGGGGAAAAATATATGCAAAACAAAGCAAAAAACATAGAAAAACAAAGAAAGTGCGAGGCTGATGCTCACGGAGTAAACTCAGCGACTTGTCAAATGGGCCTAAACTGACGAAAAATAACAGAGTTCAAATCTAATGAGGTAAAAGTAGGTCAGCGAGTTGACGGCTAGTTTTGTACTCACCAACCAAGTCGGCGAGATGATGATGATATGGCCGAAAGTGCCAAAAGGTTTGATTGAAACACAAGAAATATTTTTTGAGAAGAGGTGGTATTCAACGACTTTACTGTTTATGAATGGTTATGCCCATCGGGCTTGCCAATTGTGGTTCAAACACCTAAAACGAAAAGAAAATGAAGGAACGACGAGAAGATGAGTAGTCGGCAAATCGCCAAATCTGTCGGCAAGCCCGACTAACACCACAAAAGGTGTTCGAGAATGAAATTTCCTGCTTATTTTTGAGAAGTTATAAATAGCTTAGAAGTGAGAGAAAACTCACCTTCTATGCTCTTAAATTACCATTGAGAAGAATATCTTGAGTTTTGAGTATTAAACAAGTTTGTAATTCAACTTTGAGGGTTTTGATTTGGGTTTCTTGATTTTGATGTGTAAACTTTCATACCCAAATGGAGGATAACATTTTTGGTATAATTTCTGTTAATTTCAATATGACCAGCAAAAACTAAGATTTTAGGGGTGTGTAAATGAAGTTCAGTGTTGATTACATTACTGGGTTTTTGTGTATTACTCAGTTTTATCCTAATTTTCATGGATTAAAAATGATTGTCATGTGTTAAATATGGTTTAAGGATGCAAACTTAAATCTAGTCTATATCTTCTTGTTTGCTTGGAAAAAATGCTTGAAGTTTATAGTTTGATACTTGCATATTAGCTATGATTTCTAAATTTGTTTGAAGAAACGAATTTGGGGTTTCATTGTTAAATGCCAAATTTTCTTGAAAAGAGAAATCTATGTTAAGGTATTCAATTGTTTTGCATGTGCACCATGAGGGGCTTGAAAATAGCTCTTGTGATAAACAATTTGTGATTGAAGCTATGCATTTTTGTTCTTGATATTGATCTAGCCTATCGATGAGAAATTGATGATGTTGAGATATCACATTGACCCTTATTCGAAATCAATACCCACTTCCACACACTCCTAAATTACCTCTTTGCTTGCTAAATCATTTGTATTAACACTCATTCTTGTCTTGATAAGAAATTTGTTACTAAATCATCTTAAAATTGATAACTTGAAAAGTTTGGATTTAAACTATGTTAATCGTTGGTTGCTATCTTGCTAGAAGAGGTTAGCTTCCGAATTAACTTCGTAATTGAATTCTTGATTACAACTGGTCCATGTGGGATTCGACCCCGATCTCATAAGTTTGGTAATTATATTGGTAACGATTTCCTACACGTTGAGTTGTAAAATTAGTAAATTGAGCATTATCAAATACCTCTTGCAATCTGCATTGAAGCCTTGGGGTCTTAAGCTATTGACCATGCTACTAGGAAAATCTCTAGCAAAGTGGCCTAGCTTCCGACACACATTACATGTCCCACCAAACGTAAACTACTTAGATGGCTAGGCTGAAATAGAATAGACCCCACGACTTGAATTCTGAATACTTACCCTAAGAAGCCAAACCTAAACTATGCACCATGGGCACCATAACCTACCTCCAAACCACCTGAAACCTGATGTGCTACTTTCACGAGTCTAATAGATCGAGAGTGATGATGACCTCTTCAAAGATGATACCTACCTCGGGATGAGATGTTATCACTGATGTTCTGATAGCACGTCTTCTTAGCACCACCTCTATAAGTCTCAACATAAGTATTCACCATGGTCCTCACCTCACCAACCATATGATTAAAGGTAGACTCGGCTGCTATCAAGTTCTCAAATGCTAGATCGAGGGGTAAAGTAAATCCTCTAATAAATCTCTACAATAAATCCTCCTCAGTAGGAAACAATGTGGGAGTATGCATGTATCACTCGACAAATTCGACCTTGTACTTGAAAACTAATAATGAACCTTGTTAAAGACCTATAACCTGATTCAGGTTTGACATCCACTCGACGCACCCAAATCACGCTTTCCTACTCTGTATCTTCGAAGAGACACGAAATTCCCAATATTGAGTTCAAAGGAGTTTAGGTAGCCACAAAACTTATCAGAGCCTCGGCTGCCCCAAGACCCTCTAGCTACCACTGGACGTCCCCAATCTCAAGGTCAATCCCTAGGGGAAGCTCTCTATCCTTACCACCACCGAAATCCTAGTAAACTATATCAATGTCCAAACCATCATTAATGAATACTTCATGTTATCCATCAAAGAAAGAGTGAATACAAGAAGTTACATAGAGGTTCATCGAAGCAAATGCACATGATATGGAATCAAGAATGCCCTATAGCCTCTTGATGATAGGATACAAATGTCTCTGTATTGATTCACAGGACTCTACCGTGCACTTGCTCTCGTACCAACGAACTAGTGAACCTAGAGTTATGATACTAAGCTATCACGATCCAAAAACTCACATCAAGATGACAGGTACTAACAAAACTCGGTAGTAGGAAAGCTGATCCTATAGCTCGGAACCACAAGTAATAGGCTATCACAAAAAAGAGAAAAATGCAGAAGATAAAGAACAAATATTCATAATACACCCCCAAAACCTAGTATAACTTGGTAGTCGAGCTAATAATCACAAAAGGAGTACAAGGTAAGTACAAATATAATGCACCATCTACCAATACAAAATAAATACTAGTCCAGTAATAAGTAGAAGGAGAGGGACAACTCAAAATGCCAAGAGCTCACCCCAACTCTCTAATCCATAACTTCTTCGCAAGAGGCACATGCCAATGAAGAGAAATCATACTATGATCTGTAGGGTGCAAAGTTTTGAATGGGTATCAAACATATGGTACTAAGTAGGTATAGGCCGACTGAGCTCCAAATATAAAGCAAGCATAAACAACAGGTATAGATGGAATATACATTACAAGTAACTAAATAAGAGATAACACACAGTAAAAGTGAGCTGAGTCAATGGGATATATGATAAAAGATGCAGGTAACTAAGGAAAAAAAAGGTATCTAGAGGCGCTAGCCCAATAACCTAACCACAATAACATTATACCATCTTAATAGATTAAATGAGGATAAAGTAACCGTATCCACCATGAAATATCATTCTAACCACTAGGCCAATCCAATCATACTCAATCTGAAAGTCCCAACATCGAAGGAAACACAGGGAAAAACTAAACTAATCATGTAAACAAACTATTACATTGTAAAATACAATACAATCGTGATAAAAAACAACCTAACTGAGCCCTATCAACCTAGAAGGTAAACAACAACAAACATAATCCTACAAGCTCCTAGAGGGCTGGTAGGTGCAAACATTAATTAATTATACAAGTGATAGACAATGCATATGAATGCAAGTTATGCAATTAAAACCATCAGTGTCATCAATACTAACTTCCATGTAATCAAGTATATACACCTACCTCCTGCCCCTGACACGCTAGGTAGGACCCAAGCAAATAACCCTCATCCTGTTCACTAGTTCATACGGATAGAGGACTCATAAGGGACTTGGGAAATCCATATACTACTTCATCCTAATCGAGGACTTCCTCAATTGATCAATCATAGTACCAGATCTGATCTTTCATTGTACCATAGATATATACGAAAACAATATCAATATAGAAAGGACGACAATCTCCTCGATCGATCAAGTAAATAGTGCGCATATCCTTAATGCCTCATTAAAGGTTGTACGACTCCCTTCAAAATCAATTTTAAAGAGTAAAAAGGGCAAAATCATACTTCCTCAAAAATTGTTGTGAAAAATTAATGCATTTTCTTGGATCGCACTACTAAACACATGAGAAGGAGTATTTATGCAATGTATATAATCAGCAGTATTCAAGTAATGGCATCTAAAGAACCAAATGTGCATAACCAAAATCACATTGCTCCTGGAGCATAAAAACATAACCTGGAATCTAGCTGATACTCCACTAATGCCTCGGGACTAATGTTACTCCAACATACTCAACAATAAGATCATAATATGATCACCACTACTCAGGAAATCAAGGAAATAAAGAAGAATAAAACAACTGAAAGAGTAACTCAAGGATCTCAACCTTTACCCAAAGATAGTACTTAAATGAACACCAAGCACAACAAATGCCAACCTACAACTAATGCCAACCTACAACTATAACAAGCAACTAAGATTCCAAAGTCTTATCTGAGATATGGATAAACATCAAGTCTAAGGGTCTATGAAGGGTGAATTCCCATAATACCAAGAGAACACACAGTCCATGCACCAACAGAGGGTACAAATCATAGTAATTACTATAAGGAGAAACTATATAACTAAAGGATCTAGAACTCATCCTAAGGCACTTACATAACAAAACTATCCTAAAGCCTGAAACATCAACTAGAAGAGGATAACAACACAAAACTAAGCCAAAGGTAAGGAAATTCAAACCTAAGCTAAGGGTTTCACAACACAATACTAGTCTAAGGCATTTGTGAGAATCAAGAAAATAGAAATAAATAAGTAAACCTAAACCCATCATATATAACCCTATCCCACATACAATCTATACTAAATTATATCTCATGGACTACAATCTAAAAGAATGTAGACTGCAGCCTACCTATAAGCAAAACTACAAACTCAGACTGTCCATGTGCAGCCAACTCTTCTTCACATCCTCTAGATGTCATGATACTACCAATATCATAAACTACACATTACTAAGAGAAGAACAATATCAATACTGCTATAACATATCATCGGCCCCAAATTGGGTAAAAATAGGCATGTGGGATCCATTAATGGGATTTAGACCATGAACCCGTCATTAGGTCTCCTATAGCTCAAGGAACTTGTCCCCAAAAATTGGGCATAATCTAAGCTCGAGAATCCACTAAAATCTTCCCCAGAAAATATGATTCAAGAACACTAATTAAAGAGACTTAACAAAGGAATTGATGGAAACATACTCGAATAATGGAAGATTTTCAACCTCCAACACACTCTCAAGTGACTAATTGCTCAAACCCTTTGATTCTCACTCAAAAATAAGCTCCGAAGGTCTTTTAATTGAGGAAAAAGGTCACGGGAATGTGCTGAAAATTATGGAGGAGATATAAAAAGGCCTAGAATTTGTTCATCACTATTGCAAGACTTATGGGTCGCAATAGTGAAGAAAAATAAGATTTTACCATTGATATCATGAAGGTCTCTCTCATGATCGTGATGGTGATGAAGCTTTTCCTTGGCACCAGCAAAGCAAAAACTAGTCAAGACTCTGATGTTTGTTTGGGTGCTCGGTCTTTATTCGGAACCCTGTGGATGTTAATGAACTATGCTACCCCACTAAATCCAATATTTTGGACTCAAAAGAACCATCAAAACTTCCAATAGAGGTCATTTTGAGAAAAAACCAAATATCTCAACTTCAGAAGCTTCAAAATAAGAAAACTTACATAAAAACTAATCAAACTTCTGGTGACCATAGTATTAGTCCCAGAAAGTCATAAATTACTTGGGGCCACTATAGAAAATCTCCAAAGACAAAAAATACTAGAAAATAGAGAACCAAGTGACTTATGACGACATAGTCGTTGGTTGTATTACTATTTTAACTTTGTCAATACAAACTTCTGTAAATATAAAAATATTTTTCACATATGCATACACAACACAACAGTAGTTCAAACAATATGCTTTCCTAGGAAATATTTATATAAATAATATGCATATAAATAGTTCAAGAATATGTTATCCTACCGATTAAATAAGTCTCCGGGACTTCTATATTTGCATTCCACTAAAGTTGCAACCATACTAATGATAAATATTGGCCCATGCATGCATGGGAAACTACCATCAAGATTCATATGAAATTGGTATCAACATGTTAGCTTATGGTTATTTAATTTCAAATTGAGGGAACTTTAGACATTAAGATACTCAAATATAATATAGATTTTCTCATAAAAACTGAATAGAAACGTCATACATTTACTCTTATACATATCTTCTAAGAACTTTCATCTCCTTTCTCATTTTCTAATCTTTATCCCACTTTCATCATATTCCTTTCATCTTCTTCCCACTTTCATTAGTTCTCCAATTACAGCCCTTCATCTTCAATCTTCTCCAATTACTATTGCAATTTTATGGGAATTCTTTCTCATTTTCTTTGTCTCGCTCTTCAATTTTTAGATTTGATTTTGTAGGTTTTAATCATCATATGCTTTACCTCGATTTTCTCTATTTTTGTCCATTTCTAAAAATTTTTTGTCGATTTGGCTGAATAAATTTATAAAACATTGGTTTTAGATTTTGTAATATGGGTTGATGAAATATGAATCTCACACAAATCGGAATTAGGGACAAAATTGTAGAATAAATATTCATAGAACCATTACAAAGTAAAAAATAATTATATGGTTGATCGTATCAATCACAAATTAAAGAGAACTAAAAAAAACTGCAGTATAATATATGGTGTTTATGGGTCCTTGAGGGATATTTGGGAAGAAAGGTTGAAAAATTAAACATATGTATTTTTTTTTAGTCCCTCTTTATGCTTTGGGTACTTATAATTTCACATGAGTTGAGATGAATTGTTAGTCCTGTCAATTGTAAAGTAAATATTGAATTATATATCAATTTGATTGCCCCTTCAATTTCTTCCATTTATAAAAGGGTAATCTTTCCTTTGTAAATAGCATCTTGAAGTGAAGCTAAGACATTATTGACGAAAAGAAATGACGGATCGGTGAATATCTGAACTTTTTATATATATGTTAGCTCATCTAACAATACTGGTGCAAATAAAAAGTAAAATATAAAATCCCGGGGGAAACACACATATTGACAGTAAGAAAGTCTATCATGAAGTCAAAATTGAAGCCACCACAACTAACATGTTTACATAAAGGGATGATTGGTAACAAAACATTTTAAAAAAATGCAAAGCCGAAACAAATTATAAGTTATAAATTCACTATCTCATTGAAAGTGAATAGACACATCACACGTATTATGTAAGTACTTTAACGCTTCTTTCTCCATTTTTCATCTTCATCTCTTCAAATATTGCAACTCGACTGTTCTATGTGTATGTCTTTGAATCCTAAACCTTATAGCCTATGGGACTCTTTTCAATATGTGGAACCTACTGGGTGGCAAGAGTGGGATATTCAAAGCTTAAAGTTTATATCTTTCATTTATGTATTGATTCAATATTTTTCTTAGTTAACAGGTGGACGAGTGATATCAATTTCATCTCACTCAATTCCAGTTGTTGAAACTTCATTGATTAAGAAAGTCCCAGGTATCAGGGGCGGAGCCACTCCCTTCGCCAGAAAATTATACAGTGTATAAAGGTTAAATGCTAGTTATTATGAGTGTATATTTGATTTTGCACATCCTTAACATAGGTTAGAAGAAAATTTGCACACCCATCTCGAAATTCCTAGCTCCGCCATTGCCTGGTATGATTCAGGAGTTTCTTTTTGTTGATGATTTGTGGTCAAATAGATTCAGGAGTTTCTTTTTGTTGATGATTTGTGATCAAATAGGGTTAGGAAATATTAAATTTCTGCTTGAAGCTTTAAATTGAATTGGAGTAAAGAATTGTTACAAATATCGAGTAGAAGGTTCATGTAGTTGAAGTAAATAAAATTTTACACCATCGCTTTTAAAAAATTTATTCATAGTAATAGTTGTTGTTCTGACTTATTAAGAATGAACTAAATTTGAGTCATATTATATTTTTAAAAATGTTTAGCTCTCTATTGTTTATTTTGACTAATGATTCTAAAGCCATAAGGTTTGAATGTGTCAATCCAGTAAACATTTGATCTGAACCATCTATGTGATATTCAAAACTTTAGCAAAGTGACGACTTTTGATTTTAGTATTTAAGTGTAGTGTGCTTTTGCTCGGTGAAAGTCTGGTCAAATCATTGTACTTGTGAAAATGATATTAACCATATATTGCTCCAACTAGATTAATGCCTTAAGTTGAGGACTGATAACACAAACACCATTGTTACTACTATATGTTTTGTATTAATGTATATTTCTTTTATAAATGCAGGTTAGCTCGACATGCCACATACAGTCACTCTCAGCTCCATTACTCCTAAATCCAAGGATTGGACCTGTAAAATACAGGGTTTAGTTTAATGACCCTCTGTGTAATTTCTCTATTAATGCCTTCTATTCAATATTTAGAGCGCTCTTATAGTGATCCTAAGTCATTTATGACTTGTTGGGACTGACAGTTTGGTCACCAGGCTATTCATTTGGTTTTTATGTGAATTTTTTTGTTTTAGAGCTTCTTAACCTTGAATAATTTATTTCGATAAAAATTGTAGGAAGACGACCTCATAATCAAATTTTAACGATTTCATCACTTTCCGAAGGTGTTTAAACTTTTATGTTTTAGCCTAAGTTTGACCATGGTCAACATTCTTGGTAAACGTGCCTGGATGATAACTCCATTAGCGCAGTTAGCACCTGGTCATTTCTATGTTAATTCCTTCTTTTAATCATTTAGATTATTCATATAGTGACCCCAAGTTTTTCATGACTTGCTGGGACTGACAAATTGGTCACCTGGTCATTCGTTTGGTTTTTATAGCAATTTCTATGTTTTGGAGCATTTGAACCTTCAATGATTGATTTGAATAAAATTTTAGGAAAATGACCAAAGGATAAAATTCCGACAGTTTCATCAGCTATGTAAGGGTCATTTTAGGCTAGTAGCTTGGTTGGCATGGCTCTCAAGGCTTTTGGTGCGAGTTCATGTGATTAGGAATTTTAAGATTCAAAATTTGGCCTAAGTTTGACCTTAGTCAATAATTTAGGTAAATGTGCCTCGATTAGAATTTCGTCAGCGTGGTTAGTTCAGAATATCGAGTTTTGTATGGAGGGACCCTTTTATGTGGATCCCAAGGCTGTTGGATTAATTCTGAGCCTCTTTTTGGATTTTTACTTTAAATGGAGTTTGGGTGTGGGACCCACTTTTGGTCGAGATGACATCGGATGGAAGATTTGAAAGCTCTATTAAGTCTGAAATGACTATATTAATTGGGTTATATATCTTGTTTGTGTGAATGGAGTTTCGAACAAATTCTGAACCCACTTGGTTGAGTTTTGCTAGTGCCTGAAAGCTAATGAGTGTTTTTCTATCATTATTGTAGTGTTGGTGGCAATGGAGCTAAAGGGAGGTTAGAGAAAAATTATATAGTGAAGAAAGGTGTAATATAAATTGTGTAAATGAGATATGACGAAGCTGAATTATTTTACTTGCTTTTGTGTATTTGTGTAAAATTTTATAAGAAGGTTCTACATCAACTTTTGAAGCCCAAGATTTTTTGGGAAATTTCTTCAATCTTCTTCTTTTGCCTAACATATGTCTCATCTTTAAAACGTTGTAGCTAATTTGACGATGCAACTCTTCTATAAAGAGCATCCACAATATAAGTGTGTGCCACTAAATTCATGTTTTATGAATATAATAATGATTGTGATTTGGAGTATAAGCAAGAGTTCGACATTCCGAATGAAGTGTGAAACTCTTTTTTTGATAATATAAATTTTGTAATTATTTATTGAATTTGAATAATACAGCTTTCTATGGTAGTTAATATTATGAAAACTTGAAGTATTTCTCTTATTGTGATATCGTAATAAAAAATCAAAAAATTCAAATGATCTATTCAGATTCTTGGGCCGGTGTACCGCACGGGCATTGGTCATCTAGTATGGATAAACGCTAAGAGATCATGGTAAGAATTGTTTTAAGAGCCTATGTGATGCGCTCTTTATTAAATTACATGTGGCTTCACATTCTTATTAATTTTATCACATTTTGCATATACTTAAATATTACATAGGTTCGTAGTAAAATATATTTTATTTTTTTAATATATTATAATTAATAGAAAATTAATCTGAATAAATTCTACGTCATATAATAATAATTTATTGACATAACTAGAATCACTTTCTCCATTAAAATTTAAATAATTTACAAAGATCATTTGAAAATAGATACATATATAACTATGTGATATCTGAAGATTTTTTCATAAATAGTTAAGACATTTTCTCAAGAAATTGACAATATATATTTTTCAAATTATAATTTAACCTGAGCATGAGCGGTGTTACAACACTTCAACATGGGAGAAAGGACAACCTTAAACACCCGGGGTATAACAATACTGAACTCGTTTGGTTATATAGGATATTCGATATCTATAGATATATTTATCGACTTCCTTCACTATATGCCCACATGTATGAATTCTTGTTCTTCTTTGGGTGTTGTGACTTGAAAATACTATGAAGGAACATTTATAATTTGCAACCATTCCTCCTTCCACACTAAAGAGTATTTTGGAAAACTTTAAAATAATATGTCAATTTCAAAAATTCTCAATTGCAACTTGTATGTTTAAACTACAAAAGGACATGATTTCTTAAAATACTTTTTATAACATATTAATAAAATATGAATAGAAACTAAGTGAAGCACCATAAGCTCTTTATGAACATCCACAGGCGTAACTTACCTTTCTAAAGTTGATCTAATCTTTAAAGTTTATTAGGTAAGCGTATGAGGTTCTATGAGGAATTTTATAATGAACCTCGAGGACATTTCTGTGCTTTTGCATACTTTTACTATTTTACCAATTCACGTTGCTTCCTTATAGCCTTTGTGTGGTGCTGGGTTATGTAGAATGCTTCCCAAGTTAGATGGATGAGTTTTGGAGTGGTTTTGCTATTTTGGAGTCTTAAGGTGTGAAAGAGTTGACTTTAGTCAACATTCAGAGATTTTGATGTTAGATCAAAATTTTTTTAGATCTATCAGCGCCGAAAGGGTCATTTTGGTCTAGTGTGATTGTTGGTTCGGGTTTTGAGGCTTTTATTTAGAGTTTGTGAAATTAAACATTTTAGCTTTAGAGTTTTTTCCAAAAGTTGACTTTCGTCAATATTCTTGGTAAATGCACGTGGATGAAAATTCCATCAACGTTGTCAGCCCTAGAGCACTGAGTTTGGTCTAGAACGGCTTTTGACTTTGTTAGTTGTTTTGTCAATTTCTTTTAGTCCAAAATGTCACTTCCAACTAGGTAGCATAGTTTGATTGCATTGACGGGGTTTCGAACAAATTCCGAACCTCCATAGGAGAATTAGTTAATCTTTAGAAGTTGTTGATGTTGTTCTGCTGGTGCAGCACTATTCATCTCTTTGCATCTCAGATCCTTGGCTACATTTGCAGAGACCAAGCTTCCCAGACCTCCGCGTTCACATGGCTCTCGCCGCATTTGTGGAGGATTACCTCCCCTTACCTTTGCATTTATGTGCTTTTTTTCATGTTGTGTGAAGGATTGACTCGCCCGACCTTTGGATTTACGGGACACATGCTCTATTCATGTAACGTAACCTTGGCTGACCTCTACATTCGTGTGGAGCCTCCGCATTATTTTATTAAAAGACCATTTCATCATGCAATATTCTCATTCAATACTTTTTATTTTGGCGATTTAGGGAGCAAATGTTGTCGGAATTGGGTAATTCTTGTTGGAGTTTGTCGGGAATGTTTGTGCACACATTTCTACGTTGTTAAATCTACATTTTTCTGTTGGTAATTTCTATAAATTCCCTCTATTTAACTTTGTTTTATTATTGTTGAGATAAATTAATGGGGAGATTTTGGCTCGATGATGGCTGGATTGTGCCCATTTTCACGGCATTACTTTCTTCAGCAGTTTGGGACCTCGTAACGGAGTAAATTTTGTGACTCTATGTGTAGGTCCCACGATTGTGTTGTTGGGTTTTATTTCCAATTTCAAATTCCTTTGTAAACTTTGGTATCATTGTGTTTGTTTTTGCGGTCACATTGCATGTTTAACTGTTGGAATCATTCGGAGGCCCTTTGAGAGGGAAAAGCACCCGAGTTATAGCTCATGTGTGATTTTAGCCTTGTGGTAAGTTAGGGTTTCCCTTTTTTTAGACTTGGCTCATTAAGATTAACTGTATATTGAGTATTATTGTATGATTAGGTTGGAATTTAGGATTAGTATAGGTTTTTTTGATGCTTAGTTAAGTTATGGACATTGTTGGGTTGCTTAGTGTTGTTTTAGCCTAAAAGACTTAGTTTAGGTTCATCCTTGTGTTTTGTATTGTATAGTATCCTTAGAAATGATTTCTAGGTGGTGCGAAACTAAGGTTGCCGCGTCGTTTGCTTGATATGAATTGTTTGATTGGTTGTGTGGTACATTTGAGCTTATGAACTTGTTGAAATTGAACTATTGGGGTTTAGGCCATGAGCTTAGACTGGCAGAGGTTCCATGTTAGTAAGCTGGTGATATGATGGGTGTTTACACAGTTGTATATGTTGTATGGATTGGGTTGTGATTATCAGTGGATTACATTGGTGTAAAAGCATAGCCATGGCATAGTTGCATTTGATTTATTAAAGAAAAGAGGTTTTTGAGATACTTTTGAGTGCACTGCATTTTGTACTGACTTTTATCTCTAACGGAGCAGGAGTACTGATTTTTGATTGATTTTACTAATGGAAACTTGATTTTGAGGAAAACCATTTTCGTCCTACAAGACATATATTGATGAGCTTTGGTGGCCTGTGGATTGAATTCTATGTTTTACTTTTATGAAAGGTTTAGGTGGGTTCCATAGCTATCCCGGGGGTCCATAGGATAGCTAGCGAGACAATTATAGAACTTCTTGTTTTCATTGCATCTATTGATAAGCTAAGGAAGGACCTGTAGTTGTCTAGACGGTACATGCAACAACCGGCAGGACAAATCCAAAACTTTTTACTTTAAACGTGCATTGGCTACATGTGCATTGCATCTCATTGTGTGTGATTGACTATTTGTGTTGTTTGATTTGTGTGGTAGAATTGTTTTTGCTCTACTTTTCTTTTGTTTTGATAATTTTTGTCTTATATCAAACTTATGCTTGTATTATCGTCTTATTCTTTATATATTTGATCTTTCTGAGCTTATTCCCCCTATAATGCTTACTTGTTCCCCATATTATGGTACTTATACTACACTTCTACATTATTTTCTAATTTATTTCTCAATACGAGCCACCCTCAGTATTAGATCTTTCTTGGTCGTCACAGACTTGGATTGTGGTGAGCTCCTAGCACATAAAGACTTTCTACTTTTCTTCTTTTTGTACTAACTTGTATTTTGTATTTTGATTAGTTAGTTCTCTTATACATATAGGTTTTTTATACTTAGTAGCTCCTGATAAAGCTCAACTACACCTATCATAATTCAAGATGTAAGAGGTCGTTAGCAATATAAACTCAATGAGGAGTTGGGGTCGATCCCACGAGGATTGGAGCAAAGTATAGAATTCAAATATGAAGTTCTAAAAAGATCTATCTTTTTGTAGAGGTAAGCGAATGAATCAATGCATAAAGTACACGAGTTAAAGAGAGATATAACCAATGAAGATTTTGGGACCTTAGGGATGTCTGAGGGTTCAAATGCCAATTTCACTGAATGGGTCATTATGAATTGCTTAAGACTGCTGAAACTTTATGGGTAGGCAAGATAATGATCATGATAGCTATTTAGCAATCAACTACCATGCTTTCAATTGGGTTTTATCAAACCCCAACAGGCTATACAAATTGAGCACAATTATATACCTTAATTAAACCTATTTTAACAAGCTGAGTAGTACAAGATAGACCTCATACAATTATCAGTTAAGAATTCCACTCAATTGCATCTTCAACAAGCATACAAAGAGATATAAACTAGAACTGAATTTGCTACTTCAATTCATAAGATAAAAACATGAATTATAACCTATTCTATTTCAACAATTAATTCAGCAATCCATAAGACCCATAAGCTAATTAGGCATTTGAACACATAATCATACCCCTAAGGCATTGGGGTTTTAGCCAATTATAGTAATGATGAAGAGATAGTTACCAAAAACATTAGCCATTGATTTTCCAAATCTTCAAACAGTAAATACAATCAGCTAAAATTTACCCAAAGTTCAACTCCCAAGAAATCACAAGAATAGTTCACCAAATCACTCAAAGTGCAATGTACTTTCTAAGTTTGAGTTCTAGTTCTTCTCCCCAAGCACACTCTCAAATTCAATTCAAAAATTTCTATTTGAACTTTCTTAAAAACTCCACACGATCTGAATTTTGGGGTCATTCGGCGGCGTTAGTTGGGCTCGCCCTTTATCTCGGCCATGCGCCGAGTTGCTTGGTCTCGCACTTTGATTCTTGACTTCAGTTCCTATTTCATTCTGGAACATTTGGCGATGTTCACCGGGCTCGCTGTTTTGATCAGCAACAGGACGAATTGTCCCTCAGTTCACCAACTTGTCCTAGATTCACTCTTTGTTTGCTGGAACTTTAGGCAAGGCTTCGTTCACTCAATGACTCACTGAGTTGCCTTTGGCGAGCTTCAGCCTTCTTGTTCCTTCAACTTTTGCATTTTTTTGGCTTGTTTTTGCATTATATTGCCCTTTCCTCATTCCAAGTCCTTCATGCTGCACACAAATGATTTAACATTAGTTATAGGTGCAAAATGGGTATTAAGGACACTAATTTGGCACAATCGAAGCTATAAATGAGTCAAATCTACTGACTCATCAACACCTCAAACTTAAAGATTTTCTTGTCCTCAAGTAAAATAAGAGATCAATGAACTCAATAGGAATGTCTACAAGTATTGCTGCTTGAGAAATGACATGAAAGTGCACACAAGGATTAATCTAAGATACAAGGATCAAAAACACACAAAAAGCATCAAATTTTTAGTAGCCACCATCAGTTAAAGCCTATGCTCACAAGTGCTTATTTAAAATGCAAACTTATGCCCACAAAGAAATTTGAATACCCTTACATCATGAAGGATTCCACTCTATAGCCCAAATTCAATTGAAAATCGATATTTCAGAATCAGTAAAACACGCACACTCTCAAAAAAGAAAGAGTTTGCACAACTTTACCCATAGGCTTGCCCGAGATTTCCATCCAACCATCACAAGGTTCATGTAAGTTCACAAAGGACTTTAGAGGCTTGTAACAGGGCTGAGGTTCAAGGTATGGTCATTTTTGGTTTAGTGGCTCTACCTTCATGAATCATGGTTTCCATTTCACTTCTTCTTTCCTTTCTCTCAATCATTTCAATTTCAAAACTGATCCTTTGTCACTTTCAAGAACACAAATCATTTCTATGAATAGCCCCTATTTTTTTTTACCTCTATCCCCTTTTCACCAATACTTTATGAAGGTTATAGGTATGAGAAATAAGGCATTTTCACACAAAAGGCTAAGGTTCTTACATTTATGGTTCAATCAAAGAGAAGGATAGGATCAAATGGTGCCAAGGTGGATTCTCACCCTCACAAGGTTGTCCAAAAGGTTTAGCAATTAGGTTCACCCTCAAAACATTTCATGCCTAAGATCATTTCCCACACTCATCGATGCTTAGTCACACGGACTACCAGGGCAAGTTCTAGGCATCATCATACACACTTTTCAAGTAGAGCTAACCACACATGGCATTCAAACACAATTGTTGATCACAAATCTACGAGTCAAGCTTGCTTGCAATGGTCATTGTAAGACTCACCATCAACAATTCGCTAGTCACAACAAGAGGCTAAGGGTTTACACAAGACTAGGCAACTCAAATTTTCCTCGTTGGACGTACACCAAAATATTGTTCAATAAAGAGCACTATTCAAGTCATCAATATTGGGCACAATCAACACTCCAAAGTACACGAGAACTGCAAGCACTCATCTAGAACAAAATCGACAATGAAAAGCAAAGAGAGATATCGCTAAAACTCAACCATTTCATTCAATTAAAGAAATATCAAAAATAACAATCAATGGCAAAAACAACTAAAGTCATATCAAAAATAACAAACACCACCCCACCAAAAAGACAAAGCTGTGTGCTCAATGTGAAATAGTAAAATAAACATACACACAAAAGATAAAAGAAGTGCAATTGAAAGTCCCCTTGTCCCGCTATGTTGGGGGTATGTCCTCAGCTTGGGCATGAGTACCCGCTGCTCTCTCCAAAGTCTGGTGAGTCCCACTCGACCCGATCATCGAAGTCTCCCGGAGAGATGCATCAGTGGCATCCCGAACCAGGTCCCCCTCTAGGTCCTCGAGGTCAGCATACACCTCTCTATCCTGCAAAGCAAAATCCTCCTCAACCATCTCAGGTGCATCAGACGCACCGTCATCATCAGCAGTCGGAGCAACATCAGTGGTGGCAGGCGGAGGAGACTCGACACTCGTACCCTCAGGCGCATCCATACTGCCCCAAAGCATGGTAATGTCTTTGGAGTTCAGCTCGTCCACATCGCTCCTTAAACTTGTGATCTCAGTGTGGATGGCTGTCAACTTTGTGGAGCTACCCTCATGCTGCTCACATGCCTCGACTCTAGAGGTGAGAGCTGCAAAAATCTCTCCATGAGATGTAATGAGGCGGCGTTGATGAGCTTAATTCGTGTGGATAGGGTCAAGGGCGGTAGCTAAAGCCCTCTTAATCATGCTCAGGACCACTACCTCAACCCGAGAAGCTCTCACATCGGCTGAGTGCGCAAGATTTCCCATCTTGATAACCATGGCCTGAGTCAAAGGCTGGGTTCCAGGGGCTGAAAATGGAGAAGTGGAAGAAGACGGGCCTGGTGCAGGAAAAGAAGTGGAAGGAGCATCCGGAACAGGCGTACCTGATGACTTAACTGCATGAGTGGGAGAACCTGTCTCCATGGCATCAACATCTACAGCCGGAGACGTATCAACTGGGGGTCTCCTCCTCCTCTCTTACTCATTTTTCAAATATTTAGCCTCAATCCTCTGGATGTCACAAGACGAGGTCGAAGTGACCTCAACATCCGTCTTCTTGTTGAACGGAACACCAGCCCGTTTGCACAGCTCACTAATCAATATTGGGAACGGGAGTAAGGTATGCTGCTACTTAGCTCTCATTAACATCTCGCACTCAATGATCATGCCTAAATTCAGCAGCTGCCTACCAATGACACACTCCAAGAGAGCTGCTTTCTGATGTCGAAGAATTGACTCATTCTGAGAGGGCATGAGAGTGCTACTCAGGAGACCAAACCAATACCGGGCCACAATGTTTAGGTCCTTCTTTTCGATGATGGCTCTGGTATCTAACCAACGGTGGGAGGCGACACTTATTAATGGCGCCTACCACCCCTTCAATGTTTCCAAACTCCCGTTCAACTTATCTGCAAAAGAGTGCCTATACCTATAAGTGCAACCCAGAACGTCATTTATCTCGGTCTGGCTACACTTCACCTTCTTACCCCTCATGATGAAAAATTCCACAGGCTTCATAGATTGGGCCAACTTCTTGACCCTTGGGACTTGACTGGAGTAGGCAGCATAAAACTCCCGTACCCATATGGGCATGTACGGGCTCCGGGGCTGTGTAAAGATCTAAAAATTGTTCACCTGAATTGTGTCCCATACCATAGGTGGTAGACAATCTCTTCTCCTCGAGGATTGTACGCGTACCCTCGGCCTTCAATCTATTCATCGACCTCAGAAGCTGGGCTGTGGCCAGAATCAGAGCTGGAGCAGTAGGAGCATGTGCCGACGCTGCTGGGGGCTCAGGTCTGGAAGAGGAAGTGTTGACCCTAGCTATTAGGTCATGAAGACTTTTGAACCTCAACTCAGCACGGGTCCGCTTTAAAATTTCATTAATAGGAGTCCCGGACTCCTCACCCTCAGAACCCTCGGACTCTATAGAAGTAAATTGGATGAAGAGTTCCTCGCTCTAAGAAGAGGAAACCTCGATGATTTGCCGCTTGCCTTTATACTTTGAGTGGGCCTTGGGTTGTGGTGGTTGACGTGGTCAATCAACCTCCGAAGCAATCACTACTCCTTTTGCCTTTTTCTTCAGAGGTCTCTGGGCGACAACATTACGGCGAGGTATATCTGTCAAACAAAACACGCAAACACAAAGATCGATCAGAATAGGATAGACAAGAATCAACCAGACAATTATACAGAAGGACTGGCCGAACCAATCTGCGAGTCGCAAAAGCTAAAGGGTGATCAAAAGACACATCGCCGAAAGTAACAGAGGAGACTCAAGAAAAAAGTAAGCAAAAGGGAAATAAAACCAACCAATCGGCGAGATGCCAAGTTCACTCGACGAGCAAAAAGGGGCTCGCCGAATGTTACAGAATGCACATATGATAAACTCACAGACAAAGGGCGATGGGGATGCAATGGGCGAGTCACCAAGTGGAACGGTGAGCCCGACTTAGCTCGCTGAACCAGTTCGAAACAACACCCTTCTCAAAATTCCTATGATTTTCAATTAACAGCCTAACGCACAATAATTAAAGGTTAAATATCAACAATAAACCTATACCCATGCCCAATTTCACCTCGGGGTACTCAGATTTCCCTAATGACATCGAAAACAACAAAACGACAATTTTCCCTTAAGAAAGACGTCACCCAATCCATTATTGGGCAAATTTAAGCCATTTTATTGAATTTGGGGCTACTCAGACTTCACCCAACGAATAAACAACAACCCACAAACAATCAATTCAAAAACCCAAATCACAAAGCCAGCAATCACAAAGATTTAGTATTCAAGGACTCAAATTAAATCAACAAAGCAATTAATGGCAATCAAGGCATGCAAGCACACATAAAATCAGGTACCCAAGTATGCACAATTGGTATTTTCAATTCATGATGAACATTAATTGAAAATCTCAAAAACTAACCTCAAGGCTGAAAATGCAATGCACACACGATGAAAATGGGGGCGGGGACATGTCCAAAGCACTCCTACTACCAACCTATGGCAACAAAATGCAAATAAAATATTCAAGAGTGCGGGTGTGTGTGGATATGAGGAAAATTTCAAGGATGATAAAAATTTGAATTTGAAAATATTAAAAACCCTTCAGTTCGCGCCCCAAAGGGCGAGACTATTAATGTCGCCGATCTAATCAGCGATGCACCGAGTGGTACCTTTCCTAACCCAAAGTTGCAGAAAACCAAGCCATCATTCCAGTCCGAAGGGTGAGTTAAATCGGGCTCGCTGATCCACTCGCTGACGCGCAAAATGGTGCGGATTCTCGCCTAATTTTTTCCAGTGTAGCTTGCAACTTCAGCCTCAAATTTTTTATCAATTTAGGCGATCCTAGGGGCAATTGGGTGGTGCTCGGAATTGACAAACCCCTCACCTAGTTGCAATGCCTCAAAATTTCTAACTCCAACCTACACACTCAACACACATTATTCAAAAATACTAAAAGAAAGCTTGGGTTGCCTCCCAAGAAGTTCCTTATTTAAAATCCTGGCACAACGTGGACATGCAGTCAAGCATCGTCCAAGTACTCCACATTAATCAATCGCACAACGGGAGCTTCTCCAAAATAGAGTTTCATCCATGTCCATTAACTTTAAAGAAAGACCCATTTTCACCTTGAACCTCAATAGCTTCGTTGTCAAACATATGGAGAACCTTAAAAGGGCTAGACCACTTAGACTTGAGCTTTCCCGAAAATAGCTGCAAACGAGAATTCTAGAGTAACACACAATCACCCACCCTAAATTCTCGATGAAGTATTCTTGCATCATACAACTTTTTCATTTTTTCCTTATACAGAGCAGCACCTTCAAAAGCTCGAAGCTGAAATTCCTCCAAAGCATGAAGTTGACCAACCTGACTTTTGGACACAACGTCCCAGTTCAAATTTATTATTTTCAAAGCCGACAAAGCTTTATCCTCAAGTTCCACCAGGAGATTACATGATTTGCCGAACACCAACCGATATGATGACATACCAATTGGTGTTTTAAAAGTGATGCGATAGGCCCACAAAGCATCCTCTAACCTTTGTGACCAATCAAAACGATTTGCATTCACGGTTTTGGCAAAAGTTTCTTTAATTTCCTGGTTGGACACTTCAACCTGGCAACTTGTTTGGAGATGGTAAGGGGTGGCAACCTTGTGCTTTACTCCATCACTGCGCAATAGTGATGCGAAAAATTGGTTGCAAAAGTGCGAACCTCCATCACTAATAATTGCCCGAGGTGTACTAAACCTTGAAAAAATATATTGTTTAAGATATGTAATGACACTTCTCCCCTCATTATTGGGTAAAGTGACTGCTTCCACCCACTTAGACACATAATCAACGGCCACCAAAATGTATTTGGTCCCAAAAGAACTCACAAAGGGACACATAAAATCAATTCCCCACACATCAAACAATTAAACCTCAAGGATAGAAGTAAAGGGAAGCTCGTGTCTTTATGACACTCCTCATTGCTTTTTACATGAACTACACCTGTGGACAAAAGAATTTGCATCTTGATACAGCGTTGGCTAATAATAGCCACTTTGCAACATCTTTGCCGCTGTTCGTACCCCACTGTAGTGGCCACATACTAGAGATGCGTGGCAGGCAACAAGAATAGCGTCAACTTCGCCTTTTGGTACACATTTCAAGATTATGTGATCAGCACACTCTCGGAACACATAGGTTTCATCCCAAAAATACCTTTTTGCATCGAAAAGAAACCTCTTGCGCTAATAGAACGTCAGTCCCTAAGGAAGAAGTCCACACACTACATTGTTTGCAAAATTGACATACCAAGGAGTGGAATTTTTAGATACCATCATGACCATCTCATCAGGAAAAGTATCCTCAATATCCTTGTCACATGACACAACGACACTCGTTTCAAGTCTCGATAGATGATCAGCCACTTGATTTTTTCATCCTTTTCGGTCTTGGACTTCAAAATCAAACTCTTGTAACAACAACACCCATAGAATTGGTCTCAGCTTAGCATCCTTCTTAGCCATTAAGTAATGGATGGCCGCATGGTCAGTGTGCACCACTACCTTTGTCCCCAACAAGTAAGCTTGGAATTTCTCAAAAGCATACACTACAGCCAACAAATCTGGTTCGGTAACAGTGTAGTTCCTTTGAGCCAAATTTAAGGTTTTGCTTGCATAGTATATCGGGTGAAATAGCTTGCCTCTATGTTGACCAAGTACAACACCCAAGGCGATGCCACTAGCATCACACATCAACTCGAATGGGCTACCCCAATTCGGGGCAATAATAACCGGAGCCGACACAAGTTTCTCCTTCAGACACTCAAAAGCAATCATACAGGCTTCATCAAACATAAAAATGTTGTCATTCTCAAGAAGCTTGCAAAGAAGATAAGCTATCTTAGAGAAATCTTTTATAAACCGCCGATAGAAACCCGCATGCCCTAAGAAGCTTCGGACACCCTTAACTGAGATGGGAGGTAGTAATTTGGCAATAACTTCAATCCTTGCTTGATCCACTAGGTTTACAATCAGCTTCCAACTGAATCTTGTGCGTGCAAATACCGGGAGGGATCCCCGCAATATCAGCAATTGTCCATTCGATAGCTTTGATAAATCTTTTTAACACACTAACAAGTGCTTGAACCTTCCTTTCAAGTAGGTCAGCTGCAATGATTACCGGCAAGGTATTGTTCGCCCCCAAAAATATGTATCGAAGATGAGAAGGAAGAGTTTTCAACTCAAGCTTCGGAGGTGCTTCAATGGATGGCTTCGCGGGAGGACTTTCTTTATTTTTCAAATCAATTTCAAGCTTCAAAGGAGTTTTCGAGTAAGAACCTAAACCTGTTAAAGCAGCGACCACTTCATCATAATCTTTGATCTCTTCCCCATCATAGTTCAACAGGACAGCAGCCAAATATTCGCCAATACTAACAACCGGTTCATCAATAACATCAATAACAGACACCACAAGGATATCATTGGGTTGTTTCATAGACTTAGACACATTAAAAGTGACTTCCTCCTCATTGACTCAAAATTTCAGATTGATCGACCAAAGCTCATTCGGTAGCCAAGAATGGTCTACTAAGAATAATTGGGATCTCGGCATCCATCTCACAATCAAGAATAATGAAATCTGCCAGAAAAATGAAGTTGTGAACCTTTACCAAAATATCATAAAGAATACCAATAGGTCGCTTAATTGCATTGATCAGCCATGAGAAGTCGCATTGTGGTTGACTTAGGCTCACCTAGCCTAAGTTTCTTGAAAATAGCATATGGCCTCAAGTTTATTTGAGCTCCCAAATCACATAACGCTTTGGCAAACTTTAACACCCCAAGAGTGCATGGTATTGTGAAAGCTACCGAATCACCTTTTTTAGCAATCACATTTGACATGATAGCCCTGCAACTATTGGATACCTCAACCATTTCAAAGTCAATACTTCTCTTCGTCGTGACCAATTCCTTCATAAACTTAGCATACCCCGACATTTCTAGTAATGCGTCCACCAGTGGAAGGTTTTTATAGAGAGATTTTAAAAATAGAGAGAAACTTTTGAAATTTTGCATCATTATCTCTTTTGTTCACCTTTGTGGGAAAGGGGGTTTAATATTAGGCAAAGGCTTTGGAGCAACTAATTTACACACATCCCCCCACCTTTGATGTAGTAGTTCCATCGGGCTTCACATAATTCGTTGAATCAACATCTTTGTTGGGTACACCATTGTCTACATCATCATTTGCCCCATCAACCTCAACCACATCGTCACCCAAAACTTTTCCACTTCGAGTCACTACTGCCATACACTGAGCATTCTCACTAGGAAGGCCACCATTTGGTCTTTGATGCATTTGAGTGGATAATTGAACCATTTGTGATTCAAGATGCTTAGTAGAAGCAGAGAGAGAAGTCACCATTTGTTTTAGAGAGGAGAAATCAGCCTTAATCTCTTTGAGTACTTTGTGTGACCCTTCAACCTTGTGCAAAGTACAAGCAAGCATATCTTTAGTTCTAAAAATCTCAGGATCAGTGTTTGATTCGGTAACTTTAGGACGATCATGCGGAGACACATATCTATCTCTCTCACCATCTCTTCGATTGGCACCTCGATCACGCCACTCCCAATTATCTCTCCAACCACCACCTTGATGTTTGTTCTAACCTTGATTCTTGCCGGCTTTTGATAGCCTGACGAGAACCCACCATTTGATTCGACACAAATTAGACTTCTTCATTGTACATGGCATCAAATGCAACATCATCCGGGCTCATAGAACCTACATTAACAGCTTTGGAACCCGCACCCATAAAATGCTTTTTTAACAAATCTATCTGAGTCATCATCATGGCCATATTAGCATCACGCTCTTGATCTTTCTCAATTTGCTCCTTATTCATTCCAACTAGAAGAGGTGATACTTGGTCTTCTCTTGTGTGCCAAGCCCAATTGATTTTGGTCATATCATCAAGCAATGCTGATGCAATAGGGAACGGTTGCCTCATAATTCCACCTTGAATCAAACGATCGGTAATAGACTTGATTACCAAATAAAGGCTACGTCAGAAGTATTGAAACAACACATTTTCAGGCAACCCATGGGTAGGACATTGTAGAAGAAGACTTTGGAATATGAGCCATGTCTCATGGATTGGTTCACCATGAAGTCTCTTGAAGTTCTGAATACCATCTCTCAATTCCACCATCTTTGAAGGGGGAAAGAATCGTTCAAGGAATGCCTCTGTTAGCTCCGCCCAAGAAGTAATTGAATCTCTTGGTAATTAAGCCAACCACTTCCTTGCTTCCTCATTTAGAGAGAAAGGAGACAACCAAAGTCTAATCGACTCTTGAGAGATGTTCTTGAATGTGAAAGGGCTTCACACATCCAAAAAGTTTTGAAGGTGTTCATGGGGGTCCTCATGAGCGAGCCCTCCAAATGAGCCTTTGATTTGCAACAGCTGAAGCATAGTTTCGATCACGTGAAAGATGGCATTACCCAGAGTAGGGGGCAAGCGTATAGCTCCAGCACTTCCAACCTGAGCTACATTGAAGTCATTCATATTACCAACGTCATCATTCACATGCCGTATATCATCATTATGACCAACAACACTATCAGTGTCACTCATGTTGTCATGTGTTGAAAATAAACAATGAAAAGACTAATAAGTAAATTCAACTACAATCAAACTAATTCACTCAAATACGTCGATATAAGAATTCTAAATGCCATTCCCCGGCAACGACGCCATTTTTGATAACGTTCAACTACACCTATCACAATTAAAGATGTAGGCAGTCGTTAGCAATATAAATTCAATGAGGAATTGGGGTGCATCCCACGAGGAATGGTGCAGAGTATATAATTCAAATATGTAATACTAAAGTGATCTAGCTTTTTGTAGAGGTAAGCGAATGAATCGATGCATAAAGTAAATTGCCTAGGTTTCAATTATCAACATAAAGGAGTTTTAAATGATTGATTTCAACAAATACGAGTTAAAGAGAGATTTAACCAATGAAGATTTTGGGACCTTAGGGATATGGGAGTGTTCAAATGCAAATTTCACTTAATGGGTCATTATGATTTGCTTAAGAGTGCTGAAACTTTATGGGTAGGCAAGATAATGATCATGATAGCTATTTAGCAATCAACTACCATGCTTTCAATTAGGTTTTATCAAAACCCCAACAGGCTATACAAATTTAGCACAATCATATACCTTAATTAAACCCATTTTAACAAGCTGAGTAGTACAAGATAGACCTCATACAATTATCAGTTAATAATTCCACTCAATTGCATCTTCAACAAGCATACAAAGAGATATAAACTAGAACTGAATTTGCAACTTCAATTCATAAGATAAAAAATATGAATTATAACCTGCACCCATTCTATTTCAACAATAAATTCACCAATCCATAAGACCCATAAGCTAATTAGGCATTTGAACACATAATCACACCCCTAAGGCAATGGGGTTTTAGCCAATTATTGTAATGATGAAGAGATAGTTACCAAAAACATTAGCCATTGATTTTCCAAATCTTCAAACAGCAAATACAATCAGCTAAAATTTACCCAAAGTTCAACTCCCAAGAAATCACAAGAATAGTTCACCAAATCCCTGAAAGTGCAATGTACTTTCTAAGTTTGAATTTTAGTTCTTCTCCCAAAGCACCCGCTCAAATTCAATTCAAACATTTCTATTTATACATCCCCAAAAACTCCACACGATCTGAATTTTGGAGTCATTGCCGGCATTAGTCGGGCTCGCCCTTTAACTCGGTGATGCGCCGAGTTGCTTGTTCTTGCCCTTTGATTCTTGACTTCAGTGGTGATTTCATTCTGGAACATTAGGCGTTGTGCATCGGGCTCGCCGTTTTGATCGGCGACACGCCGAATGGTCCCTCGGCTCACCGACTTGACCTAGATTCACTCATTGTTTGCTGAAACTCTAGGCAAGGCTTCGTTCACTCGGCGACTCGCCAAGTTACCTTCGGCGAGCCTCAGCCTTCTTGTTCCTTCAACTTTTGCATTTTTTTGGCTTCTTTTTGCATTATATTGCCCTTGCCTCATTCCGAGTCTTTCATGCTTCACACAAATAACTTAACATTAGTTATAGGTGGAAAATGGGGATTAAGGACACTAATTTGGCACAATCGAATCAATAAATGAGTAAAATCTACCGACTCATCAGCTCCCATTTAGGGGACACCCGGTCAAAGGTTTGTTCTTATATTAGTTTGTCATCTCAGTCACTTTTGGGCCTCTTTTATAAATTTTGTATTGTACTACAAATTTATGATATGTGGTGTTTCTATATTCTATCAGTTTCAACTTATTCTTGTTTAGTATTATTTAAATAGTTATCTTTCGCATCTTGTCTTTTGAATTTAGGCTTGATTAGGTACCATCATGGTTCAATTTCAGGTCGTGAAAGCATGGTATCAGAGCTTTTGGTTCACCTGTCTCACCCGTATAGGAGCAAGTAGCAAGTAGAGTCTCATGGATCGGTACAATGACGTACGTATCCGATCTTTGAGAAGCTAAAGGGCATCCTTAGGAATATTTCACTATTTCTAGTTTCTTATCATAAACTGGTTGTTGTAACAACATCTATACTCTATTTGTTTCACTCTTTCTTAGTTATCTAGGACAAAATCATATGTGGGTGGGCGAGAGCCTCCTAAACCTATAAATGGAGCCCCAAATATGGGTAGTGGTCGAGGCTGACCCAGAGGTCGAGAGAGAGCATGGGCTGTACCACTTGCTTGAGATTAGAAGCACGCACCATAACCAAAGCCTGAGATAGAGGTAGAGCATGTTCAGCATCAACCGAATGGTATGGGGCCAGCCCTGCCTCAACCACGATTCATGGCCACGGCAGAGCTACACGATAACATGTCCAAGATCCTCACCTTCATGGAGGGCATGTCACAGGCAGGGAATTTACCTAGTACTTCAGCTGGACCTAAGTTTGAGACGAGGCTTAGACTTAGCCCAGGAAGGGCACATGGTGTTTAGACTCTAAGGGCACATCATCTTGCTATAACTCTTCGTTAAATGGTTTAGCCAGTTCTTGTTTATGCTTCACCTATGTCACCTAGGCTAGCTATGTCTTATGAGGAGCATAAGATGTTGGAATGATTCATTAGATTGGGTCCTACTAAGTTCACAGGTGTTGCGGGCAAGGAGAGGTTTTTAGGAGAGGTTGCATAATCTATGGTTAGTGGAGTCCCAAGGGGTTGATTAAAATAATTTCAATCTTGGTTTTTGAAGGAAGTAGTGATGGAGCTTCTACCATGAGTGTAGATCAGCCATATCAACTTTGGTGACTTAGGATCACTTCTCTGAGGCTTCCTTGGAGAAGTATATATTGTGTAGCATGAGGGATCAGTTGCAAGATGATTTTATAAACATTACTCAGGGGTCATTGTCAGTTGCAGATAGTGACGCAAGTCTATTGTTTTCATCACATAGTTGACCATGCATGCACCACTGAGGGGATTCATCGTGGGGCCTATGGAGGCACGGACAAAAGACACCATCATTAGGGTAGTTTAAGTGGATTTCGATCCTGTGAAAGAGGGTTTCCTAGTAGAGGTTATCCATAGAGTTTAAGCCTTCTAGGCCAGTTCAGGCAACTCTTCAGGTCATAGATGGTGATACAACTGTGGGAGCTAGTTGTCAGTTGGTTCAAACTTCCTGGGGTCGTATTCAACGTATTTTGGTCTAGATGGCCATAATGTTCCAACAGAGTCATCGCAGCAGGTCAATTCTGGCAGGGTTTTTATGAATGTTGCAAGTTTGGCAACTTTTCTGTAGAGTGTCATAGGGGATGGCCTTTCAGAAATCATATTTAGCAGGTTCAGGCCCCCTGGGCTCCTATGCAGTTGACTAGAGGTTGTGCTTATGGTAGTAGTGGTGGAGCCTAGGGTACTCGAGGTGGTCCTTAGGCAGGCACGTCTAGTGGTTGAGGTGGACGCGGTCATATGTATTCTTTTTCGGGGAGGCCGGAGGTGTAGTCATAAAATGCTATTATCACAGGTACGATCTTTGTCTCCCATCAGCCTATATATGCTTTATTTGATCCGGGGTCTACATTTTCATATGTGTCTGCTTATTATGATACGTGATTGGAGTTATCTTATGAGCTTATGTTTGTGTCTATGGATGTAGCTCCCCCCATAGGTGATTCTTTTATAGTGGATTGAGTGTAAAGATAATGTGTGGTGACCATCTTGGGGTATGATACATGGGTAGACAAGATTGTGTTAGATATGGTGGATTTCAACATGATTTTAGGCATGGATTGGTTGTCTTCCTATCATGCGGTCTTGGATTGGTTCTCCTAGGTTGTTACATTGTGTGTGCCTTGTATTCCTCCTCTTGTGTGGATTGGTACTGATAGTCTTATGGAAAAGGTGTTATCTCTTTTCTGATGGCGCGACGATTGGTAGGAAATGAGTGTCTAGCTTATCTTGCTTATGTCTGTTATACTAGTGCTGGCACTCCTCTTGAATTAGTTCATATGGTTAGAAAGTTAGCTGATGCGTTTCCTACTAATCTACATGGTCTTTCTTTTGATCATTATATGTACCTTGGGATCAATATTTAGTCGGGCACATAGCTAGTTTCTATTCCACCACATTGGATGGCTCCAGCTGAGTTGAGGGAGCTTAAGGAGTAGCTCTAGAACCTCTTGGGAAAGGGGTTCATTATACCAAGTATCTCCTTGTCGTGCTCCTATCTTGTTCATGAAGAAGAAGGATTGTACCTTGCATATGTGCATTTACCACAGACAACTGAATAAGGTGACTATTAAGATCATCTAACATATATCGTGGATTTATGACTTATTTAACCAACTTCAGGGTGCAACGGTGGTCTCTAAAATAGACTTGAGATTGAGATTCCACTAGTTTAGGATAGGGTGGCGGACATCCCTAAGACTCCCTTTAGGAAATGGTATAGCCACTATGAGTTCTTGGTCATGTAATTTGGGTTGACTAATGCCCCAACAATGTTCATGGAGTTGATCAACCTTGTTTTTAGGCCCTATTTAAGCTCCTTTGTGATAGTTTTTATTGAGAACATATTGGTCTACTCTGGGAGTAGGGAACAAAATGAGCAGTATATGAGGATTGTATTCCAGACCCTGCGAGATCAATAGTTGTACGCCAAATTCACTATGTGTGAGTTTTTGCTTGAGTTTGTAGCATTCTTGGGGCACATGGTTTCCAAGGTGGGATTATGGTGGATCCAATAAAGATTGAGAAAGTGCGTGGTTGGGCCAGGTCTACTTCTCCCATTGAGGTTCGCAGTTTTATAGGGTTAGCAGGCTACTACAAACATTTTGTGGAGGGGTTTTCTTCGATTGTGGAACCTTTGCCTAGATTGACTCAGAAGAATGTCTCCTTTTAGTGGGCTGATAAGTGTTAGATGAGATTTGTGAAGCTCAAGGCTTTCTTGACTTCAGTGTCGATTCTTACTCTTTATGTTGAGGGCCATGGGTTTATGATCTATTGTGATGATTTTGCTGTTGGCTTGGGTTTTGTGTTGATGGAGTAGGGTAGAATTACTACTTATGATTCTAGATAGTTGAGAATTACGAGAAGAACTACCCACTGATGACTTGGAGTTTGCAGCGGTAGCCTTTGCATTTAAGATTTTGGAGGCACTACTTGTATGGAGTTCACTGCAAGGTTTTAATTGACCATCATAGCCTTAAGTGTATCTTCAACTAGATGGACCATAATCTGAGGCAACACATATGGTTTGAGTTACTGAAGGGTTATGACATTTCGATCCTTTATCACTCGGGCAAGGCTAATGTTGTTGCAGATGCCTTAAGCCGAAGGGTAGTGAGTATAAGGAGTTTTGCTTTATTAGCTATGGAGAAGAGACATATGGCTTTAGAAATTCAGTCCTTAGCCAACCAGATGGTTAGATTTGATATTTCTAAGCTTAAAGGGATATTTTCTTGTGTGGAGGCTAGATCTTCTTTGATGAAGTAGAATCGAGCATAACACTTTGTGAATTCGAGATTAAGGGTGATTCAGGATAAGGTGCTTAATGGTGAGGCTAGGAAGGAGACCTTAGATAAAGAGGGTATTATTAGGATGAGGGTCATATTAGTTTTCCTAGAGTTGGTGAATTGTTTTAGGCTGATTTGGCAGGAGTCCCATTTTTCTAGATACTCTATTAATCCTGGTGCTACGAAGATGTATTGTGATCTGAGGCTGCACTAATACTTTTGTGGGATGAAGAGGGACATCGCAGCGTTTGTGGCTACATACTTGAACTGTCAGCACGTGAAGTACGAGCTCTAAAGACCAGGTGGTTTGATTCAGTGATGAGTGGTAAATGTCCACTCATTTGACACCTTTTTAGTTTAACAATTAGTGTCCTCAATGCCTAATTATGTGCTGCTATTCTAACGATATTTTTATGATTTGCAGCTATGATGGCTAAAGGACAACGCAAGGATTAATACATAAAAAAGAGGCCAAAAACATTGAAAAAAGTACAAACTCCCAACTAGTAGCCATCTAAACAAAAGGGCGGATTGCCTAACTGGCCTGACCTTACCCAAGATGACAGTGTTCACAACTTCAAATATTCAAGGCAGGTCAGTGGACTAAAGATGAAACGTTTGCTTGCCAAAGGTGAATGGGTGAACTAGAAGTCCATCGCCAAAGGTGACAGACTCTTGAGTAAAAATGAAAGCTGAAAGGGAGAACAAGGTGGTAATCAATGATCTGTCGAATGTGAAAGATTGACTCAATCAAGTTCTCTAAGTGAGGTTCAAACACCGGAAGCCTGAAGGAAAAGAAGGGTGAGCACAAAGGCGATCGATGATCCATTCAATTAGAAAACCAAGCCTGACTAATGTCGCCGAAAAGGTCCAAAATAGAATTTTGGGCTGATTTTGGGGAAACTATAAATAGTCCTAAATAAGTTTTTCATTATTAGTTCAGAAATAGTTTTTAGAGATTTAGTACCCTTTGAGAAATACCCTTATTTATAGGGTTAGTGAACAACCTTGTAATTGACAATTGAAGGTTTAAATCTAAGTGGGTGTTGATGATAATAACTTAATTTCAATTCCCCAATGGGTGAAATCATAATGAGTATAATCTCTTTTCCTTTTATGATGTTTGGCTAAAACCCCAAATCTAGGTGCGTGTTTATGGGGTTTGGTGTGGATTTAATTTAATGGGTCTTATGTTATGCTCTGTTTTACGACTGTGTTTTCATGGATTTGAGCTAACATACATGGGGTTAATTTATGGGTTAAGGTTGCAAACTTGATCCGATCCTAGATCTTTAATTGATTCTCAAAAGAGATCGATTGAAGCGGCTAATTAGCTTGATGCTTGTAATATAGGGTTGATTTTTAAAGTTTGCTCATAAGAGAAATTGTCGTTTAATTCTAGTTGCCAAATGGTCTAGAAAGAGAGATTCTAGTAAGGTATTGGATAGATTTGTGATTTATATAGATGAAACCGAAATGAAATTCTATGAAATGATGCTATGAGATCGAAAAAGCATTTGTGTCCTTGAAGATTATCCAGTCTATCAATGATTGTTTAGCATTATTGAGCAAGCAGATGTATCCTATTGTACATCTATACCAATCCCCACACCCCTAGATCATCTTTTACTTATTTGGATCCCTTATTTTAGCTTAATTGTGATACTTGATACGGAAACTATTTTCATAAATTTTGTGGAATCATCCACCCACTTGATCTATTGGCTACAATGAATTGGTTTGCATTCTTAATTTCCTAATTCAATTCTCTGCACTATATCACTCCTTGTGTGATTCGACCTTGATTCTCTTGTTGGGTATTTTTATTGCTAATGGCCACTTACTCTTCTAATTGTTTTTGAGCTTTAAAAAAATGGCGCTGCTGCTGGGGAGTAATGGCTAAGAAGTTAATTTGTGATCTTTTTTAGTTGTAGTAGATTGTTTTTTGGTGATGTTGTGTCTTATTCACAGGTGGAACTATGAGCGAATATGGAACTAACGATGCTAGTCACTACAGGCAGAATGATAATATGAGAGATATGAGAGATATGAACGACATGCATTTGAATATCATTCAAAGAACGAGAGTAATCAGGTTGCCTTCTACCACCTGAAGACCAATGTTCCATCTGACCGGAACCATGCTTCAAATGAGAGGAATGTTTGGGGGCCTTGTTCATGAAGACACCCATGAACATCTTCGAAATTTTTTGGATGTTTGTAGGTTGTTCGTGTTTAAGAACATCTCACAAGAATCTATTCGGTTGAGACTATTTCCATTCTCTTTAAAGGGGGAAGCTAATAGATGGTTAGCTGAACTACCAAATGATTCTGTCACTTCATTAGAGGACTAATTGAAGCATTTTTTGAGATATTTTTCCCTCCCTCGAAGATTATAAAGCTAACGGATAGCATCCAAAATTAAAAAAGAGTGGTAAGTGAGCCTCTTCATGAGACCTTGCTGTGATTTTGAAAGTTGTTACTACAATGTCCAACACATGGTGTCCCGAACAATTTGCTATTGCAATACTTCTATTGTCGCCTTGATTGAGTCAACAAAGGGCTAGATGAGCAACTTGTTCAATGCGGGCTGATGAGACAACCATATGGGGTGGCAAGATGCTGCTTAATAATATGACTAAAATCAACTTAACATTGCATATTAGAGAGGATCAGATATCTTCTCTACATTTAAGTATGAGCGAGGAACAAATGGAAAAGTATCATAAGCGTGATGAAAACATGACTAAGATGATGACCCAACTTGAGTTGCTATCTCAATATGTCATAGAAAGTGGACATAAATCGGTGAATGCGGTTTGTACAAGCAGTGGGTAATGCCCTGATGATGCCAAGTTTGAGGCATTATATAATGAAGAGGTGCAATTCTTTGAAAATCAAATGGAGGGTTCTAATCTTAACTATTTAAGACCGGGTGGGAACTAAGGTTTGAACAAGCATCGAGAATATGGTTGGAGAGATTCGAGAGATCGAGGTGGAAATTGGAGGGATCTGAAGCTGAAAAAGATATATATATTCTACCTCATGATCGTCCCAAACAAGAAGAGTAAGCTAGAATAATGTTAAACCGTACTGATGAAATGCTAACAAGAATCTTCAACGAGGTTGCAGGGTCTGACAAGGTGTTAAAGGATTTGAAAAATGACTTCTCCAACTTAACTCAAATAGTTACTTCTCATTCCGTGTGAATCAACCAGCTTGAGAATCAGATTTGTCAACTCTCTACCAGTCTAAATTCAAGGCATAAGGGAAAATTGCCTAGTGACACCATCCCCAACCCCAAAAATGATTGTTGATGAGTAAGAATTGTATTGTGCCACGATATTTAATAAGGTGCTTTTTCAGAGGCAACACAAGTTTATTTTATTGCTTTCAATAACGTGTGTTGTGAGTGTAGGTTGAAATGAAGTCAAAAAGTTGAAAAGGATGCATTATGCAATGAAAGTACCTAGTCGGTGATGCGCAAAAATTATTGAATTGATATCTTCATGTTCACCTTCTGAGCCAAAAAATTTTCAAAATGGTACTGTCAACTTCGGTGAATAGGGAAATATTTGGCCATTCATCGAATGACGCTAGGCGAACTACATTGGCTCCGCGTAGTTGAAAATAAGGTGTAGTATTTGTTCGGGCTTCATCGGTGACCTTAAGCTCCTCCAGCGATTCACCAAACACATTTGGATGTTAGTCATAGTCCACGAAGTGCGCATGAAATAAAAAAGCCAAGAGTCTTTTCAAGTTTTAAAAAGCAATCTTTCATCGCTTAAAGCTCTTTCACATTCTAAACTCCAAATACCCTTAATTGCTGGCTATCGTGTCCTTGTTTGCATTGATTTGCTTGGTTTGAGTTTGCATTGGTGCTTGACTGTCAATCCCAAACCCTTCCTCCCTCGATTTTTAATGATTGTACTTCCCTAAGGTTGGCGTTCAAAGCTTTCATTGTTATTTTTGCTTAAATTTGATGCCTATGAGTTGGTCTTTGTGTTGTTAGTGTTGTGATGTTTAATTTTCTTGGGTGATGCTAAATGACATTCATTGAACTGTGCCCATGAACTAGGATAGATGATATTGTTCATGAACTTGCTAAAATTGAATGTGAAGGTTAAATTTTGAAATTTATGTGTTAAATTGATTGGGTCTTGCTTGAATTCAGTATGGATGAGGTTTGATTAGCCCATTGTTGGCATTTCGACTTGTATTTACCCAATGATTGATAGGGTAACATCTTTCTTATGGGCAAATTGTCAATTTGGACCAAACTTTGTGATATTTAGTGGAAGTCTGAGTACCCATGGGTAGAATAGCATGTGGGTAGCTTGTAAAATTGATTGGGTAATGGGTATTGTTGCATGTTAGTGTTAAATTGGTTAAAAAATAGGCATTGGACTGAAATTAGCTGATCAGCGAGCTTGTCTTAGCTTTCCAAGATGGTTAGGTAAATTATCGAGTAAGCCATGATTGCCTTTTGAGTTTGAATATGTGACTGGGTATTGTTCTATTCGGCTAGCTTGTCTTAGCTCGCCAAAACCAACTCAGCGAGTCTCCAAATTTTATTCGAAATCACCCTTCTACCTATTCCAAAAATGTTTTGCACTATTAATTTTTGTGGTCTTGTCTTAGCCCGCTGAAACCAACTCAACGGATCACTGAGTTGGAGTTGACTCCGCCTTCCATGTATGAGTTTAATTTCTCTATGCTCTATCAACTTCGGCGAGCTTACCTAACCTGTTAGGTGAATCATCCTTCTAGTCGGTGAGCCTCAAAACATGATTTGAACTGTGTTTCTTTTTGGGTTTTATTTTCAACTAACCTTCACCTGATCTTTGTTTTGAAATGTTGTGCTTTGCTGGAAATGGGAAAAGCTAGAGGCAAGAGAGTATGAACATCTGACTCCAAGCACCACTCTTTTCCTAAACCTTCTAAAACAAACAGGGGATCTCTATCAACGAGCCCTCCAAGGCTCCTCAACAACAGTGCACTCCGTGCTCCTCTACACATATGAGTGAGGACCCAAAGAAGGTAGTGGCAAAGAAAAGGATGGATATCCGTTCTAAATTTCCTCAAAACCCTCAGTCACATGCCTTTCGAGTTCTCCCAATCATAGCTCCAAGAGCACTAAAAATCTCAAAGAGGCAAGAGAATGAACAATTTTTGAGAAGAGACGATTATATATCGATGGAGTGATGAGCGACTACTTCACCGTCTGGTATTCAATAAAATTCCATGGGTTGTAAAAATTCACCAGAGCACGACCTTGGTATGTCTGGGCTTGGGTGAGGGAGTTGTACACGACCTAAGCAAAGGCCCTACCAAATAAGATAAATAGCGTGGTATGGAGACACTAGAAGGATGTTGAGGTCTGAGGAATAATAATGCAGTGTCATGCATATTCCATTAATGATATTTTGGGCTCCAAGGGCAATAGGGCCGACTTATACAAGCTCTGGATGAATAAGGGCTTAGATGCACTAAAGGGTTGGCTGACACTCTTAATTTATGATATTACTCCTCCGTTGATGGTTGACATACATAGTGAAAATAGAGAAGAAGTGTATGAACCTCACCTCTCGGTATTGGTTTACGTTTATTAGCAGCAACCTCAATGATGCCACCAACAAAGATGGCCTTCAGATACCAGAGGATAAACTCATTCTGGAACATAATGAGGTTGGTGATGATGATGATGACAAGACAAATGAGGAGAAATGTAGGAGAGAGGGTGAATAAAGAATAGCTAAGGCATTGATAGAGCTTCAAGAGATCGAGGAGTCGATAGTACATGCGTGATAATGCTCAACTACATCTATCACAATTAAAGATGTAGGTGGTCGTTAGCAATATAAACCCAACGAGGAGTTGGGTTCGATCCCACGAGGAATGGCACATAGTATAGAATTCAAATACGAAGTACTAAAGTGATCTAGCCTTTTGTAGAGATAAACAACTGAATAGATGCATAAAGTAAATCGCCAAGTTTCAATTATCAACAGTAAAGATTTTTAAATGATTAATTTGAACAAACACGAGCTAAAGAGAGATTTAACCAATAAAGAATTTGGGACCTTACGGGTGTTTGAGTTTTCAAATACCAATTTCATTAAATGGGTCATTATGAATTGCATAAAAATGATAAAACATAATGGGTAGGTAAGATTACAACTATGATACCTATTTCGCAATCAACTACCATGCTTTCAATTGGGTTCTACCAAACCCCAAAAGACAATACAATAAGAAACACAATCTAGCACCATAATCAAACCCACTTTAACAAGCTGAGTAGTATAAGTGAGAACTCACACGACCATCAGTTAATAACTCCACTCAATCGCACCTTCAACAAGCATAAAAGGAGATATAAACTAGAACTGAATTTGATACTTCAATTCATAAAATAAAAACATGAATTATCAACTGAACCCATTCTATTTCAACATTTAATTCAGCAATCCATAAGACCCATACGCTAATTAGGCATTTGAACAGCCAATCAAATTAATAATGAAGAGATAGTTACCAAAAACATTAGCCATTAATTTTCCAAGTCTCCAAGCAACAAATATAATCAACTAAAATTTACCCAAAGTACAATTCCTAAGAATTCACAAGAATAGTTCGCCAACTCAATTCAAGTGCAATGTACTTTCTATGTTTTAGTTTCAGTTCCTCTCTCCCAGATCTCTCGGTAAATTCAATTCAGAAAATCCTATTTATACTATCCCAAAAACTCCATACGATTTGAATTTCATGGTCAATCTACGGCGTTAGTCTGGCTCGCTCTTCCACTCGGTGATGCGCTGAGTTGCTTGACCTCGCCTTTTAATTCTTGACTTCAGTACTGATTTCATTCTGGAACATTAGGGGAGGTGCATCGAGCTCGCCGTCTTGATCAGCAAAACGCCGTTCGATCCCTCAGCTCGCCGACTTGACTTGCATTTACCCTTTGTTTGCTGGAATTTTAGGCGAGGCTGCATGTACTTGGTGACTCACCGACTTGCCTTTGGCGAGCTTCAGCCTTCTTTTTGTTTCATCTTTGGCATTCTTTTGGCTTCTTTTTTCATTATATTGCCGTTTCCTTATTCCAAGTCCTTCATGCTGCACACAAACGATTTAACATTAGTTATAGGTGCAAAATGGGCATTAAGGAAACTAATTTGACACAATCAAAGCTATAAATGAGTGAAATCTACCGACTCATCAACATCCTCAACTTAAACTTTTGCTTGTCCTCAAGTAAAACAAGAGATCAATGACTCAATAGGAATGTCTAAAGGTAGTGCTGCTTGAGAACTCACATAACAGTGCACACAAAGATTAATCTAAGATGTGAAGATCAAATGCACACCAAAAACATCATATTCTGACTAGCCATCATTAGTTAAAGTCTATGCTCACAAATGCTTACTTAAAACGCAAACTTGTGCCCACAAAGATATTTTAATGCTCTTACATTAGGAAGGATTCCACTCTCTTGCCCAAGTTCAATTTAGAATTGATATTTTGGAATCAATACAACACTCATACTCTCAAAAGAGAACGAGTTTACACAACTTTGCCCATAGGCTTGCCCGAGTTTTCCATCCAACCATCACAAGGTTTATGTAGGATCAAAAAGGACTTTGGAGGCTTGTAACGGGGACTGAGGTTCAAGGTATGGTAATGTTTTGTTTAGTGGCTCTACCTTCATGAAGCTTGGAAACCATTTCACTTCTCCTTTTCTCTCAATAACTTCACTTCTACAACTAATCCTTTTTTCACTTTGAAGAACATTAATCATTTCTTTGAACACCCCCTCTTTCTTTTTTTCCTTCTATGCACAATGATACTAATTTATTCACATCTTTTTCTTTTCTTTTCAGCTTTTTTTCTTCTCTTTTCATTTTTTGATTTTTTTTAGAGAGGGGTTCCAATTTTTTTCACAATCAGCCTTTCCAAAGATCAAGATTACAAACCTCTAGCTCAGTTTTCCTCTTCATTCTCACCACACCCCCAACTTAGGCTTTTGGCCTAAGTTAGGTATTCAATTTACCAATGCTTCATGAAGGTTATAGGTATGAGAGACATGGTATTTTCACACAAAAGGCTGAGGCTCTTGTGTTAATGGTTCAACCAAGAAGAAGGATAGGCTCAAATGGTGCAAAGATAGATTCACACCCTCACAAGGAAGTCCACAAAGGTTAAGCAATTAGGTTCACCCTCGAACAATTTTAGGCCTAAGGTCATCTCCCACACTCATCAATGCTTAGTCACACAGACTACCTGGCCAAGTTCTAGGCATCATTGTACACACTTTTCTAGTAGAGCTCATCACACATGGCATTCAAACACAATTGTGGATCACAACTCTACGAGTGAAGCTTGCGTGTAACGGTCATTGCAAGACTCACCATCAACAATTTTGCTAGTCCCAACGAGAGTCTAAGGATTTACACAAGACTATGCAACTCCAATTTACCTGGTTGGACGTACACCAACATATTGTTCAGTCAAAAGCACTATGCAAGTCATCAATATTGAGCACAATCGATGTTCAAAAGTACAAGAGAATTGCAATCATACAATTAGCACAAACTCGACAATGATAAGAAAAGAGAGATATCGCTAGACTTTAAAATCATCTCAATAAGCGATCAATGGCAAAACAACTAAAATAAGATCCAAAAAGTGATATCCAAAATAACAATAAAATGGAAAAACACACCCCCAACAAAAAGACAAAGCAGTGTCCTCAATGCGAAATAACAAAACAACAAATTGAATATAAAATAAGTGCAATAAGAAGGCCCCCTGTCTCGCTAAGCTGGGGGTGTATCCTCAGCCTGGGCATCAGTGCCCGGTGTGCTATCCACGGTCTTGTGAGTCCCACTCGACCCGATCATCGATGTATCACAGAGAGACGCAATAGTAGCAGCCCGGACTAAATCTCCATCCAGGTCCTCGAGGTCGGCATACACCTCTCTATCCTGCATGACAAAATCCTCCTCATCAGTCTCAGGTGCATCAGACACACCGTCATCGTCAGCAGTCAGAGCAACACTAGTGGTGGCAGGTGGAGGATCATTGGCTCCCGTACTCTCAGGTACATCCACACTCCCCAAAGCATGGTAATTTCGGTGGACTTCAGCTCATCCATATCCCTCCTCAACCCGGTAATATTCATGCGGATAGCTACCAACTCTGTGGAGCTACCCTCACGCTGCTTGCAAGCCTCTACTCTAGCTGTGAGGGCTGCTAAAAGATCTCCATGCGATGCAATAGGTCAGCGCTGATCGGCCAAATCAGTTCGGATAGGGTCAAGGGCGGCAACTAGAGCCCTCTCAATCATCCCAGGGACAGCTGCTTCAACCCTAGAAGCTCTGACACCGGCTAAATGGGCCAGGTGCCCCATCTTGATGAGCATGAGATGAGTCAAAGGCTAGGGACTAGGAGCTGTAGCTGGGGCAGTTGAAGAAGAAGGGCCCGGTACATTAGTGGAAATAGCAGGAGCATCCGGAACAGGCGTACCTGACGGCTCAACTGCAGGAGTGGGGGAACCCATCTCCATGGCCTCAACATCCACAGCCGGAGACGTATCATCTGGGGGTTTCCTCCTCCTCTCGGCCTCATCCGTCTGATACTCAGCCTCGATCCTTCAGATGTCAAAAGATGAGGTAAAAGTCACCTCAACATCTGTCTTCCTATCAAATGGTACACCAGCTCGTCTACACAGCTCGCTAATTAGTATCGGGAATGGGAGGGAGGTATGCTGCTGCTTGGCTCTCATCAACATCTCACTCTCGATGACCATGCCCAAATTGAGCAGCTACTTATCAATAATACATCCCAAGAGTGTTGCCTTCGCGGGTCGGAGGATAGACTCATTTTGGGATGGCATGAGATTACTACTAAGGAGGTCAAACCAATACCAGAACACAATTTTTAGGTCTCTCTTTTCAATGATGGCATCAGTGTCTAATCAACAGGGGGAGGCATCAATTATTATGGGTGCCAACTGTCCCTTCAGGGTCTCCAAACTCCCTTTCAACTTGTCTTCTGAGGAGTGCCTGTACCTATAGGTGCAACCCAGAACGTCATTTACCTTTATCTCACTACACTTAACCTTCATACCCCTCACGATGACAAAGTTTATGGGCTTCATGGATTGGGCCTTCATCACCCTTCGGAGCAAGCCGGAGTAGGCAGCATAGAACTCCAGAACCCATGTTGGGACGTACAGGCTCCAGGGCTGTGTGAAGATCTAAAATTTATGCACACGAATAATCTCCCAGACTAAGAAATAACTATCCACCAACCCATCAATAGATAACCTCTGCTCCTCAAGTATCGTTCGTGCACCCGCGGCCTTTAATCTATTCATCGACCTCAGAAGCTGGGCCGGGGCTGAAATAAGGGTTGGTGCAGGAGGAGGAGGAGCTAAGGTAGCCGGAGGCTCGGGTGTAGAAGAGGAAGTGTTGACCCTATCCTGAGGGTCATGCAGACTCTTGGACCTCAACTCAGCTCGAGTCCGTTTCAGAAGTTCACCAATAGGAGTCTCGGTCTCCTCACCTTCTGAACCTCTGGACCCTGTTTAGGTGAACTGTATAGACTGCTCCTCACTCTCCTAGGAGGACTCTTCAACAACCTATTTCTTGCCCTTACCCTTTGATTGGGTTGCGGGTTTTTTGGTCTAGCAACTTCAGAGGCAATTTGTATGCCTTTTGTTCTCTTCATAGGTGGTGTATGAGCGACACCCTTGTGGGGAGGCATATCTTTCAAATAAATGCAAACAAACACGAAGATCGATTAAAAAGGGATAGAAAACAAACTTCAACAAAAAAAAATGCAGAAAGACTCGCCGAACCGATCGGCGAGTCGCCTAAGGCTATTAGGCGAGCATAGAAGGGCATCACGGAAAGTAACAGATTCAGCTCAGGCAAAAATGCATGCAAAAGGCGATAAAAGAACTATTTGGCCAGCAAAGGGGGACTCGCCAAAAAGTACAGAACACACAGGACACAAAGTAGACGCTAAAGGACGATGGGGAGAACGTTGGGTGAGTCGCTGAGAAGAACGATGAGCCCGACTTAGCTCGCCGAACCAACTTGAAAAATCAACCATCCCAAAATTTAAATGATTTTCTATGAACATCCCAACACGCAACAATTAAAGCTCAATTGGCAACAAACAACCAGTACCCATGCCAAATTTTACCTCGAGGTACTATGAATTCCCCAAAATCAAATTGAAAAACAACAAAATGATGATTTACCCTTAAGAAAGACGTCACCCAATCCATCATCGGGCAAATTCAAGTCATTTGATTGAATTCGGGGCTGCTCAGACTTCACCTAACGATTAAACAACAACCCACAATCAAACATTTCAAAAACCCATATTACAAATCCCGCAATCAAAAAAATATAGCATGCATGACTCAAATTAGATCATCAATGCAATGAGAAGCAATCATAGCAAGCAAGTGTACACAAAATTAATTACACAACAATTCACAACTTTGATTTTAAAGTAATGGAGTACAAAAATAGAAAAATTTAGAGAACTAATTCAATGCACACACGATGAAAATTGGGCTGGGGCACGCTTAAAACACTCCGCGAGCAATCAACAAATAGAAAAAAAAATAAAAAAATGCAAGAGTGTTGGTGTAAAATGATAGGAGGCAAATTTTGAGAATGATGAAAATTTTAATTTGAAGGGGTTACAAACCTTTAGTTCACACCCCAAGGGGCGATGATATTAACGTCGTCTTTCTACTCGGTGACACGTCGAGTGGTACTTTCTCTCACGTAAAGTTACAGGGAGCCAAGACATCGTTGAAGTTTAGAAGGGGAGGGAGATCGGGCTCGCCGATCCTCTCGGCGATGCACCGAATGATACGGAATCTCCCTAATATTCCAGTGTAACTTGCAATTTCAACCTTCAATTTCCGATGAGTCTAGGCGATCCCAGGGCAGATGGGTGTTGCGCCGAGTGGTGCACCCCTCACTAAATTGCCAAGTTTTTAAAATTCAAACTCCAACCTACACACCCAACACACATTATTCAAAAACACTAAGATAGAGCTTGGGTTGCCTCCCAAGAAGCGCCTTATTTAGCGTCGTGGCACGATGTGGACATGCATTCAAGCATCATCCAAGTACACCATATCAATCATTCACACAACGGGAACCTCTCCAAAGTAGAGCTTCAGCCTCTGCCCATTAACTTTAAAGAACGTACCATTCTCACCCTGAACTTCTATAGCTCCATTGTCAAATGTCGGATTAACCTTGAAAGGGCCGAACCACTTGGACTTGAGCTTACCCAGGAATAGCCGCAAACGAGAATTTTAGGGCAATACAGAATCACCAACCCGAAACTCTCGATGAAGTATCTTGGCATCATGCCACTTTTTAATTTTCTCTTTATAGAGAGCCGCTCTTTCAAAAGCTCGAAGTTGAAATTCTTCCAAAGCATGAAATTGGTCAATTCGACTCTTGGAAGCAACATCCGAATTAAAATTAATGGTTTTCAAAGCCCATAGGGCCTTATGCTCGAGTTCCACCGGGAGATGGCATGATTTTCCCAACACCAACAGATATGGTGACATACCAATTGGTGTTTTAAAAGCAATGTGGTAGGACCACAAAGCATCATCCAAAGTTCGCGACAAATCAGAACGATTTGCATTCACGGTTTTGGCTAAAATTTCTTTAATTTCCCAATTAGACACTTCAACCTGCCCACTTATCTGCGGATGGGAAGGGGTTGCAACCTTGTTCTTTACTCCATACTTGGTCAATAGCGATGTAAACAATCGGTTGAAAAAGTGCGAACCCACATCACTAATAATTGCCCGTGGTGTGCCAAATCGTGAAAAGATATACCACTTAAGAAATGTAATCACACTTCTTCCTTTATTGTTGGGTAAGGATACAACTTCTACCCATTTTGACACATAATCAACAGCCACCAAAATGTATTTGTTCCCATAAGAACTCACGAAAGGACCCATAAAATCAATTTCCCACAAATCAAATAATTCAACTTCAAGGATTGAAGTGAGGGGAAGCTCATGTCAACGTGACACTTCTCCTTGCCTTTGACATGGAACACATTTGCGGACAAGGGAGTTAGAATCTTGGTACAGTGTTGGCCAATAATAGCCACTTTGAAATACCTTGGCGGTTGTTCGTACCCTACTGTAGGTACCACCAACTGGAGAAGCGTGGCATGAACTAAGTATAGCATCAGCTTCGACTTCCAGCACACACCTCCCAATTATTTGGTCAGCACATTCTCAAAAAAATAGGGCTCATCCCAAAAATACTTTTTTGCATCAAAGAGGAATCTCTTGCGGTGATTAAATTAAAGCCCCTCAGGAATAATACCACACACGACATAATTTGCGAAGTCGGCATACCAAGGAATGGAACCATGAGACATCATCATGACCATATCATCAGGAAAAGCATCCTCAATATCCTTGTCACCGGACACCACTACATTTGCTTCGAGTCTTGATAAATGATCCGCTACTTGGTTTTCACAACCTTTCAAATCCTTGACCTCAAAGTAAAATTCTTGTAATAGAAACACCGACCGAATCAACCTCGGTTTAGCATCCTTCTTAGCCATTAAATAGCGGATAGCTGCGTGGTCAATGTGCACCACTACTTTAGTTCCCCATAGGTAATCTCGGAATTTCTCGAGACCATACACTACTGCCAATAGTTCTCATTCGGTAACAATGTAATTCCTTTGAGCCACATTTAAGGTTTGCTAGCTTAGTATATCGGGTGAAACAACTTGCATCTACGCTGTCCCAGGACAGCACCTAAGGCAATACCACTAGCATCACACATTAATTCGAATGGACTACCCCAATCAGGAGCAACAATGATAGGAGCCGACACAAGTTTCTCTTTGAGACATTCAAAAGCAATCTTACAGGCTTCATCAAATAATAACACGCTGTCATTCTCTAGAAGTTTTCATAGTGGATGAGTTATCTTCGAGAAATCTTTGATAAATCGCTTGTAAAAGCCTGCTTGTCCTAGGAAGCTTTGGACACATTTAACTGAGACAGGGGGTGGTAGCTTGACAATTACCTCAACCTTTGCTTGATCTACTTGTATACCTTTCGCTAAAATTTGGTGTCCCAAAACAATCCCTTCTTTTACCATGAAATGACATTTCTCCCAATTAAGTACAAGGTTAGTTTCGACACACCTTTGTAAAACTTGTCCCAAGTGTTCAAGGCATTCATCAAATGAGTATCTAACTACAGAAAAATCATCCACGAAAACCTCCATAGAGTCCTCAACCATATCAGCAAAAATTGATAGCATACACCTTTGGAACGTTGCCGGTGCATTACATAGCCCAAAAGGCATGCGTTTAAATGTAAAAGTTCCATAGGGACAAGTGAAAGTCATCTTGTCTTTGTCCTCGGGGACTATAGAGATTTGATTGTACCCGGAATACCCATCAAGGAAACAATACCATCCACGCCCAGCCAACCTATAAAGTATCTGCTCCATGAAGGGCATGCGAAAGTGATCTTTCTCGATTGCAGAATTCAGCTTCCTATAGTCCATGCACACCCAACAACTGGTAACTTTTCGCATAGGTACAAAGTCACCCTTTTAGTTTTGAACCATGGTCATACCCCCCTTCTTTGGGAAACATTGAACTGGGCTTACCCACTTGCTATCCGCAGTGGGATAAACTACACCTGTATCTAACCACTTGATGATCTCCTTCTTGACCACTTCTCGCATTGGAGGATTCAACCTCCTTTAGTTCTCGACACTGGTTTTACAATCAACTTCCAACTGAATCTTGTGCGTACAAATACCGGGAGGAATCTCCACAATATCAGTAATTGTCCACCCAATAGCTTTAATCCACCTTTTCAGCACACTCACAAGTGCATGTACCTGCCCTTCAAGTAAATCAGCTGCAATGATCACCGACAAGGTATTATCAGCCCCCAAAAACACATATTTAATATGGGAAGGAAGAGCTTTTAATTCAAGCTTCGGGGGTGCTTCAATGGATGGCTTCGCGGGAGGAGTTTCTCTATTCTTCGAATCAATTTCACATTTAGAAGGAGCTTTTGAGTAACAACCTAAACCCTAAAACGCAGCCACTACTCCTTCATAATCTTGGATATCTACTCCATCATAGTTTGACATCACAGCAGCTAATGATTCACCAATACAAGCAATCTCGTTAATACTAGCTACTGCTTAATCGATCACATCAATAACCGACACCACATGGATGTCATTGGGTTGTTTCATAGACTTACATGCATTAAAGGTTACTTCCTGCTCATTAAATCTACACTTCAAGTGTCCGCTTTCCACATCGACAAGTGCTCTCCCGATAGCCAAGAACGGCCTACCAAGAATAATAGGGATCTCGGCTTCTATCTCACAATCAAGAATGACAAAATTCGTCAGAAAAATAAACTTGTCAACTCTGACAAGAATATCATAAAGAACATCAATGGGTTGCTTGATAGAACTATCCGCCATGAGAAGTCGAATTGTGGTAGACTTGGGCTCACCTAGCCCATGTTGTTTGAAAATAGCATATGGCATCAAGTTAATATTAGCCCCGAAATCACACAACGCTTTAAAAAATTTGAACACCCCAATAGTGCAAGGTATTGTGAAAGCTCCCGAATTATCCTTTTTAGCAACCACATTTGACATAATAGAACTACAATTATGGAATACTTCCACCATTTCAAAGTCCATACTTTTCTTCTTCGTGAACAATTCCTTCATAAATTTAGCATTGCCCGGCATTTCTAGTAGTGCATCCACCAAAGGGAGATTAATTGAGAGAGACTTAAAAACAGAAAGGAACTTTTGGAATTTTGCGTTGTCATCTCCTTTCTTCAACCTTTGTGGGAATGGAGGGTTAACCTTGGGCAACGGTTTGGGAGAAACTGATTTAGACATATCCTCCACTTTTGATTTATTGGTTCTACCGGAATTTACATCATTTGGAGGACCGACATTTTTGTTGGGCATATTATGGTTCACATCATCCTCAATACCATCATCATCATTCACACGATGTGGAATTTTACTCCGTTCAGCCCCGTTGTTCTCAACTACATCGCTACCCAAAACTTTTCCACTTTGAATCACAATTGCTATACATTGAGCATTCTCATTCTTTGGATTGGCTAAAGTGTCACTAAGAAAGCCACCAATTGGTCTCTAATTGAAGCTGAGTGAGAAGTGACTGTTTGATTTGGAGAAGAGAAATCAACCTTCATCTCCTTGAGTACTTTGTCTGACCCTTCCACCTTACGCAAAATATGAGCAAGCATTTCCTCAGTTCTGAAGCTTTCTGGGTCAGGCTTTGGTTCAGTAACTCTAGCACGATCATGTGGAGACACATATCAATCTCGCTCACCATCCCTCCAATTGGCACCTCGATCATGCCACTCACAATTATCTCTCCAACCACTACCTTGATCTTTGTTCTAACCTTGATTACCACCCGACTTTTGATAGCTCGGACGAGAACCCACCATTTGATTCGACACAAATTGGACTTCTTTGTTGTACATGGTTTCAAATGCAGCATCATCTGGGCTCATAGTAACTGCGTTAACGGCTTTGGATCCCACACCCATGACATGCTTTGTTAACAAGTCCATCTGAGTCATCATCTTGGCCATAATCGCATCACTTTCATGGTCTTTCTCAATTTACTCCTTTATCATTCCGACTATAAGAGGTGATACTTGATCTTCTCTTGTATGCCAAGCCCAGTTGATATTTGTCATATCATCAAGCAATTCTTATGCAACAGGAAGTGGCTGTCTCATGATTCTACCTTGAATCAAACGATCGGCAATAGACTTGTTTACTGAATCAAGGCTATGGTAGAGATATTGCAACTAAAAATTTCAGGCAACCCATGTGTAGGAAATTGTAAAAGAAGCTTTTGGAATCTTAGCCATGTCTCATGGATTGGTTCACCATCAAGTCTCTTGAAATTTTGAATACCATCTCTTAATTTCACCATCTTCGAAGGGGAAAAGAATCATTCAAGGAATTCTTCTGTTAGCTCCACCCAAGAAGTAATTGAATCTCTTGGTAATTCGGCCAACCCCTTCATTGCCTCCCCATTTAGAGAGAGACGAAACAACCGAAGTCGAATTGACTCTTGCGAGATGTTCTTGAATGTGAAAGGGCTGCACACATCCAAAAAGTTCTGAAGATGTTCATGGGAATCCTCATGAGAAAGTCCTCCAAATGAGCCTTTGATGTGCAACAGCTGAAGCATAGTTCCGGTAACATGAAAGATAACATTACCCATAGTAGGGGGCAAGCGTATAGCTCCAGCACTTCCCACTTGAGCTACATTGAACTCATTCAAATTACCAATGTCATTATCCACTCAACATATCTCATCATTCTGACCAACAACACTATCAGCGTCACTCATGTTTTCACCTGTTGAAAATAAACAACGAAAAGACTAATAAGTAAATTCGAATAAAATCAAACTAATTCACTCAAATACGTCGATAGAAGAATTCTAAATGGCACTCCCTGGCAGCGGCGCCTTTTTTGATAACGCTCAACTACACCTATCACAATTCAAAAATGTAGGCAGTCGTTAGCAATATAAACCCAACGAGGAGTTGGGGTCGATCCCACGAGGAATGGCACAGAGTATAGTATTCAAATACGAAGTACTAAAGTGATCTAGCCTTTTGTAGAGATAAACAACTGAATTGATGCATAATGTAAATCGCCAAGTTTAAATTATCGATAGAAAAGAGTTTTAAATGATTAATTTGAACCAACACGAGCTAAAGAGAGATTTAACCAATAAAGACTTTGGGACCTTAGGGGTGTGTGAGTGTTCAAATACAAATTTCACTAAATGGGTCATTACGAATTGCGTAAAAGTGCTGAAACATAATGGGTAGGTAAGATTAAAACTATGGTAGCTATTTCGCAATCAACTACCATGCTTTCAATTGGGTCATACCAAAGCCCAACAGGCAATACAATATGAAACACAATCTAGCACCTTAATCAAACTCACTTTAACAAGCTGAGTAGTATAAGTGAGAACTCATACGACCATCAGTTAATAACTCCACTCAATTGCACCTTCAACAAGCATACAAAGAGATATAGACTACAACTGAATTTTCAACTTCAATTAATAAAATAAAAACATAAATTATCAACATTACCCATTCTATTTATTAATTTCATTCAGCAATCCATAAGATCCATAAGCTAATTAGGCATTTGAACACATAATCACACCCCTAAGGCAATGGGGTTTTAGACATTCATATTAATAATGAAGAGATAGTTACCAAAAATATTAGCCATTGATTTTCCAAGTCTCCAAGCAACAAATACAATCAACTAAAATTTACCCAAAGTGCAATTCAAAAGAATTCACAAGAATAGGTCACCAACTCAATTCAAGTGCAATGTACTTTCTATGTTTTAGTTTCAGTTCCTCTCTCCCAGCTCTCTCTGTAAATTCAATTCAAAAATTCCTTTTTATAGTATCCCAAAAACTCCATAAGATTTGAATTTCAGGGTCAATCAGCGGCATTAGTCGGGCTCGCCCTTCCACTCGGCGATGCACCGAGTTGCTTGACCTCACCTTTTAATTCTTGACTTCAGTACTGATTTTATTCTGGAACATTAGGTGAGGTGCATCGGGCTCTCCATCTTGATCGGTGAATCACCCTCTGATCCTTCAGCTCACCGACTTGACTTACATTTACCCTTTATTTGCTGGAATTTTAGGCGAGCATGCATGCACTCTGTGACTCGATGGCTTGCCTTTGGCGATCTTCACCCTTCTTTTTCTTTCAACTTTTGCATTCTTTGGGCTTCTTTTTGCATCATATTGCCCTTTCCTCATTCCAAGTCCTTCACGTTGCACACATACGATTTAACATTAGGTATAGGTGTGAAATGGGCATTAAGGACACTAATTCGGCATAATCGAAGCTATAAATCAGTCAAATATACCGACTCATCAATGCGACAATGAGGAGATCTCATCTAGAGACTTCCAAAGTCGGCACTAGTGGGGTTTCTTCAGACTCAACTATTCCTCCCATAGATGTTCAGTGCACAAATGCCTCGATTGATGCTACTTTCATCCTTCTATGTCATTTTTGCCTGGTACTAATGCCCAAGCAGATGCCATCCCTTCTGAGCATCAGAACCAGAGTACTTCACAACCATATCTTGTTTGGGGGATCTTTTTTGCATTTTCCTCCCATCATTACCTTTGATAGAATTAAGGATGCTGCTACTTTAGTTTTTGTGGGATGAGGGCACTTGTTCCTATCTTCCATTTTGTGAGTGTAGTTTGTTATTTCCCATTTTATTTTGAGATATTTGTAGCATTTTTTGTTTTCTATATGATAGTTGGTTGGTTTGACTCATTTTGTCTCTCTCTACTCATTGCCCCATAATTTTGGAGTTTTGAATGATTGAGAATGCTTTTGTTTACATTGTTGATGTTCGAGGATTGATTGTGTTCAATATCAATGTCTGGGATAGTACTCATGATGAGAAATGTGTTTTGTGTTGATGTTGCAAGAAGAAGTCCGCGTGGCGGTGCTTTTGAATGATATTTCTGATTCTTGTGTTGAGTATTGCGTATTGATGTGAGCTATGCAATAAACATCACATGCGGGATTTTTGATTTTTGAGAGATGTGCTAAATGATTGCATTTGAAGTGCCATGTGTGGTGAGGTCCTACTTGGAAGCATGCTTGTTTAGTCACAGAATTGGCCTTGTTAGTCCAATTGTCTAGCCTTGAAGAATGCAAGAAATGATCTTGGGCAAATTTTTTTTAGAGGGAATCCAATTATTCATACCTTTTGTGACTACCTTGTGAGGGTGTGCAAACATCTTGGTACCATTTGAACCTAAACCATTTTTTGTCAACATTGTTCAAACCTCTTGAGCCAAATTGTCCCTAACTTCTCACCAATAAATCCTTTTCTAAACATAGGTTTTTTTGAATAGCCAACTTTGGCCAAATGCGTAAGTTGGGTGTTGAAAGGAAGGAGGAAAGAAAACAAAGTGTAAAGTGAAGAAAGAAAAGTGAGACTCAACTTTAAAGTTTGGTACAAAAAGAAGGAACATTGCTTATAAAAATAAGTGAGCAAAAATTTGAAAATTGAAATTAAAAAAATAAAGTGTCATGAAATAAAAGGGGTGTCCAATAAATTGAGTGAAAAAATGAGGTTTGAGTCTCCAAGTGAAAAGAATGAAAAGAACTTGAGAAGAGGTGAAGATGAGTACAATAATGCTTCGAAAAGGTGATGTCACTAAGCAAAATTAACCATACCATTACCCTCAGCCCCATTACAAGCCTAAAAAGACTCTTGACATCTGGCATAAACTAGGTTGTGCGATGATTGAAAAATATGGGCAAACCTATGGGATGAAGCGTGCATGTATTTCTTTTTCGGAGAGTGAAAGTTTTATTGGTTCCTAATTTCGTTATTGATATGCTTTGTGAGAACATTAAATAATTTTTGATGTGAGGGCACTTGAATACATTTCCTGAAACATTGTTTGCATTAGAAAGGAAGCACTAGTGAGCTTGAGCTTGGATTGATACCGGCTAGTAATCATTATATTTTTTTGAGCATAATTCAATGTTGCATATGCTTGATAGTAGTCTTGAGGTAGCACTTACGTGTTAGCTCTCATTGAGAATTATTGTAGAACCCTTGTTGACTAATCATGTTCTTGATTTACTTGAGGACAAGCAAAAGTTAAAGTTTGACGTGATGATGAGTGGCAGATTTCCACTCATTTGAGGCCTTTTTAGTTCAACAATTGGGTCGTCAATGCCTAATTATGTCCTATTATGATGATATTTTGATGATTTACAGCTATGAAGGCTACAGGACAAGCAATGATGAATACAAGAAAAAGAGACTAAAAACATAAAAAGGAGTATCTAACTCAAAACTGGTAGTCACCAAACCAAAAGGGTGGATCGCCTAACTAGCCTTACCTCATAAAAGATGACAGTGTTAAGAATGAAAATATTCAAGGCAGGTTGGTGGACTTAAGATGAAACAATGATTCACCAAAGCTGAATGGGCAAACTAGAAATCCATCGCCGAAGGTGACAGACTCCTGAGTAAAAATGAAAGCTGAAAGGGCGAACAAGCTGGTAATCAGTGATCTACCAAATGTAAAAAGGCTAACGCAATTGAGTTCACCAACTGAGATTAAAACACTTGAATCCTGAAGTAAGAGAAGGGTGAGGATAAAAGCAATCAGTTATCCACCAAATCAGTAAAGCGAGCCCAACTAATATTACCGAACAAGTAGGATCAGTCTTTGGTATTGGCATAGTTTTCATAACGTAATAGATATCATTTGATTATCCAGATGGCACCATTTGAGGCATTATATGGTAGGAGGTGTCATTCTCCAGTGAGTCTATTTGATGCTTTTAAGATTAGACCATGGGGCACCAACTTGTTGAGAGATACAATGAATAGTGTTCGTGTGACCCAAGAGTGACTATGTACTGCCTAGAGTAATAATAAGAACTTTGATGATTGGAGTTTTTTCCTTTAGAGTTCATGGTTGGTCATCGTGTTTTTTCTACAAGTTTTGCCCATGAAGGGCGTGATGAGATTCGGGAGGAGGGGAAAGCTTAGCCCAGGTTCATCGGCCCATTTGAGATTCTGAGGTGTGTATGAGAAGTGGCTTATGAGATAGCCTTACCTCCAGCTCTTTTGAGTGTTCTCCTATGTTTCATGCCTCTATGTTAAGTAGTTGTTTTATCGATGAGTCTCATGTGCTTTAGTGGGATACGGTGCAGCTTGATGGGTCTTTGACTTTGTGGTAGGAGCATGTGCCTATTCTAGAGAGGAAGGTTCTGAGGTTGCGGTCTTGGAAGACACCACCAGTGAAGTTTATGTGGATGAACCATCCCGTCGAGGAGGCTACTTTGGAGGCCGAGCTTGACTTATGGACCTAGTATCCTCAACTTTTTTAACCTTCAAATAATTCCCTTGTTTTAATTTTGAGGGTGAAAGTCATTTTATTAGTTGATGTTGAAATGAACCACTAGGTTATTTCTGTACTTTTATTGTTTTTTCCCTTCCCGTAGCTTCCTTATGGCTTTTGTGTGGTGGTTGGGCGATATGCTTCCCAATGTGGACAGATGAGATTTTTAGTGATTTTGCCATTTTAAAATATTAAGGTGTGAATGAGATGACTTTAGTCAACATCAAAAGATTATGATGTCGGATCAGAATTCTATTAGTTCCATTCGCTACGGAAGGGTGATTTTATTTAAGTGTGATGGTTGGTTAAAGTTTCGAGGCTTTTATATTGAGGTCGGCGATTAGACATTTTAGGTTTAGAGTTGTCACGACCTAAAGTACCCCGTAGATGTGACATGGCATAAAAGACACAAAAAGGGCCTATACAAGCCACTTAGCATACATCATACAAGATAATGGTAGATAAGAGTTCAAAAGTCAAGCTATATATCAAAGAGTTGACAAAAGAAGAGGAAGTCTAACATAGTCTCAAAGCCATTTTATAAATCAATGAAATAAACGTGGGACGTAACCCATGCATGTTCTAAAGTAAAAGGGCATAAAACTATAAATGTGGCATTATCCTCGATGTATGAGGACTCACAAGGTCTTCTTCATCACGATACCACGATCTAGCCACGAAAGGATGAAGAAGAGCCGGATCCTACATTTGTGAGAACATGTAGGCAAGAGTATGCATTAGTACAAAGAATGTACCAAATATGATAACTACGCATAGAGATTATAAAAACATGCTAAAAAGGGGCTATTCATAAGGTACAATGATGAAATTAAATCATATGATGACATGATGAAAAACATGAGTTAAAAACCATGGTCAATGCAAGTGAATCATCTTTCTAAATAATACTTCCTAGAAAAGCCCTTTGGGAAAGTAACAATAGTTCATTATGTGGGAGATTAGCCTTAACCGACATAGACCATGTGAGCTATAACATGGCATCCGGTGTCTACCCCACACCGAAAAGAGATGTCCTTCCTTGACAAGGTAAGAACCATAACTTCAAGCTTAAGTGGATCCACTAGCTAATGTCTATCTAAGACAATCATCCTATGGTGGCACATAGTTTATGGGATAAGGAGATTTCTACTAACAAAAACCCGACCTCTACTACGGGAGTACTTCCATCTCAATATCATCTCAGTGCTAAGCATAAATCCCACAGAATAGTCATAATTCATAATTCATCTTATCATTAGTAGACATGGGTAATCGCCTCTTGTCTTATCATTAGAATAGCTGCTTATCTTGATTCAAAGTTTAGTTGGAAAAATCCTTTCAACCCTTATGAATCCTTTATGTGAAAAAATCCTTTCACAACAACATCAATTCTTCACTCTCAAAGCAATCTTAAATCATCATAAATTTCATAATTGAACATGCATATATTCATAAAATCCACCTTCTAATCATTCATAACTTCATCATAGAACCATAGATTAGAAATCATAAATCAAGCATGGGTTAGTGGTAATTCTACATCAAATCATGCATAAAAAGACTTAAATTAATCAATTAGATCATAATTTGAAAGAATTCATTTGATAGAAGAAAACCCTAATTCTAATTGAATAATCTAACTTTAAAAAATTGAAGAATTTAGGAACCCTGTGGAGGAGAGGTCACCATATGTGAAAGCCATCATACCTTGATGCCAAAAGCTTGAAATCAATGTTGAATTTAGGAGACTTGACCTTGAAACCCTAGATCTTTTTCTTCTTCTTCTACCTTCTAGAGAGGGAAATATTTGGGGAAAACTTTTGGAGGGAGTTTGAAAGTGATTAGGATGGGTAGAATTAGGCTTAGAAGACTTTTATATGGTCTAGGATTATGAGTAAATTGCTTAAGATTAGGAATAGATAAATTAGGGAAAACACCAAAAAACCCTTAAAATAACTGTCGGACCTCCATCTACGATTTCGACCTACGGTCCATAGGTCCAGCTCTGAACCGTCATGTCAAAATGTAGAAAGATTCAGAGACTACTCATTTTGGACTTCAAACGATGGAAAACATGTATGGTTTGTAGGTCCATTGATGGACCGTACATAGAAACCGTAAACTTCAATTTAAGGCTGGAAATTATACAATGTCTGGGAGAGACCTACGAGATCTATCTACGACTCGAAGAAGCAATGACGGACCGCCTTATTGAGTCGTAGAAAGGTTTCTGAGAGTTGACATTTTCATAAAAGTTAACCTTGCCATATACGGTTCCCACCTACGGACCGTAAGTTCACCTACAGTCCGTAGATGGCTTCCATCAGCACTGGCACCAGTTCTGAAAAAAACTAGAAATTCCTTCTTATCAAATCCGAGGTGCTACAATAATTCCCCATTTGGAACATTCATCCTCAAACGGGAATAAAGACATCCTAAGCAGGGTAGAACTAAATCTAACAACCCAACATGAATGCAATAAAAAAAATGCACATATCTGAGTAGAAAAATATCAAATCAAAGCTAAAGAATGTTTGAAACGTCATTTCATAGGGTCTATCTGCAACATAATATGCAACATAATATCATTTCATAGGGTCAATGCACATAAACATGAAGAAATCAATCAAGTTAACATATTTTTTCAAATTTTAAGCTTTTCATGAACATGCATAATTGAGGAATCATTGGAACATCTAAAACATATGAGACCTAAAGAGTGAACCATGAGGAACTAAATACCTCAAGGTAGAGTAGGGACGGCGGGAAAGAGAGAAGGATAACGGGACATCATATCGGCCTCGGCCTCCCAATTAGCGCCCTTAACTAACTGATTCCTCCATAGAACCTTTACGTAAGAAACTTCTTAACTTGCCGGTCCAAAATCTCAACCGGAACCTCTTCGTAAGAAAGACTTTCCTTTATGCCAAGACTTTCCAATGGTACTATAGATGCAGGATCATCAACACATTTCTTCAATAAGGAGACATGGAAAACCGAATGTATTGATGCCAAGTCATTAGTCAATTCAAGTTCAGAAGCAACCTTACCAATACGCCTCAAAATCTAATCTGGGCCCATATAATGGGGATTAAGTTTTCCTTTCTTCCCGAACCTCATTACACCATTCATGGGTGCGTTTTTCAGGTAGACCCAGTCATCAGCATCAAATGCTAGATCTCTCCTCCTAACATCAGCATAGGACTTTTGTCGACTTTGAGCCATTTTCAACCTTTCTCTAATAAGCTGAACTTTCGCCATAGCCTCATGTACTAACAAGAGACCTATCAAAGCGACTTCACCAACTTCAAACCAACCTATAGGAGATCTACACCTCTTACCATAAAGAGCCTCAAATGGAGCCATACCAATACTCGAATGGTAGATATTATTATAAGCAAACTCAATCAAAGGTAAATGATCATCACAATTACCTTTTAAGTCAATCATACAAGCACTCAACATATCTTCAAAAATTTTGATAGTACGCTCCGCTTGCCCATCGGTTTGAGGATGAAAAATCGTGCTAAGTTTAACACGGATACCAAGGCCCTTTTTGAAATATTTCAAAAATAAAGAAGTGAATTGAGTATCACGATCGGATATAATGGATAGGGAACTCCGTGCAACCTAACCATATCCCTTAGGTACAACTAGGCATAATCTTGCGCTGAATAAGAAATCTTGACGGGAATGAAATGAGCCGATTTCGTCATACGATCCACAATAAGCAAAATCGAGTCATGTCATCGCCCGATGATGGTAAACAAACAATAATGTCCATATTCAAATTTTCACATTTCCAAGTAGTAATGCAAATGTCTTGGGACAAACTTCCTGGCATTTGATGCTCAACGTTTACTTCCTAGCAATTAGGACACTTAGCCACAAATTCTGCAATGGCCTTCTTCATCCCATTCCACCAATAGACCTCCCGCAAATCATGGTATATCTTGGTGGTTCCCGGGTTAATGGAATATCGGGAACTATGGGCTTCCGATAAAATATACTCCCTAAAGTTATCAACATTCGGAACACACAAACGACCTTGATATCAGAGTGCACCATCTCCCCCTTAGGAGAAAACCTCAATGAACCTTTTGAGCACCGCTTCCTTCAATTTCATCAAGATTGGATTGAGACTTTGCTTTGCTTTCACATCCGACACAAAAGATGATTCTAATCCTTTATGAACCATAACACCACCTTTAGTGGAATCGACCAACCGTACACCCAATCGGGCCAACCTATGGACATCTCGAACCAACTACTTCTTATTATCCTAAATATAAGCAACGCTACCCATGGATAACCGACTAAGGACATCTGCCACCACATTCACCTTGCCGAGGTGATAGAGGACACTCATGTCATAGTCCTTTAGTAACTCAAGCTACCTCCTTAGGCAAAAATTCAGATCCTTTTGCTAGAACACATATTGCAAAACTCTTGTGGTCGGTGAAAACATCAACATGAACACCATATAAATAATGTCTCTAAATCTTTAAGGAAAACACAACCGACGCTAGTGAACTCATGGATAGGATAGTCCTTTTCATGAATCTTAAGTTGTCTTAAAGCATAAGAAATGACTTTCCCATTATGCATAAAGACACATCCCGACCCAATTCTTGAGGCATCACAATAAATTACAAATCCATCAGACCCTTTTGGTGAAGTCAATATCGGAGCGGAGGTAAGTCTATCTTTCAATTATTGGATGCTCTTTTCACATGCTACGAACCATTCAAACTTAACTTTCTTTTGGATCAATGCCGTCAATGGAGAGGCAATCGAAGAGAACCCTTCGACAAACCTTCTATAGAAACCAGCCAAACCTAAAAAACTTTGAAATTCTGAAGGGGATAGAGGTCTAGGACAACTCTTAACCGCATCCGTCTTCTTAGGATCTACCTCAATACGTTTACCAAAAACAATGTGACCAAGAAAAGCCACGGACCTCAACAAAAACTCACATTAACTAAACTTTGCAAAGTGTTGTTTGTCCTTGAGGACTTGCAGTACAATCTTCAAATGATTGGTATGCTCATCGTCACTCCTTGAGTAAATCAAAATATCATCGATGAACAGAATCACAAACATATCTAGGTATCGTCTAGACAATTCATCAAATCCATAAATGCGGCATAAGCATTTGTCAAGCCAAACGACATTACTAAGAATTTCAAATTAACATATCTAGTCTGAAAGGCCATCTTCAAAATATAATCTTCCTTCACCCTAAATTTGTGATAACCCGACAAAAGGCCAATCTTCGAGAAGTAAATTGCTCCTTGAAGTTGATCAAACAAATCATCTATCCTGGGGAGAGGATACTTATTCTTAATAGTAACCTTATTCAATTGACGATAATTGATATACATACAGAGTGAACAATCTTTTTTTTCGAACAAGCAAGACTGGGGCACCCCATGGAGATATACTCGGTCAGATAAAGCCTTTATCTAACAAATCTTTCAATTGTTCCTTCAATTCCTTAAGTTCAGCTGGAGCCATTCGGTGAGGAGGAATAGAGATAGGTTGCGTATCTCGGAGAAGGTCAATACCAAAGTCTATTTCGCTTTTTGGAGGAACACCAGGTAAATCATCGAGAAACAATTCTGAAAACTCATTAACAATGGGGACTGACTGAAATATAGGGGTTTTGGAATCCATACCCTAACCCAAACAAGATAGTATAAGTAACCCTTAGAAAGCATCTTTCTAGCGTTAAGACAAGAAACAAATCGACTCCTAATCATACAATTTCCCCCTTTCCACTCTAGAATGAGTTCATTTGGAAATTGGAACTTGACCACTCGGGTTCTACATTCAAGTGAAACATAACATGAATACAATCAATCCATCCCAAGAATAACATCAAACTCTAACATATCAATCTCTAAAAGATCAACATAAGTGACTCTATGGAATAATGAGACGAGACAATTTCTATAGACTCTCTTAGCCACTATAGATTCACATATAAGAGTAGAGACATAAAAAGGATCTAACAACACATTTGTAAGAACATCAAACTTTATAGCCACATAAGGCGTCACAAAAGCCAATGAAGCACCGGGCTCAAGCAAAGAATAAGCATCAAGATTAAAGACTTTGAACATATCGGTAACCATTTCGCGAGAACCCTCTTGCTCATGACAAATTTTGATTGCACAGAAACAGTTTTACTTTGGAGCATTCAAACCTGAACTAGTAGGCGGAGATTGTCTACCTTCTCTTCCCTTAGCCATAAGTGATAGACAAACCCTTATTTTATGACCACTCTAACCACAATCGAAGCAGTCATCCATACCAGTTAAGCATTTACCCTCATTTTTATTTCCACATTTAGCACAAGTAGTCAATGAAAATACACCACCGTTCCCTCCTAGAGGCTTAGGATTAGACACCCTATAATTGTTGAACTTAGGAGGAGCATTGGAGGAACCTTGATTGCAATACCTTTGTCAAAACTTAGAACGACCATATCCATCGGACCTTGTGTGGGAAAAGTCACCATCTTCGATCTTCGACCACTTCGCCTCCCTTGAATTTTCCTTTAGTTTCTTCTCTTCTATTTGTTGAGCATGTACCATTAGACGAGAAATGTCTATATCATTGATAAGCAAAGCGGTACGACATTCTTTGACAACCATTTTGAACACCCCCGAAATAAACTTACTCATCCTTGCCCTAGGATCAGCAACCATAGTAGGAGCATACCTAGACAATTGTGTGAATTTCAAAGCATACTCCTTCACACTCATATTTCATTGATGAAGCTTAATGAACTCTAGCACCCTTGCTTCCTTCATCTCGAGGGGAAAGAAACTATCAAAGAAAGAAACCTTAAACTTCTCCCAATAAAGATGACCCGCATCAACCGCCCTCGCTTCCTTCCAATGGTTGAACCAAACTTGAGCAACACCCTTAAGTTGATAAGTAGCCAATTCATTCTTTTCCTCCGGCATCACACCCATGATCATTAGCACCTTGTACACCTCATCAATAAACTCTTGAGGTTCTTCCTCAACCTTGGAACCATAAAACTCCGGATAATTTATCCTAGTGAAGTCCCTAAGTCTAGATGCCACCGTACCCATATTTGAGTTCACGGGGACCACAGTCTTCCTATTGGCTTGAGCCATCATGGCTTTGACCAACACTTGAAAAGTAGCCCTAAACTCTACATTAGTTACTTGCGCAGCCAAAGGGTCGACGGAACTTGAGGAGATTCTTCAGGAGCTTCTTGTTCCACATTCTCTTTCTCATTCATCTGAGCATATGCCCTTTGAGTGGGCATATCCTGAAAAGCGTCAGATAGGGATTAGGAGAGAGAGATATAAAGTTAATCTCTCTCGCACGACTTTAGAATGATGAAATAAGTGGAGTTTCCTAAACATCTTATAGCCTCTCATTCATAAGTGTGGTGCACTTCACACTTATGAACAAGACTCTACTCGACGTTGCTTATGAGATATCATAGGACCTTTCTAAAACCTTGTGCTCTAAATACCAAGTTTTTCACTACCTAAAATACCCCTTAGGCATGACATGGCGTACAAGAACCCAAAAGGCCTTATACAAGCCACTTAGGATACATCATACATGATAAAGTAGATAAGAGTTCAGAAGATAATCTATATATCAAAGAGTTGACAAAAAAAGCAGAAAACTAACATAGTCTCAAAGCCACCAAATACATCAATGCAATGAACGTGAGACGTAACCCATACATGTTCTAAATTAAAAGGACATAAAACTATAAATGTGGCATTGTTCTCAAAGTATGAGGACTCACCAAGTCTTTTTAATCTCGATTCCATGATCTAGCCACAAAAGGATGGAGAAGAGCCGAATCCTACATTTGTGAGAACATGTAGGCAAGAGTATGCGTTTGTACAAAGAATGTACTATGTATGATAATGATGCATAGAGATTATAAAATCATGCTAAAAAGGGGCTAGTCATAAGATACAATGACCAAGTTATTTATCATATGATGACAGGATTAAAAACATGAGTTCAAAACCATGGTCAATGTAAGTAAATCATCTTTCTAAATAATACATACTTGAAAAGCCCTTTTTGAAAGTAACATTAGTTCATTATGTAGGAGATTAGCCTTAACTGACATAGACCATGTGAAGTATAACATGAAATCCGGTGTCTACACCTCACCGAAAAGAGGTGTCCTTGCTTGCAAAGGTAAGAACCATAACTTCTAGCTTAAGTGGATCCACTAGCTAATTTCTATCTAAGAAAATCTTCCTATGGTGGCACATAGTTTATGGGATAAGGAGATAGCTACTAAAAACTCGACCTCTACTACGGGAGGGCTTCCATCTGAATGTCCTCTCGGTGTTAAGCTAAAATCCCATGTAATAGTCATAATTCATAATTCATCTTATCAATGGTAGACATGGGTAATCATCTCTTGTCTTATCATTAGAATAGCTCCTTAATCTTGATAAAAAGTCTAGTTGAGAAAACCTTTCAACCCTTATGAATCCTTTATGTGTGAAAATACTTTCACAACAACATTAATGCTTCACTCTCAAAGAAATCTTAAATCATCATAAATTTCATAATTGAACATGCATATCTTCATAAAATCCATCTTTTGATCATTCATAACTTCATCATGGAACCATAGCTTAGAAATAATAAATCATGCATGAGTTCATGATAATTCAACTTCAAATCATGCAATTAACTCAATTCATGAATAAAAAGACTTAAATTAATCAATTAGATCATAATTTGAAAGAATCCATAAGATAGAAGAAAATCCTAATTCCAATTGAAGATTCTAACTTTACAAAATTGAAGAATTTAGGAACCCTTTGGAGTGAAGGACTCTATAGGTGAAAAGCATTATACCTTGGTGCCAAAAGCTTGAAATCAATGGTGAATTTAGGAGATTTGACCTTGAAACCCTAGATCCTTCTTCTTCTTTAAGCTTCTAGAGAGAGAAATATTTGGGGAAAACTTTGGGAGCAAGTTTGAAATTGATTAGGATGGGTAGAATTAGGCTTAGAAGACTTATATAGGGTCTAGGATTAGGAATAAACCGCCAAATATTAGGAATAGATCAATTTGGTAAAATAACAAAAAGCCCTTAAAATAACTACCAGACCTCCATCTACGGTTTCGAACAATGGTCCGTAGGTCCAATAACGGACCGTCTTATCCAACCGTAGAAAGATTCAGAGACTACTGATTTTGGACTTCAAACGATGGAACCCATATACAGTTTCTAGGTCCATTGACGGATCGTACATAGCAACCGTAAACTTCAATATAAGGCAGGAAATTTTACCATGTCTGGGAGAGACCTACGACATCTATCTACGACTCGTTGAAGCAATGGCGGACCGCCCTGTTGAGTCGTAGAAAGGGTTTTGAAACTTGACATTTTCAAAATGTTTACCTTGCCTTCTATGGTTCCCACCTACGGCTGGTAAGTCGACCTATAGTCCTTCAATGGCTTCTAATAGTACTGGCACCAGTTAAAAAAAAACCAAAAATTCCTTCATTTCAAATCCGAGGTGATTCAATATCTCCCCCTTGGGAACATTCGTTATCAAATGGGAATCATAACATCGTAAGGAGGGTAGAACAAAATCTAACAGCCCAACATAAATGCAATCACAAAAATGTACATATCCAAGGAGAAATAATCAACTCCTAGCTAAAACATGTTCGAAACATCATTTCATAGAGTCTATATGCAACATTATACAAATGCACATAAACATGAAGAAATTAATCACGTTAACACATTTTCTCAAATTTTAAGCTTTTCATGAACATGCATAAATGAGGAATCATGGGGACATCTAAGACACATGAGACCTAAAGAGTGAACCATCAGGAACCAAATACCTTAAACTAGAGTAGGGAAGGAGGGAAAGAGATAAGGATAACGGGACATCATATCGGCCTCGGCCTCCCAAGTAGCACCCTCAACTAACTGATTCCTCCGAAGAAGCTTTACGGAAGAAACTTCTTTATTTCCCAATTTTCGAACTTGCAGGTCCAAAATCTCAACTTGAACCTCTTCGTAAGAAAGATTCTCCTTTATACCAAGACTCTCCAATGGTACTATAGATGCTGGATCACCAACAAATTTCTCTAATAAGTAGACATGGAAAACCGGATGAATTGTTGCCAACTCATTAGGCAATTTAAGTTCATAAGAAACCTCACCAATACCCGTCAAAATCTAATATGGGCCCACATATTGGGCACTAAGTTTTCCTTTCTTCCCGAACCTCATTAAACCCTTCATGGGTAAGATTTTAAAGTAAACCCAGTCATCAACATAAAATTCTAGATCTCACTTCCAAACGTCGGCATAGGACTTTTGTCGACTTTGAGCCATTTTCAACCTTTCTCTAATAAGACGATCTTTCTCCATAGCCTCATGTACTAATTCTGGACCTATCAAAGTGATTTCGCCAACATCAAACCAAACTATAGGAGATCTAGACCTCCTACCATAAACCACATCAATTGGAGCCATACCAATACTCTAATGGTAGCTATTATTATAAGCAAACTCAAGTAAAGGCAAATGATCATTCCAATTACCCTTGAAATCAATCACATAAGCTCTCAAAATATCTTCCAAAGTTTTGATTGTATGCTCCACTTGCCCATCGGTTTGAGGATGAAAAACCGTGCTAAGCTTAAAATGGGTACCAAGGCCCTTTTGGAAAGATTTAAAAAATTGAAAAGTTAATTTAGTACCAGGATCGGATATAATGGATAGGAGCATTCCATGCGATCTAACCATCTCCCATAGGTTCAACCTGGCATAGCCTTCCACCGAATAAGAAATCATGATGGGAATGAAATGAGCCAATTTGTCATATGATCCACAATAACCCCATGGAGTCATGTTGTCTCCGGGTGCGTGGTAAACCAACACTAAAGCCCATATTCAAATCTTCCCACTTTCAAGTAGGAATGCAAATATCTTGGGACAAACCTCTTGGCATTTGATGCTCAACTTTCACTTATTTGCAATTTTGACACTTAGCAACAAATTTTGTAATGTCCTTCTTCATCCCATTACACCAATAAACCTCCCGCAAATCATGATACATCTTGGTGGCTCCCAGGTGAATGGAATATCAGGAACTATGAGCTTCTGATAAAATCGATAACCTCAAGTTTTCAATATTCGAAACATACAAATGACCTTGATATCGAAGTACACCATCTCCCCCTTTGTGAGAAAGCCTCAAGGGACTTTTTAAGCACCGCTACCTTCAATTCAATCAAGTTTGGATCAAGACCTTACTTTTCTTTCACATCCGACACAAAAGACGATTCTGAGCCATTATGAACAATAACACCACCTTTTGTGGAATCAACTAACCGTACCTCCAATCGGGCCAACCTATGGACATCTCGAACCAACTCCTTCTTATTATCCTCAATATGAGTAACACTACCCTGGATAACCTAATAAGGGCATCCGCCACTACATTCACCTTTCTAGGTGATAGAGGACGCTCATGTCATAGTCCTTTAGCAACTCAAGCCACCTCCTTTGGCGAAGATTGAGATCCTTTAGCTTGAACACATATTGTAAACTCTTGTGGTCACGGAAAACATCAGCATGAACACCATATAAAGAATGTCTCCAAATCTTTAAGGCAAAGACAACCGCCGCTAGTTCCAAGTCATGGGGAGGATATTTCTTTTCATGAATCTTAAGTTATCTTGAAGCATAAGCAATGACTTTTCCATTCTGCATGAGGACATATCCCAACCCAATTCTTGAGGCATCACAATTAACTACAATTCCATCAGACCCTTCCGGTAAAGTCAATATCGGAGCGGAGGTAAGCGTATCTTTCAATTCTTGGAAGCTCTTTTCACATTTTTCGGACCATACAAACTTAACTTTATTTTGGGTCAACTCCGTCAATAGAGAGGCAATCGAAGAGAACCCTTCCACAAATATTCTACAGTAACAAGCCAAACCCAAGAAACTTCGAATGTCTGAAGGGGATCGAGGTCTAGGTAACTCTTAACAACATTTGTCTTCTTAGGATCTACCTCAATACCTTTACTAGAAACAATGTGACAAAGAAAAGTCACGGACCTCGACCAAAATTCACAATTACTAAAGTTTGCAAAGAGTTGTTGGTCCTTGAGGACTTGTAGTACAATTCTCAAATGATTGGTATGCTCATCCTCACTCCTTAAGTAAATCAAAATATCATCGATGAACACAGTCACAAACATATCTAGGTACCATCTAAACACCTTATTCATCAAATCCATAAATACGGCTAGAGCATTTGTCAAACAAATCGACATTACTAAACATTCGAAATGACCATATCTTGTTTGAAAGGCCGTATTCGGAATGTCATCTTCCTTCACCCTCAATTGGTGATAACCTGATTGAAGGTTAATCTTGGAGAAGTAACTCGCTCCTTGAAGTTGATCAAACAAATCATCTATCATTGGGAGAGGATACTTATTCTTAATAGTAACCTTATTCAATTGACCATAATCGATACACATACGGAGTGAACCATCTTTCTTTCCAACAAACAAAATTGGGGCACCCAACGGAGAGATACTCGGTCAGATAAATCATTTATTCAACAAATCTTTCAATTATTCCTTTAATTCCTTATGTATGGCTGGAGCCATTCGATAAGGAGGAATAGAGATAGGTTGCGTATCTAGGAGAATGTCAATACCGAAGACTATTTCCCTTTGGCGAGGAACTCCGGGTAAATCATTGGGAAAAACCTCTTGTAACTCATTAACAACGGGGACCGACTCAAAGTTTGGGGTTTCAGAATCCCTATCCCTAACCAGCACAAGATGGTATAAGCAACCCTTAGAAGTCATCCTTCTAGCGTTATAACAAGAAACAAATCGACTTTTAATCATATAATTTCCCCCTTTCCACTCTAGAATGAGTTCATTTGGAAATGGTAATTTGACCACTCGAGTTCTACAATCAAAAGTAGCATAACATGAATGCAACCAATTCATCCCAAGAATAATATCGAAATCTATAATATAAAACTCTACAAGATCAACATGAGTGACTCTATGGAATAAGGACACGAGACAATTTCTATAGACTCACTTAGCCACTATAGATTCACCAATAGGAGTAGCGACAGTAAAATGATCTAACAACACATCTGGAAGAACATCAAACCTCTAAGCCACATATGGCGTCATAGAAGACAAGGTAGCACCGGGATCAAGGAAAGTATAAACATTAAGATTAAAGACTTTCAACGTACCGGTAACCAAATCAGGAGAACCCTCTTGGTCATGACGAGTTTGGAGTGCATAGAACCGGTTTTGGTTGGGAGCATTCAAACCAGAACAACTAGGTGGAGCTTGTCTACCTTCTCTTCCCTTAGCCATAAGTCATGGACAATCCCTTATCTTATGACCACTCTTACTACAACTGAAGCAGCCATCCGTACTGGCTAAGCATTTACCCTCATGTTTCTTTCAACATTTAGAACAAGTTGTCGATGAAAATCCACCACCATTCCCTCCTTTAGGCTTAGGATTAGACACCCAATCTTTGTTGAACTTAGGAGGAGTATCGGAGGAACCTTGACCGGAAAACCTTTGTTGAAACATAGAACGACCATATCTATCGGACCTTGTGTGGGAAAAGTCAACATCCCCGATCTTAGCCCTCTTCGCCTCCCTAGACTTTTCCTTATGTTTCCCCTCTTCTATTTGTTGATCATGTACCATTAGACGAGAAATGTCCATATCATTAATAAGCATAGCGGTACGGAATTCTTTGACCACCATTTCAGACACTTCAAAAATGAACTTACTCATTCTTGTCCTAGGAACAACAACCATAGTTAGAGCATACCTAGACAATTGTGTGAATTTAAAAGTGTACTCCTTCACACTCATGTTTCCTTGACGAAGGTTAATGTACTCTAGGACCCTTGCCTCCCTCATCTTAAAGGGAAAGAACCTATCAAGGAAAGCAACTATAAACTTCTCGCAATCAAGAGGACCCACATCAACCACCAACTATTCCTTCCATTGGTTGAAAAAAACTTGAGCAACACCCTTAAGTTGATAAGTAGCCAATTTTCCCTTCTACACCGGCATCACACCCATGATCATTAGCACTTTGTACACCTCATCAATAAACTCTTGAGGATCTTCCTCAACCTTGGAAACATTAAACTCTAGAGGATTCATCCTAGTGAAGTCCCTAACAGTAGATGCCAATGTATCCACATTTGGGTTCATGGGGATCACAGCCTCCCTATTGGCTTGAGCCATCATGGCATGGGCCAACACTTTAAAAGTAGCCCGAACTCCGCATTAGTTACTTGCTCGGCCAAAGGGTTGACCGAAACTTGAAGAGCTTCTTGAGGAGCTTCTTTTTCTACATTCTCTCTCGCATTCCTCTTACAATATTCCCTTCGAGTGGGAATATCCTGCAAAGCATCGGATAAGGATTAGGAGAGAGAGATATAGAGTTAAACTCTATTGCACCACTTTAGAATGATGAAAGAAGTGGAGTTTCTTAAACATCTTATAGCCTCTAATTCGTAAGTGTGGTGCCCTTCACACACATGAACAAGACTCTACTTGATGTGGCTTATGAGACATCCTAAGACCTTTCTAAAACCTTGTGCTCTAAATGCAAAGTTTGGCATGACCTAAAGTACTCCCTAGACATGACACGGTGTACAAGAACCTGAAAGGCCCTATACAGGACACATAGCATACATCATACCAGATAATGGTAGATAAGAGTTGAAAAGACAAACTATATATCAAAGATTTGACAAAAGTAGCAGAAGTCTAAATAGTCTCAAAGCCATCTAATACATCAATTAAATGAACGTGGGATATAACCCATACATGTTCTAAAGTAAAAGGACATAAAACGGTAAATGTGGCATTGTCCTCGAAGTATAAGGACTCACCAAGTCTTCTTAATCACAATACCACGATCTAGCCACAAAGGATAGAGAACAGCAAGATCCTACATTTGTGAGAACATGTAGGCAAGAGTATGCGTTAGTACAAAGAATGTACCAAGTAAGATAACTATGCATATAGATTATAAAATCATGCTAAAAAGTGGCTATTCATAAAATACAATGAAAAAGTTAAATCGTATGATGACATGATGTAAAACATGAGCTGAAAGCCTTCGTCAATCCAAGTAAATCATCTTTCTAAACAATAAATACTTGAGAAGCCCTTTTTGAAAGTAACATTAGTTCATAATATGGGAGATTAGACTTAACCGACTTAGACCATGTGAGCTATAACATGGAATTCGGTGTCTACCCCACACCGAAAAGAGGTTTCCCAGCTTTCCAAAGTAAGAACCATAACTTCTACCTTAAGTGGATCCACAAGATAATGTCTATCTAAGACAATCATCCTGTGGTGGCATATATTTTATGGGATAAGAAGATTTCTACTAGAAACCCGGCCTCTACTACGGGCGAGCTTCCATCTCAATATCCTCTCGGTGTTGAACATAAACCCCACGGAAAAGTTATAATTTATGATTCATCTTATCATTAGTAGACATAGGTAATCACCTCTTGTCTTATCATTAGAATAGCTCCTTAATCTTGATTCATAGTTTAGTTGAGAAAACCCTTCAACCCTTATGAATCCTTTATCTGAGAAAATACTTTCACAACAACAACATCAATGCTTCACTCTTAAAGCAATCTTAAATCATCATAAATTTCATGATTGAGCATGCATATCTTCATAAAATCTATCTTTTGATGATACATAACTTCATCATGGAACCATACCTTAGAAATCATAAATAAAGCATGGGTTCATGGTAATTCAACTTCAAATAATGCAATTAATTCAATTCATGCATAAAAAGACTTAAATTAATCAATTAGATCATAATTTGAAAGAATCCATACGATAGAAGAAAACCCTAATTCCAATTGAAGAATCTAACTTTACAAAATTGAAGAATTTAGGAACCCTATGGAGGAAAGAACTCCATAGTTGAAAGCCATCATACCTTGATTCCAAAAACTTGAAATCAATGGTGAATTTAGGAGACTTGACCTTGAAACCCTAGATCTTCTTTTTCTTTTTCAAGCTTCTAGAGAGAGAAATATATGGGGAAAACTTTTGGAGGGAGTTTGAAAGTTATTAGGATGGGTAGAATTAGGCTTAGAAGACTTATATAGGGTCTAGGATTAGGACTAAACCGCCTTAGATTAGGAATAGATCAATAAGGGAAAAGACCTAAAAGCCCTTAAAATAATTGCTGGACCTCCATCTACAGATTTGACCTACAGTCCGTTGGTCCAACTACGGACTGTCCTGTCCAACCGTAGAAAGATTCAGACACTACTGATTTTGGACTTCAAGTGATGGAACCCATGTACGGTTCGTAGGTCCATTGATGGATCGTACATAGAAACCATAAACTTCAATTGATGGCTGGAAATTTGACCAAGTCTAGGAGAGACCTACGAGATCTATCTGAGACTCGTAGAAGCAATGACCGACCTCCTTGCTAAGTCGTAAAAAGGGTTCTGAAACTTGACATTTTCACAAAGATTACCTCTCCATCTACAGTTCCCAACTACAGCCCGTAAGTTGACCTACGGTCCATAGTCGGCTTCCGTCAATACTAGCACCAATTTTGAATAAAACCATAAATTCCTTCGCAAATGGTTGACTCACCCAGCCTCCACGTTTGTGGGCCTCTGCCACGTTTGTAGAAGGTCAGCTTGCTTGACTTCCACGTTCGTATGGGGCCTCCATGTTTGTGAAGGCTAGTGAACTGACACTTCAATCTTATTAAAACACTATTTCAACATGCAATTGTCTCATTCAAAACTTAGTATTGGGCGATTCTTGTAGGAGTGCATCTAGATAGTTTGTGGACACGTATTCGGGTAGTCGTTGAATCTTTCATTTTCCTTGGTAATTTCCATCAATTCCCCTAATTCACCATTTTTTATTCTTGTTGAGCTAAATTAATGGGGGGATTATTTTGGCTTGATGATGGCTCAGATTGTACCCGTTTTGGGATCAACTTCCTTGAGAAGTATAGACTAATGGAGTCAATTTTGTGACTCTGTGCACGATTCCCATGATTGATTTTTTGGGTTTTATTTTCAATTTCAAATTCCTTTATTGACTTACGTATCATTGTGTTTTTTGCATTGATATGGTTTTTTTGATAGCTTGACATCATTCAGAGGCCCTTCGAAAGGGAAAAACGCCCGTGTTATAGTTCATGTCTAGTTTCGGCACTAAGGTACGCTATGATTTCCCTTTTTTAAACTTGGCTCATCTAAATTAATAGTATTTTGAGTAAAATTATATGATTAGTTTGGAATTTAGAATTAATATTGACTTATTTTATCCCTAGCAAACTTATGGCCATTATTAGGTTACTTAGTGTAGTTTTAGTCAAAAAGGCTTACTTTAAGTTAATCCTTGTGTCTTATATCGTATAGTATCCCTTGAAATGGCTTCTTAATGGCTTGAAACATAGGTTGCCATGTGTTTTGGTATATTTGAATTGGTTTGTTGGTTGTGTGGTGATGAGTGGGTGATTTTGACTCATTTGGAGTCCTTTTCTTTGTGATTTTGTGGTACTTAAGTAGAGGAAGAGGCTAATTTTCCTTTGAATGTTGTGTTTCAGGTACATGTTGGTTAAAAAGGAACTTTGATGAAATATAATGGGAATTGGGGAAAAATAGAGCTAAAAACACAAAAATTGGATCTGGCAGTGAAGTGCACTCCGCGCTCTCCACGAACGCGGAGAGCTGGGCGCGACCGCGGAGTGCAAGCCAGCTGTAAAGCGTGAACACGAGACAGCCTCCGTAAACGCGGAGTGCAACTTCTCAGAGTACCGTGAACGTGTAATTTTTTGACTGGCGTATGGGCATTTTTTGAAACTTCACATTTTTACACCAAATTCACCATATACACTGTTTCACAACCATTTTGAGGATACAATTAAGAGATTAACAAACATAATTGAATAGAGAACACAAAGAATAGGGAGAAGAACCTTGGGGATTGAGGCTTGGGAATATCTTTGAGATCAAGATTCGTCAACAAACACCATTAGAGTGAAGATTGTGAGCTTGCGTTATAATAATTTTTCACCTTTCTTCAACTATTTTCTTGGTATTGTTGAATTCTAAGTGTTAATTGTTGATTAGTGATTTGAATATTGTGTTAGACACAATCAATATTTGGGTTTTTTATTTCTATCTTGTGATTTTGTAATTTGTTGAATGCTTTATCATTTATGAAATGGGTTTTTGATTATCCAATTGATCTCTTGCTTTAATTGCTTTCCATTGGAATTGATCACTCCTTGGACTTGCCCATTTACTTTGATTTTTCTTGTGAGAGTTAATTGAGGATGTGTATGATTGATTGGTTCATTAATTGTGGTTTAGCAACTAAATTGTCAGATTTTGCTAGAAATAGTGAATCTTTGCATTGCCTTTAATCGGATTGCTTGTGTTGCCACTTGATTGGGTTCGTGAGAGCTAATTGAGAAATATTTGTCTATGTTCAATAGAAATAGGTAGATAATTTAGTTTCCGAGGCATATATGATTTTACACATGACTAATTAAGATTGTATGATGTTAATGTGCAAAGGATCGTATGGATTTTGATCAATTTCCCATTCCCAAATCCCTTTGGTTATCTTGTTCAATATAGCTTTGTCCCTTGTTCTCCTCTATCCCGTATCCTAAATTCATTACTTGAAATGTTGTCATTTTATATTTGTATTTTATATTTCGGATTCAAACTAGTAGATAGCAATTCTTTGTTTCTTAAATCGCCCTGCACATTGTTCCTCATGGGATCGACCCCAACTCCTCATTGGGTTTATATTGCTAACGACCGCCTACATCTTGAATTGTGATAGGTGTAGTTGAGCGTTATATAAAATGGCGCCGTTGCCGGGGTACAATTTGGTGTGTTGAATTAATTAAGAATTTTTAGTTTACTAGTTTCTATCCAAATTGTGAATATTTGTGTGTGTTTTGTTTTTATGGCTTCTTGTGAAGGAACAGGGTTTGGTGAGTGCAAGCCCTAAGTTGATGACCCATGGCCTTGTGGTTGAAGACTTCATGTTGGGATACTTGTTTGGATGCCTCGTTAATGGGTGTTGTGAGTCAAGCTTGGCTCTTGTACTTGTCTCATCGTGTTGAAAAGGGTGAGAGGCTAAGAGATCTAAAGTTCCAAATGAGGGATGAATTCCGCAACTTGCACCTAGCTAGGTGCCATGTGATGATCCAACTTGAGTTTGAGATTGCTACTTTGAAGGCTAATGCAAGATCAACGTTTGGATTACGTAAGGCTCCTTATCAAGTGGTCAAGAGTGAGGCATTGGAGTTGGACGGTCAAGAAAAAGGGGTTGCATTCGATATTGATTAAATCTTGGGTGTTTGCAATCAAACCAAACCAATAAAATTCCAAGATGCCAAAATCAAGGAAATGATACTAGACTTGCAAATAATTCAATAAAGATCATATATGGAAACTCTAGTACATTGGAAAGTGATAGTGTCATGCACTCTAGGGAAAAAGGTTATGAAGTTCGTTGTTCGAATGGCCTAGTGGTACTATCACTCCTGTCCAATGCTCCTATACGAAAGAATGATGTGAAGTTGGGCAAGAAATTCAAATCTTCAAAGTGGAGAGATCGAGTGAAACGTGTGATGCTCTCAATTGATTAAACGAGAAAATGATTTGAAATTAGGGAGAAGGTACATCACCTCGAAGTTGAAACATAAAGGGTGAAGCAACCGCTGTCGCGCCGCGACGTTAAATTGTACGCTTGATGGGAGGCAACCCATCGGTATTCAAAATTTTAATTTTCGGTTAATTTTGAGTTTTCTTTAATTTTTAGGATAGATTAGAAGTTTATTTTTGACTAATCCTCATGGTTTCAAAGTGTTTGGATGTGTTTTGAACAGGTTTGAATGCAAAAATGCAATTGGGGTTGAAGTATGTGGTTTAACTACCTTCAAAATAGGGGTTGAAACACTTTTGGGCAGCTGACGGTCGCCAAATTGCAATGGGCGATTTGCCTAATGGAAACACCCATCACCAAAATTTCCAGAATGCTTCTAGGAGTTCAGGTCCCAATTACTCTCCGCAAATGCGGAGGTCAAAATGTTAGAACCTCCATGAACACACCCTATTCACCATGAACGCAGAGGTCCAGGAATCACAACGGCGCGAACGCGCCACACCCTCCGTCAACGCGGAGGGTCGAGGTATTTTAAAAGGCGAAAACGGAAGTGCCATTTCAGTTTCAACATAAAGCATATACGTTCCCCTTGTTCTCCCTCAGTGATCAACCATAATTCTTCCCCAAAATTTTCCCCTCTTCTTACTTGCTTCATTGTTTAGTGCTTGTGGTCGGAATCACTTTCGAAGTATTGCTTTCGCCCTTCACTTTAGTTTAAATTTGATTAGGTAAAGTTAGAAAGTTGGGTGTTTGATTTATATCTAATATGAACTTGCCTTGATTGTGTTTATTTGTTGGATAATGGATAGAATTAAAGATCGTTGCCTTGTGAATATTGATACATGATTCGTTATGCTCGATTTTGGAGTAGTTGTTGTGAAGAAATCCTTGAAAATATTGTGTTCATTTGTGTTCTTAGTTTGAACTTGATTTGATGTGTTTAATTTTTAGTTTGTGGGTAGAATTCATGTGTGATTGGGTTTATAATTGATTATTCATGTTTCAAGGTTGATTTGGGGGTGGATTATGGTAGATATTGGTGTAAAAATCATTGCCCACCAAGTGTGTTATTAAATGTTTGAATGATTTTGTTTTTCTGGGGACGAAGGTATCTCAGCGAACGCAGAGCTTTGTCCACGAACGTGGAGGTGTCTGACTACCTGTGCTCTGCGAACGCACAAACGCGGAGTTCTACTATGCCCTGAGCCGCGAACGTGGCTACCTCTTCTCGAACGCGGAGGCAAGGCCAATTACTCTCCGCAAACGTGGAGAAGGATTCAGTTATGTCCCCAAAACAGTAACTTTACATAATTCAATCAGAACTTCTTTTAATTAATTAATTTGGCCTAAATACTTCCTAATACATTGTTTTTAGTGTTCGCAAGAACTTTTAACATGTTGGCTTCTTTTGTAGGTACTTTGAACTAAAAATGTCAACCGACAACATTCCCGCGTCATCCAAAATTTCACCCGAGGAAGATTATTTCGATGCAACTAGGTTTTTGTCCACCAAAAGAGCCCGTAAATATGACGAATACTTGGGCCGAGCTATTGTGAAGGAAAATGGGATCTTTTTGGACAAGCTTGAAAAGGGTATGCCGGATTTCTTTAACCGGCTTGAGTCTAGTTGGTTGATGGTGTTCGCTGCTGAGCCTGTCAAGGCTAATCACACCATCGTAGCTGAGTTCTATGCTAATCCCTCGTAGACTGATTTTAATGAAGCCGTCGTTACTATCGTCCAAGGGATGCAAGTGCATTTCAACCCAGCATTGATTAATGCTTATTATGGTCAACCAGATGCGGATAACAAGATATATCTGGAGTGTAACAGGGAGCTTCGTAGTCAGTGGCGGGTTGATAAGTTACACAATGGTGAGCCCTAGAGTGGTTCGAGATGCAGAGAGGGGTGGAGTCCTGTAAGTTTACAGCGAAGGCCAAGACTTTGCACTCCAATATATGTGCTCAGGTCATTCCCTCCACACATGACACCTGGGTGACACTAGAAAGGGCATTGGTCAGTGCAGCTATTCTGGATGGGCTGACGGTAAATGTAGGCCAGCTGATTCTGGATAATATTATTTAGGTGGTTCAGGGTAGAGCCAGGAGTCTTATCTTTCCTTCTTTGATCACTCAACTGTGCTATGGTGCTTGAGTATTGAGGATGCCCACCGATGAGAAGAAGAAGCCCAAGAAGGAGATACACCCACTGAAGAAGAGGGGCGGCAAGAGTTGCCAGAACAAGAAAAGGAAGATGGATGTGGCCGATCCCTAGTTCGGGCAGTTCACTGAGCCCATTTCTGAGACTGGAGCTTCGTCTTCTGCAGGACCCCTCTAGTTTGGGCCTTCCACGATGCGATACATATCTTCTCAGATACAGGGAGTGGATGCTCAGATAAGAGAGCTTGTTGCTAGCCTCCCTAGCGGACCGTCTGGAGAAACATTTGAGTGTGCATCTGGACCTTCTAATGCCTTTATTGCTACTGCACAGAAGGCTATGTCCGATAGATTAGATCATCTGAGTAGGAGGCAGGGGAAGATTGAGCAGCGTCAGTGGACTTTCCGAGAGCATGAGAAGAAGAAGAGTCAATTTCTGAGCAAGATGATGGGAAAGCTCCGGAGTTTATGTGGTAGCAGTCCATCCGATGATGAGGACCTGTCCTTCTTCTCTGAGGCTAGCTCAGAGTGAACACATTTTAGGGAGCCCCTCGTATACTCCTTTGATTTTTGTATTGTGAGGACACAGTGTGATTTTCATGTGGGGGTGCTTTCTTTATGACTCCTGCTTTGTATTTCTTGTTTAGGATGTTTGAGATTGTTTGTTTGTTGTTTTTATTTTGTTGTTGGATATTTGCTTTATTTATGGATTATGTGCGCTTGTCAGGCTATTTGAGCTTAATTGTTGATTGTGTTGTATTAGTCCTTTTCGTTTTAGCAGTTTTATCACTTTTGATAGTTTCTTTATTTTATTTCTTTTGTCCTAAGCTGGTGTTGTTGTTTTGAGTTTTTATTGATTGGTGATGCCCTATGATGGATAGAGTGACAACATTATTAAGGGTAAAGCGTAGATTAGTTGTGTGGTGAAGTCTGAGTAGCCATTATTATTGATATGCGGTGAAGTCTGAGTAAACGGTCCGAATTGATATATGAGTTTTCCCAATGATGGATTGGTTGACGGCTTTCTTAAGGGCGAATTCGTCGTAGTCTTTTTTGGAGGTTGTGGCTTCTTTGGTACTAAGAATATAGTCTAGCTTGTGAAAAATGTATTTTTGAGCATACCCCTCTGTTTTGAAAATTGAGCAACTGTTGAATGATTTTATGACAACTCTTGTGACTCTTTTTGTGACTCTTGATTCGTTGGCGGTAAAATTGTTCAATGCCAATTGTTTGTTGAAAAGGAAATAAGATTTTGATGCATCTTGAGTGATTTGCATGCCATGTGTGGTGAGTTATTGAATAATGCCTTGTGTTTGCTTATGCCACCTAGAACTTGCCCGGTTAGTCTTGAAATATTGGTCTTAATTGAGTTGGGTTGGAAAAATGATCTTAGGCATTCTTTGATTGTTATTGAAGTCCACTTGGCCTAAATATCCCACCTTTGCACTAAATGTATCCCTAGTTGTTCCCTTTGATCCTAATACCTTTTTATTGGCAACCTTATTACAAGCCTTAGCCATTTGGAAAATACATTCCTCTCTTGAACACTTTCTCTCATTGAACATGATGTTGTGGAAGTTGAGGCTAAAAGCCTAAGCTAGGGTGTTTCGGGAAACTCATAGAAGGGATGCCTATCGCATAAGAGCTTGATACAAAAAAAAAAAGAAATGATGAATGGAGGAAGATGTCAAAAAAAAAAGTTGTGAAAAAGAATAAGAAAAAGTTGGTTTGGAAAGTTAAGAAAATGTAAAAAAGTGGAAAATTTGAAGATGTTATGTAGAGTTCAAGGAGGGTGTAGTCACTTGTACCCAAAAGATATCCTAACCTTCCCTAAGCCGATATTACAAGCTTAACAAAGTCCTTTGTGATTTTTAACCAAATGAAATTAAGTCGATGTTGATTGACAATAAGGGCAAGCCTATGGCACTTGTGGGCATAAGATGTTCTTTTGTGAGTTTGAGTGTTTGCGTCGTTGTCCCTTTTCTTGTAAATACTTAATTAGTGTTTTTGGAACATTCCTTGTCTTGTGAGGGCATGTAAGTTGCTTTAGTATTGATTTTTAAAATTCCCAATTGCATCAAGTGAGCATGAAAAAGAGCTAAAGAGTTGAGTCATTTCTTGAGTTTGAGTTGTTGTCACTTAATGATTCTTAGTTTTTGAAAAATGTTCCATGAAAATGAGGGATTGTTTTTGTGAAAAGTTTTCTTGAGGACTATTTGTTAGTACCAACCAAAGTCATGATCATGATCTCTATTCGGAATGAAAGTGTGTTGTGCGCATTGTGATTGCCTCTTGTGCTTTTGATTTTGCTTTGCTTGAGGACAAGTAAAGTTTCTAAGTTTGGGGTGTTGATGAGTGGGTGATTTTGACTCATTTGGAGTTGTTTTCTTGGTGATTTTGTAGTACTTAAGTAGAGAAAGAGGCTAATTTTCCTTTGAATGTTGTGTTTCAGGTACATGTTTGTTAAAAAGGATCTTTGATGAAAAAGAATGGGAATTGGGGAAAAATAGAGCTAAAACACAAAAATTTGATCTGGCCATAAAGTTCACTGCGCGAACATAGAGAGTTGGGTGAGACCGCGGAGAGCAAGCCAGCTGTAAGGCATGAACGCGGGAAATCCTTCATGAACGCGGAGTGCAACCTCTTAGAGTACCACAAACGCGGTTCTTTCTTTGTGAATGCGGAATGTATTTACACTGAGCTCTGCGAACGCGGAGAAGAATTGTGACTGGTGTCTGGGCAATTTTTGAACTTCACATTTTTACCCCAAATTCACCATATACCTGATTCACAGCCATTTTGAGGATACAATTAAAAGATCACCAAGCTGAATAGAATAGAGAAAACAGAGAATAGAGAGAAGAACCTTGGGGATTGAGGCTTTGGCATAGCTTTGAGATCAAGATTCCTCAACAAACACCATTAGAGTGAAGATTGTGAGCTTGGGTTGTAATTATTTTTCACGTTTCTTCAACTCTTTGCTTTGTATTGTTGAATTCTAGGTGTTAATTGTTGATTAGTGATTTGAATATTGTGTTAGACACAATCAATATTTGAGTTTTTGATTTCTATCTTGTGCTTTTGTAATTTGTTGAATGCTTTATTATTTAGGAAATGTGTTTTGGTTATCCAATTGATCTCTTGCTTTAATTGCTTTCCATTGGAATTTATCACTCATTTTATAATTATATTTTATATTGCAGATTCAAACTAGTAGCTAGTAATTCTTTGTTTCTTCAATCGACATGCACATTGTTCCTCGTGGAATCGACCCCAACTCCTCGTTGGGTTTATATTGCTAACGACCGCCTACATCTTGAATTGTGATAGGTGTAGTTTAGCATTATCATGTGGTACTTTCGAGCTTTTGTACTTGGTGATATTGAATTGTTCAGCCTAAGGCTGTGAGCTTGGTCTGGTGGAAGTTCAAGGTTAGTACGCTTGTGCAGTCACGGGGATTTACCCAGTTGTGTGCATGGTAAATTTGGTTGTGATGGTGACTAGATTGCATTTGTGTGAAAGCATGACCATGGAATAATTGCATTTAATTTATGAATGAAAAGAGGTTTTGGAGATACTTTAGAGTACACTACGTTTTCTACTAATTTTTAGTTCCAAGGGAGCGGGGTTAGTGATTTTTGACTTATTTTACTAATGGAAACATAGTTTTAAGAAAAATGTACCATTCGCGCCTTAAAAGGCATTTGTTGATGAACTCCGGCAGCCCGCAGGCTGAATTTTGGTTTTTACTTTTATTATAAGCAAAGGCGGGTTCCATAGTTGTCCTTGGAGTCCATAAGCTAGCCAGTGAGACAATTTTAGAACTTCTTGTTTTCATTGCATCCATCGATAGGTTGAGGCAGGTTTCATTGGTTTACGGGGATCCAGGGGATAGCTGGCGAGAACACTCTGAAACTTTTTACTTTAAACAAGCATTGACCACATGTCCATTCAATTTCATTGTGTGTGAATAACTGTCTGTGTTGTTTGGTTGATGTGGTAGAATTCTTATTTCTCTACTTTTTAGTAGTTTTTGTTACTTTTGGCCTTATATAAAACTTCTCTAGTATCATTGTTCTATTCTTTTTATATTTGATCTTTCTAAGCTTTGTAGGCCTAAGATGCGTACTAAGTACACCGGTGTTTTTGTACTCATATTGTACTTCTGCATTTTTTTCGGATGCAGCTCCTAGTACGAGCATCCCTCAGTGAGCGTTGTACCTCATCACAAACGCAAGGGGTGCAATTGGCACCTGATGCCAAATCTTAGGCCTGAGTTGACACTGCTGAACTACTTGCTAATGGCGCGTTGCAGCCACACACAATCAAGAAAATAATCAAGTATATCTCAACTTAAAAATAATTCCTTGGCCTACTAGGCCCCTTTCAATAGCTCTACAATGAAAACAACTACTCCCTATAATGTATAAAAAGCAATAACCAGCTAGCACAAAAGCCTGTTTGGGACGTCGAGGCCACCATGGTATCTAGCAAAGCATAAACGCTATGTGGACGATCAAAGTTGTTGCTCCCAATTGGACACGCAAGTGTACGTGATCGCGCAAGTAATATAGTGTCTCTAGAAGAGAAAGATTATCGATCCAAAGGACTTGTCAATTAACTATTTTACTAAATTATAATAGTCTAATTATTTATTCAAGAGTGTCAAAAGAAATTAAGGAATACAAAAATTAAATAAAAAGATTAACTTGCAATGCTTTGGGCAATTCCAGGACTGCAACATGTACCAGGGTTTCATGCAGCACATCTCATGCATGAATTAAAAATGGTTATCAAATTAGTGATTTATAGGATTTATATTTAGATTTCGATCTCCCAACCTCTAATAACCTACTCCAATTGGCTGTCTAACTACATTGTTGAGTGGGGATAGGCAGCTCCAACTGGCGAGCATTTATATTTCTTCCTGTTTTGTAACCAAGCTTGGTGTTCGTCTGGGCGTCACTCCTAAACACGAATCTAATCAAGTGATATGCAAGTTAGATCAAGCTTTTTGCATTCTTTGGTCTATCTACCTCTTCGTCTCCTGAGTTCAAGAATAGACATTAGATTTATTTCTATGGTGATCAAACATGAAATACTAAAACATGAATACAAAATTAATTTAAGCGATAAACAACTTCACTCTCCCACAAGAGAAATACATGCAAGCTTCATCCCGTAGGTTTTCCTATATTTTCCAATCATCACACAATCTAGTTCGTGTCAATATCTCAACGGTCTATTAGGCTTGTAATCGGGAAGTGGGTTAAGGTTCGTTCAATTTGGCTTAGTGACTTCACCTTTTCAAAGCATTGTTTTTGTAACACCCCGGATTCCAAAAAGGTGAAAAATATCAATTTTTGGGAACTTTGGTGACCTACCACTTGATCTACCAACCGTTGGTGGACTTACCAATGGTAGGTCAAGGGGCTATGGGACGTTGGGTGAGGCTGCCCAATGGAAAGGAGTTGAAAAATATTCTAAGTAATGACCTACTAATTTGATCTACCAATAGTCATTTGATCTACCAATAGTTATTTGATCTACCGATAGTCATTTCAGATGGAGGGAAGTCGTTGGTGCTACTGTTTTGGGGGAACGAAATTATTTAATTTTTTTTGCTAAGGCAGTGTGACCAACGGTTGGTCACCTACGGGCTGTAGGTTGACCTACCAACCGTAGGTCAGGGTCGTAGGTGGGGACTGTCGGCTTTTTAAATGAGGGATCATTTGGTCTTTTCACCTAATGGCCTTGTTACTTATTAGGTTGGTTATTTAACCCCTCCTAACACTATATAAAGCCTTCTAATCCTAGAAACTACCCTTCCCAAATCAATTTACAAGATTTCCCCAAACTCTTCCACCTCATATATTTCTCTCTCTAAGAAACTCTCTCAACTATCATGGAAGAAAAAGAAAGTTAAATTCTTCCATTGAAGACCATCAATTCCCATTAATTTCTTGTGGATTCCATTGAGGTATGATAGTATTAACCATTTGGAGCCCTTTCCTCCAATGGGCCCTCCCTTTTCTTCATAAATTTCAAGGTTTATTCTAACCCAATTGAATTGGGGTTTTGTGATCAGTCATTGTGGGTTCTTCAATTATAATTTCAATTGTTGATTTTATGATTACACAATCTAGCGTGATAAAGTAACTTAGTGCACGAATTAGCATGAATTACATGATTTGATATAAAGATTGCATGAACCCCCATGATCCCAGGTAAATTCTCCCAAATTGATAATAGTTGCTTTGATTGTTGGGTTGAGATATGAATTGATGAAGTTTATGAATTCTTTATGAGATTATGCATGAAGTATGAATGAATTAAGGATAATTTTTATGAAATTAGCATGATCAAGTCAAAAGCATGTTTTTCCTCTTGCATGTGGGTTTCTTCAAATATGGTCAATTTTACTTGTTTATGATTTTCTAAGTGTGGGCTTGCATTTAATTGCATGATTTAAGAAGGAATTTTATGAAATCACATGAATTATATTATTTGTGAATTATGAGCATGATGAACTAAGTAAAGAAGAAGCTATTGAATTTATGCATGTTTCATATGAGCCAAATGATGAATTAAGGGTGCTTTGAGATTGAAGTGCCAAGGTTTATGACATGTAGATATTGATGATGAATTATGAAAGGATTTTCTTAAGTAAAGAGAATACGGAGTTGATTCAATGAAAGGAACAAGAGGAGATCCCTCATGTTTTCCCCCTCCCTATGATAGTCAAGAGGAGATCCCTTATGCCTATCCAAGACAATACAAGAGGAGATCCCTCATGTCTTCTATGGAGCTATTCTAATGGAAAGGAAAAGAGGAGAACCCTCATGTCTACTCATAGTAAGGTAGGGGAGATCCCCCATGCTTCCTAATGATATAAAATTTTATGACTATGATTAATCCATGGGAACTATGCTTAGCACCGAGAGGACAAGAGGAGATCCCTCATGTCCCATACCTATGTGCCCCCATAGGATGTGTTGAATAGACCTTTGATTAGCTAGTGGATCCACATAAGCTAAGAAGTTCATGGTCTTACCTTGGCAAGTAGGACACCTCTTTTCGGTGTGGGGCAGACACCGGATTCCATGTTGATAGCTCAGATGGTCTTACATGTTGGTTAAGGCTTTTCCCACAAATTAACAAGCACAAGTGTGCTATGAGAACTTAAAGTAATGAAAAGTGAAGAAAGATGATTTAGCTTGCTTTGGCCATGATATATGCTTCATGTTTATCATATTTTAGCTTTGCCATTTGCATGTCATGATTATATCTCTCTCTAGCATGATTTATGTGTTTATTTACATTGCTATCATACTTAGTACTTAATTGTTCTAACGCATACTCTTGCCTACATTAACTTCTTTTGTGTAGGACTTGGCGATTCACCTCCCACTCGTGGCTAGAGCTTTAGTAGAAGATTTGGTGAGTCCTCATCCATCCGAGGACATAGCCTAGTTGTTCTTATTTTTCATGTATTTTCCCTTTTGTTTCGGATTGTATTGGGTTACGTCCCAAACTTTATCTCTTTATGTTAGAATGGCTTTGACACATGAGATGTAGACTTCTACTATTTCCTTTTTAAACTTTGATATGAGAAACTCTTTGAACTCTTAATCTCTATTATCTTGGATGTATGTATGATAAGTGGCTTGTATGAGTCTTTTGGGGTCTTGTACGCCATGTCACGTCTAGGGGCTACTTTGGGTCGTGACAAACTTGGTATCAGAGCCAGGTTTTAGAAAGATCCTAGGATGTCTCATAAGTCGCGTCGAGTAGAGTCTTGTTCATGAGTGTGAAGCGCACCACGTTTATAAATGAGAGGCTATAAGATGTTTAGGAAACTCCACTTCCTTCATTACTCTTAAGTCATGCGATAGAGTTTAACTTCATAGGTCTTCCTCTCTTAACCCTTCTTTGTACTTTTCAGAATATGCCTCCATGAAGGAATCTCGTGAGAAGGAATAGGTATGTTGGATCAAATGAAAGACAAGAGGTTCCCCAAGTGCCGGTCAACTCTTTGGCTGAGGAAGTTACTAATGATGAGTTTCGGGCAGCATTTCACGCATTGGCTCAAGCTATGACGACCCAAGCAAATAGAGAGGTTGTGGTTCCCGTGAACCCAAATGTGGGTATGGTGGCATCAAGGGTGAGGGACTTTATAAGGATGAATCCCCCAGAATTTCATGGGTCTAAGGTGGGAGAGGATCCTCAAGAGTTTATTGATGAAGTGTACAAGGTATTGATGATCATGGGTGTAACAGCGGAAGAGAAGGCGGAGTTAACCGCTTATCAACTCAAAGGTGTTGCTCAAACTAGGGATTCAAAAAAGGCAAGGAGAGATTTTGGTAAATCTTCCTATTCAAGGTCCGATGGACATGATCGTTTTAAGTCACGACAAAGATTTTTCGGTCAAGATTCCTCCAATGATCCACCTAGGTTCACAAAAAATGGGGTGTCTAACCCTAAGCGTCAAGGAGGAAATGGTGGTGGTTCTTCATTGACTACCTATGCTAAGTGTGGAAGGAGTTATCCGGGTGATTGTCTAGCGGGTTCTAATGCATTCTTTGGTTGTGGGAAGACGGGCCACAAGATAAGAGATTGCCCCTTAGTGGTTAAGAAGGAGGGAGATAATCATAGACGGACTCAACATCAAAATTCATCGGGTTCAAGTGCTCAAAAACAAAACCGATTCTATGCACTTCAAGCTCGTCATGAGCTAGAGGGTTCCCCGGATGAAGAAATTGGTAAGTTATGATCTTTCAGCTTGTGGTTATGTATTGTCTAATGATGGATGCTTAGTTGGCTATGATAAAACTTCATGTCTGATTAGTGTGTTTAAGGTCAACTTTGAAGTCCTTACAGAAATTTCTTAAGCGTTCACTTGTATCAATGGAATTGTGGTTGTTAAGATATGGGTGTTATGTTTTGATTGAGGAAAATGGATTCGGAAGGATTAGAGAGGTTTGCTCCCAAGGGGGAGATAGTCTGCTTCATGATTGGTAAGTGAAGGTTCGGAGGCGATGTGATGCCTGTATATCCCTATCTTTTTCCTTCTACCTTCGGATCTAGCTTGAGGTTTTAGCCCCTCATAGATCACTCTTAAGGATTCTTGTGTCTTAGTCATTCTTATGTTTCCTCATGCATTGATATTCATAAAAATTTTAATCTTTTCAAAGATATGATTTAGCTTGATTGTTTTCTTGATTTTGCATGTTCATAAAGAGTCTTGTAGGATTATGTGCATTGAGTATGAGTTGCATAAAGTCTTCATGATATTATGTGTTAAACATGCGTTAGCTTGGAGTTGATATTTCCTCCTCGGATATGTGCATTTATGTGATTGCATTCTAGGTTGGGTTGCTAGTCCGTGTCAATTACCCTTCTCTTTATGTCTAGACTCTCATTCGAGGAAGAATCTTCCCAAGGGGGAGATAATGTAACACCCCAGATTTCAAAAAGGTGAAAAATTTCAATTTTTTGGAACTTTGGTGACCTACCACTTGACCTACTAAATGTTAGTGGAAGTACCAATGGTGGTCAAGGGGCTATGGGTTGTTGGTGAGGCAGCTCAATGGAAAGGGGTTGAAAAATATTCTAAGTAATGACCTACTAATTTGATCTACCAATAGTCATTTGATCTACCAATAGTCGTTTGAGATGGGAGGAAGTCGTTGGTGCTACTGTTTCGGAGGAAAGAAATTATTTAAATTTTTGTGCTAAGGCAGTGTGACCTACGGTTGGTCACCTATGGGCCGTAGGTTGACCAACCAATCGTAGGTCAAGGTCGTAGGTGGGTCTGTCGGGATTTTTAATGAGGGATCATTTGGTCTTTTCACCTAATGGCCTAGTTACTAATTAGGTCGGTTATTTAACCCTTCCTAACACTATATAAAGCCTTCTAATCCTAGAAACTACCCTTCCCAAATTAATTTACAAAGATTTCCCCAAATTCTTCCACCTCAAATATTTCTCTCTCTAGGAAACTCTCTCAACTATCAAGGAAGAAGAAGAAGGCTAAATTCCATCATTAAAGACCATCAATTCCCATTAATTTCTTGTGGATTCCAGTGAGTTAGGATAGTATTCACCATTTGGAGCCCTTTCCTCCAATGGGCCCTCCCTTTTCTTCATAAATTTCAAGGTTTATTCTAACCCAATTGAATTAGGGTTTTGTGATCAATCATTGTGGGCTCTTCAATTATTATTTCAATTGTTGATTTTAAGATTCGTAGTGCACGATCTAGCGTGATAAAGTAACTTAGTTCACGAATTAGCGTGAATTACATGTTTGGATGTAAAAATTGGATGAATCCCCATGATCCCAAGTAAATTCTCCCCAAATTGATAATAGAAGCTTTGATTGTTGGGTTGAGATATGAATTGATGAAGTTTATGAATTCTCTATGAGATTACGCACGAAGTATGAATGAATTAAGGATAATGATCAAGTCAAAAGCATGTTTTTCCTCTAACATGTGGGTTTCTTCAAATATGGTCAATTTGACTTGTTTATGATTTTCTAAGTATGGGCTTGCATTTAATTGCATGATTTAAGCAGGAATTTTATGAACTCACATGAATTCTATGATTTATGAATTATGAGTATGATGAACTATGTAAAGAAGAAGCTATTGAACTTACGCATGTTTCATATGAGCTAAATGATGAATTAAGAGTGCTTTGAGATTGAAGTGCAAAATTTTATGACATGTAGATATTGATGATGAATTATGAAAGGATTTTCTTAAGTAAAGAGAATAGGGAGTTGATTCAATGAAAGGAACTAGAGGAGATCCCTCATGTTTTCCCCCTCCCTATGATAGTCAAGAGGAGATCCCTCATGCCTATCCAAGACAATACAAGAGGAGATCCCTCATGTGTTCTATGGAGCTATTCTAATGGAAAGGACAAGAGGAGATCTCTCATGTCTACTCATAGTAAGGTAAGGGAGATCCCCCATGCTTCCTAATGATATGAAAAGATTATGACTATGATTAATCCGTGGAAACTATGCTTAGCACTAAGAGGACAAGAGGAGATCCCTCATTTCCCATACCTATGTGCCCCCATAGGATGTGTTGAATAGACCTTTGATTAGCTAGTGGATCCAGATAAGCTAAGAAGTTCATGGTCTTACCTTGGCAAGTAGGACACCTCTTTTCGGTGTGGGGCAGACACCGAATTCCATGTTGATAGCTCACATGGTCTTACATGTCGGTTAAAGCTTTTCCCACAAATTAACAAGCACAAGTGTGCTATGAGGAGTTAAAGTAATGAAAAGTAAAGAAAGATGATCCAGCTTGCTTATGCCATGATATATGCTTTATGCTTCATGTTTCTCATGTTTATCATATTTTAGCTTGGCCATTTACATGTCATGATTATATCTCTCTCTAGCATGATTTATGTGATTATGTGCATTGCTATCATACTTAGTACTTAATTGTGCTAACACATACTCTTGCCTACATCAACTTCTTTGGTATAGGACTTAGCGATTCACCTCCTACTCGTGGCTAGAGATTTAGTAGAAGATTCATAGATGATTTGGTGAGTCCTCATCCATTCGAGGACATAGCCTAGTTGTTCTTATTTTTCATGTATTTTCCCTTTTGTTTCGGATTGTATTGAGTTACGCCCAAACTTTATCTCTTAATGTTAGAATGGCTTTGAGACATAAGATGTAGTCTTCTGCTATTTCCTTTTTAAACTTTGATATGAGAAACTCTTTGAACTCTTAATCTCTATTATCTTGGATGTATGTATGCTAAGTGGCGTATATGAGGCCTTTCGGGGTCTTGTATGCCATGTCACATCTAGGGGTTACCTTGGGTCATGACAGTTTCAATCATCCTCACATTTTCTCAAGTTCTTTTCATTCTTTTTCATTTGACAACTCAATCTTTGATTTGTTAATCATTTTATTGGGAACCCCTTTTTATTTCACCAAACTCTTTTCTTATTACAATTTCTCAAAAGTTTATCATCACAATCTCTCTTCTTCTTTTAAGGAGGGGTTCCTTCTTTTGGTCATACATTTCAAAGTTGAGTTTTATCTCATTTTTCTTTTTCTTCCACATGGCTTACATTCCTTCTTCCATTTCCATAACCCCATCTTACACTTTTGTTCTATGATGGCTATTGAAACAAACCAATGCTTCAAAAAGGATTTTGGTTTAGAATTTAGGGATTATTTAGAACAAAATGTTTCAATATAGTTGTCAACAAATGGTTTAGTCTCTGACTACATCTCAACACACAACTGCAATCTCAAACCTCAAACAAATCACCTAACCCTCTCCTCTTATGTAGGCAATATCATGGAGGCATGATGGGATAGCTCATGAAACCTGGCCTCGCACTACGATACCGGCATGGAGCCCTACTCCAACCTGAAGAACTCATCAAAAATCATTGATGCTCCGTGGAATAAAACTAGCCAAAAAGGCCTCATAAAACTCTGTCCATGATACCAACAGGAACCAGCTGGCCTGGTCTCAATAAACGAGCGCCACCACTGCGTGGCCGGTTTATCTAACTGGTAAGCTATGAAGTCAGCTCCTCTGGACTCCACCAATCCAAGGGCCTGAAATATCTCCTTGTATGAAGTAATAAACTCATAGGCATCCTCTCCAACAACCCCAGAAAACCTCGGCGGTGTCAGTCTAAGGATCACTCTGAGCATCTTCTACTCCCGAAGTGGCATAACTCCATCTACGGCATCTGGCTGAACAGAGGCCGGTGCTGGCGGCTGCTGACCCTCAGGGATCGCTGCTGCAGGCTGACCTTGTTGATCCCTGCTGTGCTGGAGCTTGCTCTGGAATAGGTGTTGGGGCATGCTGTTGCTGCTGTTGCATAAACTCTATAGCCACAAAAATTTGCGTAAGCATCGCCTAAAGATCAGGGGCGGTAATTGGTGCGGGCGGTGGCTCGGCTGGTCCCGGCCTCACCGGCTAAGGAGGAATCTGCTCAACCTGAGGTTCCGTCTCTAGCTCTGGAGTCCTCGCTCTATCACGGCCTTGTGCCGCAACACCACCTCGACCTTGGGGTCGACCTCTACTGTGCATGCAAGCCATCCTGCGATAGAGTGAAACAATTGAGAATTTATGAAACCAATCTGAAACGACGCACGAACAGGACACGAAACAAGAAAACATCCAAAAAGACATCCTGTAGCCTCTCGAAGATAAGTCACGGACGTCTCCGTACCGATTTGTAGGACTCTAGTAGATGCTAGTTCTGAACAAGTGAGACCAACGAACCTGGGGCTCTTATACCAACTTGTCACAACCCAATTTCTCGAGTAATGATGGCACCTACCAACCCGCTAGTTGGAAAGCCAAGACCCTATCCCGGAACTTAGGAATAATGGGATTGAGGGTGGGATCTAACCTCAACTATGCGGAAGCATAAATAATGGAACAGATAAAAGAAAGTCGGAAGCAAAATGTCTATATACAGCAACGATACCTCCAAGAACCTGGAAGTCACATGTACAGAACTACTAAATGAGTACAAGTCCCAAAAGTGGACCACAGAAACAAGCTGTCTAAAAAGCAAAAGACAAGACAAAATATATAACAGAAGGAGACATGTAATCCCAGAATGCCATGTGCTCACCCTCGTCTCCAGAACAGACCATTATAGGCTCGAACTCTACGTTGATTACTAGTGCTTGGACCTGTATCACGAAGAAAGATGCAGAGTTTAGCATGAGTACCAATACAATAGGTACCTAGTAGGCATCATAGGTCAACTGAGCAAGAAAGGTAAAAATAGACTGAAAGGATAGAATCTACAATAACAGAGGTCAAGTGAAAATGAAACGAAGCACATAAATGCACCAGAAGTAAAACTAAGTACCGCTAAACTAAATCTAACTGGACTCCAGTAAGCCCAGAAGGTACACTCGTGCACAAGTTTAAATAAAACCCGAATGGACCCCCATAAGCCCAATAGGTACACAGAAGAGCTATTCTACGAGAGCAAAGAAAGATCAAAGCCACGAGTCAAATCCACAATCAAACTGAACTGAACCCAAACTACCAATTCCAACCTGTTCATAAGTCTGACTTTCAAATCGGGCCGCTGGCCAGACAACAATAAAATTTGGACCCATGACTCTGACTAGAACCAGCCTTACTTCGGCTATACCAGTCACCCTTGACGTCTATAGTGAGGCCTGAACAGGGTGACCTAGCTTAACCAGCTGAAACCGCTGCCTAGGCTTATCATATGAGTCCCTCTTCCTAGAAAGGGACCCACTATAGTTGCCCTCATGTCTAGCCCTCTTGTCACTGCCCCATTGGGCCTCACGATGAAGCTTCTCATTAGGGCGAGCATTATCAACAACATAAAAAAGGAGTGACCCGCAGAGACTGTAGACTAAGTCTGAATTTGCAAAAGCAGTCTCAACCCACGAACAAAACATCAAACCCTCTCTTCTGTAGTAGCTAAAATCATGGTAGCATTATGGGAGAGCTTATGAAATCTCAACTAGTACTCCGACATGGTCATAAAACCCTACTCCAACTTGGACAATTAATCCTTGAGATGATCTCTGACGCAGCGAATGATAAACCTGGCAAAGAAGGACTTGGAGAACTAGGTCTAGGCTACCAGAGGAGACCCAACTAGCCTAGTCTTTATAAAGGTGGCCTAGTCTTTATAAAGGTATGCCACCACTGTCTAGCTAGAAAATCTAGCTGATAACAAGTGAAATCGGCTCCTTTCAACTCCATTAAATCTAACGTATATAGTCGCTCATGTCAGGTTGGAAGAAACTCGTGGGCATCCTTACCCACAGCCTCAAAAAATCACGGAGGTAAAATCCTCAAGAATACGCTGAGCATCTTCTGCTCCTCTAGCGGAATAGCTCCGACCGTAATCACGGGCTGGGCACCCCCAGGTGGTCCTTGGGCCTGAGGTGCCTTTGTTTCAAGCTGATCGTGCTAACCTGGTGCTGGTGAGGTAACGATACAGGTGCTGGTGCTAGAGCCTACTGCATGCCATAAAACACATTCGGAAGTTGAATAATGGTTTCCTAAAAATCTTGAGCCATAGCAAGGCCGAGTGGTGGCTGAGCTGGTCCCAGATCCATCGACTGCTATGGATCTTAGGCTACTGGAGGGTCAACTACTGGTTCAAGAACCCTCTCTGTATATTGGAATGGTGTTACACACCTATTAGGTATGGGAGGTCAATCCATACACTGAGCCTCCATTTTGCGCATATGAGCCATTCTACAAAAATAGTGAAACAAGTTAGATTTCAATAAAGATATAGACAAAGTGCACAAAAGACATACAAAAGAGATGAATTCTTAAAGTCACCTCATAATCTCCAAAAGAAAGGATACTGATGCCTTTGCACCAATCCATAGGACTCTACAAGGTATTAGCTCTATACAAGTGAGAGAGGTAAAACTTGGGCTCTAATACAAGCTTGTCATGACCCAACTTCTCGACTCCTGATAGAACCTACTATAACCTACCAGTAGGTAAGCCAACTGATACCTAGAAGGCAAGTAGTGAGTACAAGGGTAGAACTAGACAGAAAATAACACTAATAATAACAAAATAAAGAACAGAAGAAAATAAAACCTATATACAATAGAAACCCTCCTAGAACCTTGAAGTCGTTAGTACAGAGCTGTCTAATATGAAGAAATACACATCCCAAAAGTGGACCGTGATAAAAGTCTCAAAGACAAAAGACTGTCTAACATATATACAAAAGGAGATAGGTTGTTCAAGGAAGCCAAGTTGTCACTCTCGTCTCTGATATCCACAAGATTCAAAAGATGGCATGAATGGTCACTGTTCATAGCTGGTACTAGGATCTGCATCACGAAAATATTTAGAGTGTAACATAAATACCAAAACAAAGGTACTTAATAAACTTCACAAGCCAATGAAGAAAAAAATATAAAAACGATCAGAGAAAATAGACTCGAGACATAAAGATAGATCAAAACAGGTATGAAAAGAATGCATACGAGCATACTAAAAGTAAATCTAAGTACAGTGAAACTAAACCTAAATGGACCCACAAAAGCCTAGAAGTTACACTCGTGCACAAGTTTAAATAAAACCCGAACAGACCCCTATAAGTAAAACAATTACACATACTAGCTATGTATATAAGAAAGAAGTGCCTCCAAACCCTATCCAACAAGTGTAGTCCGTGCCTTAAACCTCAAGTGAAATCCTTTAACTAGAGGTGATGTCTCAAACCGTAAAGAATAAGCCTTAGACTGAGAATACAACCTTGAACTGTGAACATTCGCAACTGATTGGAGATTACCACCTAGAATAGTGAACATCAGCCTTAAGTCGGAAATAGTCATAGTGTCCAGTCAACGCCCAACCCAGCTAGGAAGAGTGCCAAAAGGGCCTCTCGATTTCAAAGAAGATTCCAATATCTAGACTAAGTCATCATGGATTGAGCCCCACCCATAAGCATCCATAGGAGGCGTCAATCATAGAAAAACTCAATTTCAAGCCGCCTAAAAGTCACACTCTTCCAGTAAACCATTGTAGCCACAGAGAGCGGAAAAGAAAGCAGAAGATCTAAAAAGCTGTGCAATCGCCTAAACTAAGGCTCATACTATCATACTCAAGTTTGCTATGCCTGTCAATAACTATCTAGTCCATCTGAAATGACAGCAAAGATAATAACAAGACTACAAGGCTCGTGAGTCTAAGGCAATACTACTCTATTCTAGACTAAGGCCGAACATGCTTCAGATAACAAGTAACAATGTAGGTAAATCACACAGCATGCAACAACACACATAGAACCCCAACTGACATGGTACTTCCCTCAAAAAAATATCAGTAAATCCTAAACATGGTTTCTAAGATAAAAGAAATAAGAATAACTAGGTACCCATGACCAATTCACACAAATCATCCTGAATTCACACATTCAGGCTCAATCTAATTATAAAGGAAGTTCTAGCCTACCGGTAGGTCGATCACGGGCGTTCCAAATCACAAGGCTGGAGATTTTCCCTTTTGAACAACCTCTAAATGCTTCCATGCAATCAAGAATAGGATCACAATATTAGTATGATCATTTAGGCACCAAAATAATATAAAACAGAAATGGAAAAATCTTAGAGCCAAATGGGAATTGTGGAAACGCACTGTAATTTCAAGAGTTGACTCCATCAAGAGATCCTAAAGTATGCCTCGAACATGTGTTCAAAAATTGAACACAGCTCGAGGCGCAAACAACGTAAAAAAAATCATACATTTTAACAAGAAAACAAAGCTAAGGCAGCACCTACAAAACAAAAATACGGATAACGCTTAAATAACCCTCCAAAACTAATTAAAAGAGTGAGCGGTCATCATCAATAAAAACCCAACAAATAGTAAGGGTCAAATCCCACAGGGAATGGTGTATCGTGGAGAATTCCTTTCCAAGAATTTTGGATTTTAAATTAGCTCATTTGTATAGTAAGAACAATTGGATTGATGGTACCACCAACTTAATATAAAGCTTTGGTTATCAATTATCGCAATTAAATTAAAATTTAAACGAAATCAAGAGTTTAACAAACAATCTAGTCTATAGTGATGAACATTTATGAATAGGCTAAGTCATCATCATTTACACTAATCATCTTTTGATCTCAAAGCATCAATGCATAACATCTCCTTTCGGTCACATCAATATGCAATTCCTAAACAATCCAATACCTTACTCTACTCTCTCTTTAAAGAATAGGGCAAATAGATCTGACCCATAACCTCTCTTTTCAGCAAACTTTAGACATCAAACCTAAATTGCTAGTATTGAACTAATTACCCACTCCAATAAATCTCTTTCGAGTATCAACTGGAGATCAAAAGTAGGAATTAAGTTTTCAACCCTAACCCATTAGTTAACCCCATGATAATTACACCAAATTCATGTATGAATAACAATAAAACAGAGCATAGCACAATACCCACTACATTAAATCAACACCTAACCCATTAGAGCACACCTACATCCTTGGGTTTTTGCCACCCATCACAAAAACTCTGAAATTATACCTTCTATGAAAGCAACCATGGGTAACGTGAAATCAAGATATTAAGAGTAAACCCACTTTGGATTCAAGTTCTATTTATAAACATCCAACACCAAGTTATGAGAACCGCAAAAGATAGAAATGTGTTCTTCAAAAGTAAAATGTTCTCCAACTCTCAAAACTAATTTCAAAACATCACTCATAACTATATTTTTTCTGACTCTCTAAAGTTGACATCCTTCTGGCTATTTATATTTTCCCAATACTTCTCTTAGTGACTGACTCGATGACATTAGTCGGGCTCACCAATCCTACTCGGTGAATCGCCCTTCTTCCCTCAGCTCGCGTTATGATGCTCTAGGTTTCAGGTGTTTGAACCTCATGAGTTGGTGAACTTGCTTGAGTCAGCCTTTCACGATCGGTGAATTATCGAGTACCACCTTTGTTCGCCATTCAAGCATTGCATCTTTGCTTTGCACATTGTCACATTGGGCAATGTTCATCATGGTCACCATTCTCGTTAGATGTATTACCATTTGCATTAGAGTCTGCCAAACTTCTTTGATAGACATCAGTGCTTTTCACTGTAAAGTTGAGTGAGGTCGTGCTTAGTAGGCGATCCGCCCTTCATGTTAGGCGATCATCAATATTTACTTTGCACTATTTTAGTATTTTTGTCCATCCTTTCAAACATCAGTCCTTGCCTTGTTCAATTATCTTCATAGATGCAAATCATAAATATTTTATCAGAATAGGACAAAATAAGGCATTGAGGATAGTAGTTATTGAGCTAAATAGACCTTAAATGAGTGCAAATCTACCACTCATCAACACCCCAATTTAAACTTTTTCTTGTCCTCAAGGAAATCAAGAACACAACAAGCTCAATAAGGGTGTCTACAATAGTACTCAATGAGATCTAACATGCAAGCGCCATAGAAAGACAACTCTCAATATTAAGTTACCCACAATCACGATCAAGAAGCTCCAAATGATGACAAGTTGGTCTCAACACAGACTCAAGCTCACATTAGCTCTATGTTTAATGCAAGAACATGCTTCAACAAACACTACTAAAAAAACTGAATTTAGCGATGGACAAATTTTGTAGCTAAAAAACAAAATTCGTTGCTAATCCTACTTAGCGACAAATTAGTGACTGATTTTCATTCACTACGAGCAAAATAGTGACGGACTAGCAATGAAGTTTGTAGCTAAATGCAGTATTTTTTTGTAGTGAAATGCATTCAAGTGCCCTCATATCAAGAAAGATTTCATGCTTTCATAAAGTAATTTAAAGAAAGGTGTAAGGAATCAATTCAACTCTCACTCTATGAAAATAGAAACACATGCAAGCGTTGTCTCATATGTTTGTCCATACTGTCCAATCATCACATAACCTAGTTTATGCAAGATCTCAAAAATCTTTTTAGGCTTGTAATGGGGCCGAGGGTAAGGGTGTGGTCAATCTGGGTTGGTTACTTTACCTTTTCAAAGCATTGTTGCAATCATCATCACCGCTTCTCAAGTTCTTTTTGTTCTTTCTCAATTGAGAACTCAACTCTTGACTTGCCACTCAATTTATTTGGAACCCCCTTTTATTTCATTCACTTCTCTTTTTCATTTTCATTTTTTCAAGGTATTTTCATTAACATGATATATCTCCCCATTTAATTTATAAGGGGGGGGGGGTTCCTTCTTTCTGGTAACTCTTTCAAAGTTGAGTCTCATTTTATCTTTCTTTGCCCTTCACTTGGCTTTCACTCTTCTTTCCTTTCAACGCCCCAACATAGGCTTGGCCTAAGTTGGTTATTCAAAAATAACAATGCTTCAAAAAGGATAATTTGGTTCAAAAGGATTCTTACGGTTGAAAACAAATGTTTTAGGCTCGAATAGTGCAAAAATGTAATGACCCTACAGGTCATTTGTGTGTTTGTGCCTTCTTCATATCATTTAGATCAATCTTGTAATGACCCTAAGTCATTTATGACTTGCTGGCACTATAGGTTCAGTTGCCTGGTAATTCGTTTGGTTGTTGTGCCTATTTTTCTGTTTTGGAGCTCTTAGACCTTGAAAAGATGATTTTGGTCATAACATCACGTAAATAACCTCAGATGGGAATTCTAGCAGTTCCATCAACTTCGGAGTGGCAAAATTAGGCTAGTAGCATGGTTGGCTTGAGTCCTGGGGCTTCCGGTGTGATTTTGGGGCCAGTTAACTCTTTAGCTTTTGAAATTTGGTTTCAAGTTGACTTTGGTCGACATTCTTTGTAAACACGTTCGGATGGGAATTCCATCAGCGCGGTTCGTTCCTGAACGTCGAGTTTTGTATAGAATGACCCTTCGAGGCCCTTTGAGAGCTTCTGATAAAATTTTGAGGTCTCTGATAGAATTTGGCTAAAATGGTCCACTGGGTGTGGGACCCACTTTTCATCGAAACGACCTCATATGGAGATTTTGACTGTGCCATTGAGTCTGGAACGTCGAATTTGATGGAATATAGCATATTTTGTTTGCGTGGACGGATTTCGAATGAATCCTGAGCACCTCGTCAGAGTTTTGGAATTGTCCAAAACTCAGCTGGTGCACAGCTGAATCTGCAGACACATCTTCTCTCCACGTTCGTGAAATAGGAGAAAATAAAAACAAATGTCTTAGACTAGGAAATGTTTATCGTAGGAGAAAATTAATGAAACTTCTTAGATTAGGAAGGGTTTATCCTAGGAGAAAATAATGTCTCAGACTAAGAAGTGTTTATCCTAGGAGAAAATAAAAGAAAAGACTCTGACTAGAAAATGTTTATCCTAGGAAAAAATAGAAAATAATGTGTCAGACTAGGAAATGTTTATCCGTGGAGAAAAGAAATAATAACAAAGAAATTACTGTGCACTTAAATTTAAACAGGGGTTATTGTTCCCTATGAAGAGATTAAAATTAAATAGGGGTTATTGTGCTCTAAATACAAGCAGGGATTATTGAGCCCTGTGAAGACATTAATGCTTAAATAGGGGTTAGTGGCCCTAAATGCAACTGGGTTTACTATGCCCTGTGAAGACATGAAAGATAAAATAGGGTTTATTGTGCCCTAAATACAACCAGAGTTCATTGTGCACTGTGGCGACATGTATATAACATAGGAGTTATCGTGTTATAAATGCTACCCCACGGGTTCTTGTGGCTAGTGAAGACATGAAAAATAAAACAGGGTTTTTTGTTACCTGAATGCAACCAGGGATTATTGTGTCCTGTGAAGACATGAAAAGTAAATAGGGGTTATTATTTCCTAAATACAATCATAGGCTACTATGCCCTGTAAAGACATGAAAATAAATAGGGTTTTTTTTCGTAAATACAATCATGTATTATTATGCCCTATGAAGACTGTAAATAAAATAGGAGTTATTGTGCTCTGTGAAGACATGAAAAGAAAAAAGGGGTTATTGTGCCCTAAATGCAACAAGAGGTTTTGTCATGACCTAAAGTACCCCCTAGACATGACATGTTGTAAAAGACCCCGAAATGCCCCATGCAAGCCACTTAGCATACATCATACAAGATAATAGTAGTTAAGAGTTCAAAAGACAATTTATATCATATAAAGTTTGACAAAAACAACGGAAATCTAACACGTCTCAAAGTCATCTAGTACAATAGGAGAGTGATTGGGACGTAACCCATGCATCACTTACAATATCAAAAAAGAAAAGACATAAAGCTAAAAATGACATCGTTCTCGAATGTATGAGGACTCACCAAGTCTTCAAATGCTCAAAATTATCTACTAGCCATGAGTGGAGAGGGAAGAGTCATCATGCCCTACATTAGTGAAACAATGTAGGCAAAAATATGCGTTAGTACATGGAATGTACCAAGTATGATAACAATGCATAAGAGTTATGAAATCATGCTCAAAAGAACTTTGTATGACATGCAATAACCAAGCTAAATCATAAGATTAAAGGGTTAGAAAACATAACTGATAATCATGGTCAATGCAATGCAAGCTTAAATTCTTTAAAACACTTGTGTGATACTTCTAGAAGTAACCTTAGTTCATTATTGGGGGAAGTAGACATTAACTGACATCGACAATGTGAGCTATAACATGGAATCCGGTGTACTCCTCCCACACCGAAAAGAGAGTGTCCTACTTGCCAAGGACCATGAATTTCTAGCTTATGTGGATTCACTAGATAATGTCTATCTAAGAAACTCATCCTATAGGGGCACATAGGTGTGGGATAAGGAGATTGCTATTAGAAACCTAGCCTCTACTATGGGAGAGCTTCCATCTCAATATCCTCTCGGTGCTAAGTATAAATTCCATGAAATAGTCATTAATCTTAACTTGTCTTATCATATTGGGACATGGGTATTTGCCCCTTGTCTTATCATCGGATAGATCCTTAAACCATGCGTGAGAAAATCTTTCACCATCCATGATCTTTTCATAATAGCTTTTAAGGACCGTAGTCAATAACTTCGTGCTAGAAGTTCCTTACTACTAATGGAAATAGTTTTTAAAAGCGTGTCTATGATCATTGATGGCATTTCCGGATACCACACTAATCATGACCTAATTTCGGAAATAGCCCAAGAGGCATTGAGGGCAAATCTTGATGTCATTCATGTCATGTGGCGTAGCTTCATAGAACATATAGATATCTTCATCTATAAGCTTACTTGATTCGTATACATATATTCATAAACATGCATTTTTCAATAATTCAAAAGCTTCATCATATGTTCAAAGTCAATGCATCCTCAAATTCATTTACATCAATCTCTTAAAATGACATGCATATCTTCATAAATTCATCTTTCATTGTTTATTATCAAAGTCATGGATCTCGCATGGGGTTCATGGGAATTCAACTTAAAAACATGCAATTACTTCAATTCATGCATAAAAAGACAAATCAATCAATAAGATCATAACTGAAAGGAAACCATGAGATAGAAGAAAACTCTAACTTCAATTGGAGAATCTAGCTTTACAAAATTAGAGAATATAGGAACCCTATAGAGGAAAGGGCTCAATAGGTGAACACTGTTATACCTTAATGTCAAAAGCTTACAACCAATGGTGAATTAGGAGAGTTGAATGGAAACCCTAGGTTTTCTTCTTCTTCAAGCTTTAGAGAGAGAAATATTTGAGAGAGAAATATTGGAGAGAGATTGAAAGTGATTATACATGGGCAGAATTAGGCTTAGAAGTCTTATGTAGGGTCTAGGATTTGGACTAAACCGACTTAGATTAGGAATAGATCAATTAGGGAAAAGACAAAAACCCATAAAAATAATTGTCGAGCTCGACCTACGGTCCTTAGGTCTGACTACGGATCGTCCTAGTCAAACATAGAAAGATTCAAAAACTGATTATTTTAGACTTCAAACGATGGGTCCTATGTAAGGTTCGTAGGTCCCCTGACATACCGTAGATGGAAACAGTAGATCCCAATTTAAGACTTTAAAATTTAACTATGATTGGAGAGACCTACGAGACCTATATCTATAGTCCATTGAAACAATGACGGACCATCCTGTTGAGTAGTAGAAAGGATTCTGAAACTTGACATTTTAAAAAAGTTTTCCTTGCCATCTACGGTTCCCACCTACGACTCGTAAGTCAACCTAGGTCCGTAGGTGGCTCCCGTCAATACTGGCACCAGTTATGAAAACCTGAAATTTTCCTTCTTTTTAAATCCGAGGTGTTACATGTTATTGTGCCCAATGAAGACATAAAGATAAAAAAATGGTTATTGTGCCCTAAATGCAACCAGGTATTATTATGCCCTGTGAAGACATGAAAAATAAAATATGGGTTATTGTGCCATAAATGCAACCAAGGGTTATTGCGCCCGTAGGACATGAAAAATAAAATAGAGGTTATTGTGCCCTATGAATATATTGGAAAAATATGGGCTATTGTTTCCTAAATGCGACAGTAGGTAATTGTTTCCTCTGAAAAAATAAGAGTAGATTTTTTATTTATTTATTTTAAAATAAAAATTAAATAAATAAAAATATTTCCTACTCTTTGAAATTTTGTAAATTTGAAATTCTTTTTCTTTTCTCATTTTTTGTGTTTTATTTAATTTCAAAATGAATTTCTAGAAAATAATGCCTCAATATTTTAAATTGATGGGCTTTAAAAGTCCTTTTGGATTATATAATTTTTTTGGTGAAATTTCTAAAAATTAGTCCAATTTTTATCTTTTTAGAATATAAAATTTTATTTGGTGAGACCAAGCCCATTGTAGGGTTTCCTACGTATTTTGCCACAACAAGAATCATAGTAAACGTAGTGCATAAAGATGAAAGATTATGTGTGTTTCCTATTTCTTCTTCTTTTTCCGTTGTTTCTTTAGACAAAAGAAAATATTTTAAAAGGAATATTTGAGAATGAAGAGAAAGAAATCAATTCATGGTTGAGAGTTTTGACTTTAGTTTGTACCAACAATTCATATTATCCATATGAATGAGCTTCAATCCCTTCAGACATATCCGAGGTCAACTTTGAGTAATTCATATAGTTTCAAATGGTTCCTCAAACATACTAAAGTATTTAAATAGATCTATTCATCTGGCATCAATTAAGGGATTATAATTATTCATCTTCTCATGTTTCAAGTGCCCCTAGTACATATAAAGTCCTATCTCGCACACCATAGAAAGGTTTTGATCTTAAAACATTTTGAAAGCCACTCACATTCAGAAAAATATTCAATGCATTAAATTAAGATACCACATGCTTGACCCTCATGTAAGTATCCATTAATGTGAACTCACCAAAAATTGAATTAAACTGGACTTCTCATTGGCTTGTAATGTAGGCTTAGGGGAAAGTAGGATATTCATTTGGAATAAAGTGAGTATTTCCTCCTTAAAAATTCCACTTTACTCTCAAATGATTTCCATTTTCGCACTTGACCTTTGTTTTCTCTCAAGCTTCTCCTCTTTTTTTTTCTTCTCATTTTCCCTCATTTTTGTTGTAAGTTTTTTTTCTCTAGCTTCCTTTTTTTGTGTATTTTCTTACTTTCACATAGTTGACCTTTTTGCTTTGTCATCCAACTTACATCTTTGACAGTACGTAGATCTAGGATAGTGTGCTCAAGGATGTTGGGCCAAGGGAAAATGTATTTATGCACTGAAAAGGATATAGGTTATGATTTTGTTGCTAAAATAAAAAGGTTTTGGGTTTAAAATGAGAATTCTATGGGTAACATGTTATTTGGTAGGCTCCAAAGGCACAATCGGATAAAAAGAAAGCCTACAATCATTTCTCACGTCAAGTGTTGATCAGAATTTTACATCAAAAAAAATTCGTGCTAAGTTCTAAATCAACAAAGAAATGTCATTGAATTTTAGATAAATAGCTCACCCAGCAACATATAAAACAATGAGCTATGAGTTCTTTTAACCGTTACTATAAGCAAAAGAATATCTCAAGAGTCACATAAGTATAATTAAGAGGTACAAAGAGAATCTATTGGTCACAACGTAGAAGGTTCCCCCTATAATACAAAATAGTTTATTACTTTTTCTTTTTTCTCCTGCGTTGTCCTAAGTATATTGGTACCAAACTAGTCAAGAAGCACTTCTTTTTATTTTTTTACTGAGATAAAAAAATCATTTGTATTAAGAATTACCACACACATAGCGGATTGACTATGTATTTCAACGAGGTAATGTGACTCAAGTGTGTGTAACTTGTGCAGCTTGGAATATGAAATAAAAAACTTTTAATTTATTTTTTAAATAAGGATAAAAAAAAATTTAATAAGGAAAACAAAACCTTTTTCATTTTTTTTAATTTTTAAATAAGGTCACCAAACCAAAGGAGGACTGCCTACGTATCTCATCGAATTGACAATCAGGTGCACGTAGTTCGTGAAACTTTTGTAGATATGTTTTATTATTGGTTTTACTTTTGGAGAACTTCTTTTCTTTCGGTCATAGTATTGCAATAATGCAAGAATCACACTATTTGAAATTTTAGAAAAAAATTGGTATATTTATTAAAAGTTTGAGGTTGATTTTTTTATTTTTTCAATTAACTATTTTATTCTAAAGTCGGTCAATATTCAAAATGTGTTCAAAATAATGTATTTGAGCCCTGTGTTGAGCCGCATTAACTTAAAAATGCACATGAAGAAAATAAGTGAATCCTATTAGGGATAATATATATCTTAGACTTGTTTTATTGTGTTTAATAACCTAATAGAATAGGTGTCTAGACTGGCTGTAAAACGAGCAGACTACTTGAGTCGAGAAGGGACAACTTACCAGTAGAAGGGCTTTCCAGCCTCACTTTTAATCCTACCAATCCTAAAACATGTTCTACTATAAAATTCTTCCCAAAAGCGTTGCCGAATCTCTGGTATCTCAAGCCTCGGGAGCATATATCACATCTCCGAATATAAAGTATGTAAGAAGACTTAGATTGGTGCACGAGCAAGACAATTTATGTAACAGTTCATAGAATATCAAAGCAATAAATAAGTGGACAATTAGCACATTAGGCCAATAAAAACAATACCACATAATTAATTAAAGCCAAATAAGTCAATTAAAAAGCTTGAGTTCTAGTTATCCCCAACAGAGTCGTTATCTCTCATACCCCTATTTTGAAAATTAAATTTTGATTAAGAGTTTTTCTAATTAAAGTGACTATTTTGAAAAGGGATTACTTTATTTCAGTGTCGCCACTTGTAATTGAGTTTTAATGTTCCAAGTTACCTTATTTGGATCCCTAATTAAAAGAAAATTGACATTCATTTAGTTGATCTGCGAACTAAATATCTAGGTATGGAATTTTGCTGACCGAGAGCAAGGCATTAGGCACCCCTCGACTCCTGTGGTTCTAGCACGGTCGCTTTATTATCTTATATCTTTCTAAAATTAAATTTTTTATATATTATGTTTATAAGATTAATTAAAAAAGCTTATTACCCGCCTTATTTAATTTATCATAAACTGCTCAAAATAGTCTTATTTTATTAGTGTGTGATGTACTAGAAGCAGCTCTTTCCAACCTTGCCACGAACTATTTATTCATTTATATTTCAATACTAAAATTTGTGTCATGCTCTTTAAGTAGTAAAATTTACCTAATATTATCGGCCTAATCACGATCCCAACGATTCAATTTAAAGAAATTTCGTTATAAAAAATTACTTAAAATCCAAATTCTTTTTATAATGTCAAAGGACTTTAATTGTTTTTATTAAAAGTAAATAGTTGTGATTGAGTGAAAGCATTATTCAACAACCAAATATTAATTACATAGTTCAATTCAAAATAGTTAGTTAATACTAAAAAAATAATCGTCACCCAAACGAAATGCAAAGAAAGTATAAGATTTTATTTCATTTTATGTTTTCTAAAAAAGAATGAACACAATATTAAAAAGAACACATGGTGAAAAATAAACAAATTAAAAATATACACTTTCCTATAGAAATTTTACACATGCTACTTTAATATTTATACACGTTACAAATTATGGGCACCTAAAATCATTTCTTTCCTTATTTTAGTCATTTAGATAAAAAGAAAAATCTACTAATCCCACCAAGATTTAACATAATGAATCTTTGTCATTATTTATTCTCATCATTTCAGTTTGTTAATCCACAATAGACATATCATCATAAAAATATATATGAAAATAAGAATAGACTTGCAAAATATTTTACTTAAACATAAAATAAACTATAAGTTGTTTAAATATAAAATAAACTATGGTTTGTTATAACAATTTTACACTAAATCCAACGATATGAAATATCAAAACATAAAGTTTATATAAAAGAATTGAAAATACTTCATATTATAGCATCAAAGAATATTAATTAGTTAAACACATACGAAATCTGACAACTTCAATATATTGCAATCAAGGGTTGTATAATAATGACATTAAAATATATAAAGAGGATTAAGTATTACCTCTTGTGAAGATTAATCCATTAAAAATCATAATCAAGATCATCACGAACCCGGAACCACGAAATCAATACTCCACTTTTGTTTTTTTTCTTTTATTGTTGTGTATTTTTTATTTTATTTTGGTGTGTGTATAGGTGTTTTGTTTTGGTTTCAAAAAATACGTCCAGATGTGGGTTGTTTTTCCTCTTTCTTTTTGTCGTGTCCGTGTCTTCCTCTCTCTTTCTGTAATGTAGTATATAGTGTGAGGGTGTATAATTGTCTTTTAGGTGAATTTGAGGTATGATAGATTTAAGGAGTCGAGAGGAGTGTGCAGGATGAAGTGGGTTGTGATGACGTTAGTGGGATAATGGGGTAAAGTGAGGAAGTGTAATGACCCGGTCGGTCATTTTTGGTTTTTCCATGGAAATTACCATTTTGCCCTCCCGTGATTGACCTTGAGTCCTTTATGATTGAGTTTTGAAAAGTTGATTTTTAATTTTGAGTTAAAAGTTGAGGATTAAGAAAGTTTTGTGCTTTAAAGGCTATGTTGTTAAGAAAGTGATTTTTAGTGTCTTTTGGAGTTTCGATTGTCGAAATGGAATTTCCTCAATTTCATTAGTCCCGAAATGTGAAATCTGATTTTTGACAGTTCTCAGTTTTGGATTTGGTGTCTTTTTAAGGATTTGAGATCCTAAATTGTGAATTACTGGAAATTTAGCCTTTGGATTGACTTTGGTCAATATTCGGGGTATAGATTTAGCCTTCGGATTGGAATTCTAAGAGTTCTGATGGATTCAAGAGATGATTTTAGGCCTAGGTGAGGATTTGGTTGATTTTTTTTAGGTACCAAGCTTCTTTTAGGCTTTTTAGGTGTTGATTTAGCTTTTTGTGGTTTTCACGTATGTCTGGTCAAGGAGACCTCAAATATGCATTTTGACGGATCCATTGTGTCTTGAATGTTAAGTATAATTGATTTGCAGATGTTGTTTGTGTGTATGGTTTTCCGAATGAATCCCGAGGGTCCCTTAGAAAGATTTTGTGACTTGTCTAGTTTGCTGGTTTCTGGTTCTGCTTCATGACAATTTTTCTCATCGCAATCGGGCGGCTCCCTCGTCGTGATCGCATAGCACTAATATGAGGTGCATAGAGATCGTGTAGGTCTTGCCGCAATCGCGATAATTAACTTTAATGAGTTGACTATCTTTACTCATCATGATCCCGTTACTCTAGGTCAAGATCGCGATGAGGAATTTAGACCTCGGTAGAATGCTCTCCTAAAATCGGGGTTTCAATCTCATTTCACCATTTTTGAGTTTTGGGAGCTTTGGACCAGGTTTTCGAGGAAAATCTTTTGGGTAACAATTTTGAACTCTAAATCTTCAACTACCCATTATTGTTTATGAATTTATGTGTTCAAATCAAGATTTTGAAATGAGAAATTTTGTGTTATTTTCAAGAACCCAAGAAATTAGTAAAATTGTGATTTTGAAATGTTTTAGATCCCTTTTTCAAATAATTTTCCCTAATAAGTTCCTAAAGCCTTAAACATCATTTTCAAATATTATTTTCCAGATTCAAACCTCCATTTTGAAATTATGTTTTGAGTTAATTGACCCATTTCTCTATATAAGTTATGTGAGATTTATTGTTTCCGATGAGTGATTATATATACTTGATTATAATATCTTGTGTTGCTTTGGAAGTGATTCGAAAGGGGAAGACTCAACTCTTGGAGTGTTTATTGATTTATTTAAGGCAAGTGACTTTCTAAACCTTGTATTCTAGTAGAATTCATGTACTTCCTTCGTTGATTGTGTGTTGGGAGTAATGGGGATGATGTGGCGGGTTTAAATTGTCTTATTGATATATCCAAATGAATAAAAAGTGTTTGAAATGAAAAAGGCTATGTGATGAACACGATGATGAGAATTGCCTTATTGTGACCCTTGTTGATTGATTGATGAAATGCTTAAAAGAATGATTGTGGACTTGAATTGCATGATTCGTTGTCTCTTCCGTGTTGTGTGATATTACTTGTATGCATTAATATTGAGCACCATGATGAAAGATGTGATGATTTATGATGCCGAGGTCTTTGTCGAAGACTGTTATGTTGCAGAGGTCTTACCTGGTAAGTATTGTGATGCCGAAGTCATTTTTCCGGCTAGTGATGTAAACCCACTGGAAATGATTCCGTCTAGTAATGTAAAGCCAATGGGAAATGGTTCCGGCTAGTGATTTAATATAAAGCCGATGGGAAATGAATCCGGTTAGTGATATTGTGCTGATGAAAAATGGTTCCAGCAAGAGATTGATTAATGTGACTTGATCTATTTAGTGCTTATGCGTGACTTGCTTGGTACTTCAGATTGATGTATTTGTTGCGTGTCACTGAACTACTTGTTATTGAGATGGACTTATTTGAGTTTTTTGATTATGGAATTGTGACGGTTGAACTTGCATATTAGGTCTTGTGAGCCGTGTATTGTAGAATTTCTAGGATGGGCTGATTATTGTGCAGATTACTAGTTTGAGGAGGTTCGGTCGAAGTGTAAGGGGTATTCGATTTCTATCAAGTTGCTTTGTTTAGAAGGCTGCTTGCTGGCTACCATGTAGTTGGCACTCACCCCTTGCTTCTACACTTGTGTAGTTTCCATTCCCGAACCCTTGTAATCTTCTTCTTCCTCTCCTAACAATTGAGGCTCGTTGAAGGATCTGAGAGGTAACTTCTTTTAATCCTGACGGACCCTCTTTTCCTTTTCTTTAAGCTTTGTTCTACTTGAGAAGCAAAGACTGAGACTTGAATTTATATTTCAAATTTTCTATATACTTTAGTGGCTTGCACACGTGACAACCAGATTTTAGGGTATTGTTTAGAATAAATAAGTTTTCCACCATTGTCTTATTCTTTTTTTACTATTTTCCACATTTCTTTCATTTTTTGGGTTGAGGCTGACTTATCTTGGTGGCAACAGAAAATTGCCATTGCATCGATTTTTGTGGGTCGTTACAAAGGGTATCAAAACCCCAGGTTCATATGGCTCATGTGTGTACAAGAAAATTCTAAGTAGAGCCTTGAAGATCGGTACATAGACGTCTGTACATATCTTCAAGAGGCTACAATGGTTGTTAGGAAACTTTATTTTATTCATCCTTATCGTGCGTGGTTACCTTTGCTAGTTTGAGTTGTCGCGTGATGTTTTTGCGGATGCCGAGGACCAGAGCTTCTATTTTCAATAGTAGAGGTGAGGCAGTCCTCGAGCCTATTATTGAGGCCCTATCTAGGGGTAGAGGTAGGGCCTGAGCCAGAGGTCAAGCTCGTGGAGTAGCACTAGGTAGAGGTTATGCGCGTGAAGTGACACCAGCCAAAGGGAGAGCTAGAGAGGCTTCTCATGCTCCACAGGTTGAGGTTGTTGAGGACCAGGTTCCTCCTTATGTTGGAGCTCTGTTGTTTCATGAGACCTTGTCGAGGATGTCTGGTTTGTAAGAAAACCTCTCTCAGGGTAGTGCAAAAGACATGCCACAGGGTGCTCAGACGAGGGTAGGGGCACAAACCCCAGGTCATTAGCAGACTCTGGGTATTCATGTTCAGGTGGGCCAACCACCGGTGGTTCCTTCACTAGCGGTTGGTGCAAAAATTGCTAATGAGTGTATCCTGATAGCAGCTAATCAACAGTGTTATGAGAAGATTTGGAAGATAAAACCACCCCAGTTTCAGGGTTGTAGGAGTGAGGATGCTCATGAGTTCTTGACTTTGTGCCATGAGATGCTTGAGTTTGTAGGTATGGTGGATTCTCGTGGTGTTCAGTTTGATGCACTCCAGCTTCGTAGTCGAGCCACAGAGTGGTGGAGGACTTTTATGAGATCTACACCGGTAGGATCTCCTCCGACAGAGTGGGATGCGTTTTCTAGTGCTTTCCAAGACTGCTTTATTCTTGGGAGAGTGAGGGAGGAGAGTTGTATGAGGTTTGTGAGCTTGACTCAGGGCGGTTTGTCTATGACCGAGTATGAGGCCTGTTTCTGTGAGCTTTCTAGGCATTCTATGACTATTGTTCCGGATGAGGCAGAGAGAGTTCATCAATTTTTGAGAGGGTTGACTTTCTTCGTCATGTCTTATTTGTTAAGAGCAGCCAGAGAGGGGGCTTCCTTCCAGTCCATTGTGAGCACCGCCAAGGAGGCGAAGTTTATGGTTTTAGTGGAGTTTGGGGAGCTTAAGAGGACCTGTGCTTCTGGTCAGTTTTATGGTGCCTCATTTTGAGGCAGAGGTTTGCATAAAGGTGGTAGTTCTTTTCAGCCCCTTGGGCCGGTTCATGCTTCTATGCTAGCTGTTGTAAGTGGGTGGTCATCCCAAGGATCTTATCGTTCTAGCCGCGGTGGCCATGGTAGTTCATCTCGTTCGCAACAACATTTATTTGTGCCGAGATCTTTTTATACTTATGGGTATCCAGGTCGTATAATGCTTCAGTGTCCTCTACAGACTCATTCAGGACCTCAGTGTTCTTATTCAGCTACTCCAGCTAGGGATTCATTGTCTGCGGCCAGGGGTTGAGGTAAAGGTCAGACCAATAGAAGTGGTAGGACTACGAGTAAGGGTACTCCAGCTCTGCAGGGTGGTGGTAGAAGTGCTACTCAGTTTGCAGGCAGCCGTGAGGGCTGATGTAATGCTTCTCTAGGGAGGTTTGAGAATGGGACTTGTGATGCTTCAATCAAAGGTATCGTCTTATATTGCCATCGACCTACATCTGTATTTGTTTTATCCGGGATCTATTTTTCCATGTGTCTGCCTATTTTACTTCTGGGTTTTATGTGTTGTCTGATCGCATGCATGTGCCTATTCATATTTCTACATTAGTGGTAGAATCCTTAATTGTAGATCGAGTGTCATGATCTGATCTTGTTTCGTTTTCCAGATATGATACTTGGGTAGATTTGATCCTTTTTAGAATGGTAGACTTTGACATTATCTTTTGTATGGATTAGCTTTCTAGTAATACCCCAGATTCAAAGGTGGAAATTTTTTGGATTTTCTGGGTTCTGGTGCCAGTGACGAAGGCCACCTACGGACCGTAGATGGACTAACGAACCATAGGTGGCAAGCCCAAGTTTTCAAAATGCCAAGTTTCAGAACCTTAATGAAAGTCTGCCAGGATGGCCCGTCGACCTATGCATAAAATATAAATGGGTCTCGTAGGTCTCCTTCAGACTTGGTAAATTTTTTTAGCCTTTAGGACAAACCTACGGTTGCCATGCACAGTCCGTCGATTGACTCACGAGTCATACATTGGACCCCTCATTGCAGGGTCCAATTTGAAAGTCTCTGAATCTACCTACGGAAGGACAGGACGGGTCGTAAGTCTGACCTACGGAACGTAGGTCCAACCGTAGGTAGGGCCCTGACTGTTATTTTAAAGGGGTCTTTTGGTCTTTTAACCCAATGACTTATTTACCCACTTAAGTCGGTTCCTTTCATTCCCTAACACTATATAAGTCTATTCAATTCTAAAATCTACCCTTCCCAACCACTTTACAAATTCCCCTAACCCTTCTCACTCAAATAATTCTCTCTTTAGAAGATAGAAGAAGGAGGAGGAGGAGGCAAGCTAGTGTTCAAGAAATCAAGCTTTCTTCATCAAAATTGCTCAAGGAATTGAGACCCTAAGGTATGATAGTGTTCATCCATGGAGCCCTTTCCTCCATGGAGTCCCTAAAATCACCAATTTTCAAGTTAGAAATTCCAACTCGAAGCAAGGGTTTTCTTCTATGTCATGGGTTCTTTTAAAAATTGATTTAATTGATTGTTTTAAGAAATGTGAGGCATGAATTGAGTTGAATTTCATGATTGGAGATGAATCCCCATGAACCATTGCCCTTTTCTCCCAAATTTTGAAAGTCTATGCTTGTTGGTGGGTTGAATTATGAAGTGATGAATTACATGAAATCTCTATGAATCCATGCATGAATTGTGATTTCTAAATCATGTTTTTCATGGTGAGATTATGGATGACCTAATGATGATTTTATGAAAGTAAGCATGTTCACTCAAAAGCTATGATTTTCCTCTATTATGTGGGTTCCTTCAATTATGGTCAAATTTACTTGTTTATGGTTTTTGTTTAGAATGAGTTTGCATTGATTTATATGATTTAAGAAGAATCCTCACGAAGCTATGTGAACCCCTATGATTTGTATGTTATGAGCATGACGAACTATGTAAAGATGAAGTCTATGAAATTATGCATGTCTTATATGAAGATACTAATGAATTAAGGGTGCTTTGAGGTTGAAGTGCAAAAGTTTATGACATGCTGATGTTATGGTTGAGTTGTGAAAGGGTTTCTCACGTAATACTCCCACTGTGAATTTAAAACGAACAAGAGGCGATTACCCATGTTCTTAAGGAGCTATTCTAATGAAGGGACAAGAGGCGATCACCCATGTTCCCTAATGTAGAAAAGAGGCGATCACCCATGTCTACTAATAATGAACTTATGACTAATGATAGACAAGAGGCGACTACCCATGTCTACTGATGACAATTGAACTATGTCTAATCCGTGGGAAATATGCTTACCACCGAGTGGATAAGTGGTGATTACCCACGTCCCATAAACTATGTGCCACCATATGATTAGTTAGTGAACCCACGTAAGCTATAGGTTATGTAAAGGGTCCTACCTTGGAAAGTAGGATGGCCCTATCGGTGTGGGGTTATACACCGGATTCCATGTTGATAGCTCACATGGTCTTACATGTCGGTTAAGGCAACTTTCCACAACTAAGAACTAAAAGTGTTGTCATGATGTTTCTCAAGTAAAGTAAAGATGCTTAACTTACTTTGACCATGGTTTATGTTTTACGCTTTCTATACCTTATCATGTTAGCTATGTCATTGCATCTAATGAAAATGTCCCGCTTTAGAATGTTTTAAATGTTTATGTGCATTGCTATGATAATAGGTACTTGATTGTGCTAACGCATACTCTTGCCTACATTGACTTGTTAGTGTAGGGTTCGCCCATTCTCCATCTATTCGTGACTAGAGCTTAGTAGAAGATTTTTCAAGACTTGGTGAGTCCTTATCCATTCGAGGACATAGCCTAGTTGTTTCTTACTCGCATGTCTCTCATTTAGCATTGTATTGGCTTATTTCCCAAACCTTATTTCCCATTCTTATGATAGATTGGCTTCGAGACATGAGCTGTAGACTTCTGCTATTTTCTTAACAGCTTTGATATGACATTGTCTTTTGAACTCTCAATATCTATGATATTGTATGTACATATGCTAAGTCGCTTGTATGAGACCTTTTGAGGTCTTGTACGCTATGTCACGTCTAGGGGGTACCTTGGGTCGTGAGATTTCTCCACATCATGCTATTCTTGATTGTTATGCGAAGATTGTAACCTTAAGCGATGTCGGGTGTTCCGGGAGTTGAGTGGACAGGTGCTAGTGGTTCTTACCCAAGCAAAGTTATCTCCTTCATTAGTGCTTAGTGATTGGTTGATAGAGGGTGTTTGTCTGACTTGACTTTCATTTGGGATACTAGTGTTGATCCATCTCCCATGGATTTAGTGCCTATGGTTCGAGAGTTTGTAGATGTGTTTCCTACGGATCTTTGAGGTATTCCTCCAAATAAGGATATTGATTTTGTAGTTGACTTGGACCCGGGTAACAAGCCATCTCTATTCCTCCTTATCGTATGGCTCCAGCTGAGTTAGAGGAATTGAAAGATCAATTACAGGATTTGTTGATTAAGGGGTTTATTCGCCCTAGTATTTCTCCATGGGGTGCTCCTGTGTTATTTGTGAGGAAGAAGGATGGGTCTATGAGGATGTGTATTGATTATCGACAATTGAATGAAGAGAAAGTGAAAAATAAGTATTCGCTTTCTCGTGTTTAATATTTGTTTGATCCGATTCAGGGTGCATCTCAGTTTTCTAAGATTGATGTGAGATCTGGTTATCACTAGCTGAGGATTAGGGCATTAGATATCCCTAAGATAACTTTTACGACTCGTTATGGGCACTATGAGTTTCTTGTGATATCTTTTAGTTTTACTAATACCCCTGCCACATTCATGGAGTTGATGATTCCAACCTTAACTTTATTCCTTTGAGATAGTGTTCGTTGATGATATCTTGGTGTACTCCTAGACAGAGGCAGATTGCGATCTGTATTTAAGGATTGTACGCTAGAGATTGGAGAAGAGAAGCTTTATGCCAAGTTCTCAAAGTATGAGTTTTTGCTTGATTCTGTAGCATCTTTGGGACACGTTGGTTCCAAGGAGGGTATTCAGGTAGATCCAGTGAATTGAGGCATGAGGGGTAGGACTAGACCTACAGCGGTTTATGAGATCTGGATTTTAGTTGGGTTTGTGGTCTAGTACCGATGATTTGTTCAGAGCTTTTCTATGATACATCGCCATTGACTAGATTGACTCGGGAGAGTGTGAGTTTCCAGTGGTATGATGAGTGTGAGGAGAGATTTCAAAATCTCAAGACCTTGTTGACTTCGACTTCTGTTTTTAATTTACCTGAAGAGGGTGTAGACTTCACCGTGTACTTTGATGCTTCTGGAGTAAAATTAGGTGGTGTTCTTATGTAGAAAGGCAACGTGATTACTTATTCCTCTACACAGTAAAAGACCCATAAGAGGAATTACCCTACAAAAGTTTTGGAGTTGGCAGCCATAGTGTTTATGTTTAAGATTTGGCGACATTATCGGGGTTCATTGCGATGTTTTTAGAGATCATTGGAGTCTTCAGTACATTATAAGTCAGAGAGATCTGAACTTGAGGCAGCGCAAATGGCTTCAGCTACAGAAGTCCTATGACATCACCATCTTTTATCATCCGAGAAAGGCCAATGTGGTGGCCGATGCTTTGAGTAGGAAGATTTCTAGCCTTGGATGTGTTGCTTCTACTAGTGAACGGGAGTGACCATTGGCTAGAGATGTAAGAGGTTAGCCAAAGTCTCATCCAGCTACGGATTTTTTAGGAGATGGGTGGTTTGATTACTTTTATTGAGGCTCGTTCTTCCTTAGATGAGCACATTCATGAGCATCAGTTAATGATGAGAAGTTGTGCCTCATTTGAGGCATAGTGATGAGAGGGGAAGCCAAGAAGGTTGTCCTTGATTCTTATGGTGTCTTGCAGATTGGAGGAAGGATTTGTGTGATCAAGGTGGGCGAGTTAATTAGATTGATTCTTGAGGAGGCCCATTGTTCCAAATATTCCATCCATCTAGGTGTGGCAAAGATGAATCATGACCTGAGACAACACTATTGGTTGTGTTGTATGTAGAGGGATACTGCAGATTTTGTTTCAAGGTGTTTGACTTGTCTACAGGTCAAGTGTGAGAACCAGCAGCCTGGAGGTATATCTCATAGGATGCCTATTCCTACTTTGAAGTGGGGGCCGATCACTATGGATTTTATTGTGGGACTACCTACCAATGTGGGTGGTTATGACTCCATTTTGGTGGTTATTGATAGGTTGACCAAGACCGCTAATTTCATCCTAGTTTGGCCAAAGTAAAAGGTGGAAAAGTTAGCAAAGATTTATATTATTCAGATTGTGCGATTGCATGGAGTCCTAGTTTTTATTGTCTCTGATCGATGTTCGTTTTTCACTTCCCATTTCTTAAAGGCTTTGCAACATGTTTTGGGTACTCGGTTAGATATGAGTAAAACCTTCCATCAATAGGCAGATAGGCAGTCTCAGCAGATGATTCAGGTGTTAGAGGACATGATCCGAGCTTGTGTGATTGATTTTGGTGCTAGATGTGATCAGCATTTATCCATAGGAGAGTTTTCCTACAACAACAGTTTTCATTCCAATATTCAAATGGCCCTTATTAAGGCATTGTATGGCTGACGGTGTAGATCTCTGATTGGATGGTTTGATTCAGCTAAGATGGATTCATTAGATACAAACATCTTTAGAGATGTTATGGATCATGTTCGTATGATCCAGGGTATACTGTTGACAGCCTAGAGTCGACAAAAAAGTTATGTGGATCAGAGAGTTCGAGCCCTAGTATTCATGGAAGGGGATACTATTTTGCTCTGAGTATCACCCATGAAGGGTGTGATGAGGTTCAGAAAGAAGGGCAAGCTTAGCCCTAGATTCATTGGACCCTTTGAGATTTTGAGTCATATGGGAGATGTGGCCTATAAGTTGTCTTTGCCTCCTAGAGTTTGAGCCGTGCATCCCATGTTTCATGTTTCCATTCTTCCAAAGTACGTGCCGGATGAGTCCCATCTACTTTCCCTTGATTCAATCTAGTTGGGTCCAGACTTATCTTTTAAAGAGGAGCCTATAGCCATTTTTGTTAGGCGGGTTCGGAAGCTTAGGACTAAGGAGATTGGTTAAGTGATGGTACAGTGGAAGCATCAATCAGTTGTCGAGGCGACTTGGGAGACAGAGTTCTATATGAATGCTAGATATCCTCAACTTTTTTAAGCTCCAGGTTCTTTCTTTTGCTTTATATTTGAGAACGAACATGGTTTTTAGTGGTGGATAATGTAATGACCCGATCGATTAGTTTTTGTTTTTCCATGGAAATTACTATTTTGCCCTCCCATGATTGACACCGAGTCCTTTAGGATTGAATTTTGAAAAGTTGATTTTGAACATTGAGTTAAAAGTTAAGGATTTAGTAAGTTTTGAGTTTGAGTGACTAAGTTATGAAGAATTGTTTTTAGTCTCCTTTAGAGTTTTGATTGTTGAAATGGAATTCCATCGATTCCATCTGTCCTGAAATGTGATATTTGATCTGTGAGAGTTGTCAATTTTGGATTTGGTGTCTTTTTGAGGATTTGAGGTTCTAAGTTGTGAATTTGTGGAAATTAAGCCTTTAGGTTGACTTTGGTCAACATTCGGGGTTCGGATGCTTGGAGAGGAATTCTAAGAGTTTCATTAGATTCGAAAGATGATTTTAGGCCTAGGTGAGATCTTGGTTAATTTCTGAGAGGTCCCGAACTTGTTTTAGCCTTTTTAGGCATTGAGTTAATTTCTTGTGGTTTTCACGCATCTCGGGTCAAGGAGACCTCAGATTCATATTTTTACAGTTCCATTGAGTCCGAAATATAGAGTATAATTGATTTGCATATCCGGGGTTTTCAATGAATCCCGAGGGTCCCTTCGTAAGATTTTGTGACTTGTCTACTTTTTGGGTTTCTGGTTCTGTTGCATGACCATTTTGGTCATCGAGATTGCGATTCTCCCTCATCGTGATCACGTAGCGCTAATTTGAGGTGCATCGCGATTGCGTGGGTCCTGTCGCGATGGTCAAATTTAGTGAGTTGACTGTCTTTACTAATCACAATCGCGGGACTTTGGGTTGCAATCATGGTGAGCAATTGAGACCTGGGTAGAATGTTCTCCTAAAATCAGGGTTTCAACCCCATTTCACCATTTTTGAGTTTTGTGAGCTTTGGGTTGGCAATTTGGACCAGGTTTTCGAGGAAAAACTTTTGGATAACGATTCGTTACTCGAAATTATCAATTACAAATTATTGTTTATGGATTTATGTGTTAAATCAACTGTTTCAAATGAGAAATTTGAGGTTACCTTTAAGAACCCAAGAATTTAGTAAAATTGTGATTTTAAAGTGGTTTTGATCCCTTTTCCGAAATGGTTTCCTCTAATAAAATCATAAACCCTTGAATATCATTTTTCAAGTATTGTTTTCAAAATTCAAACCTCCATTTTGAAATTGGGTTTTGAGTTGATTGACCCGTTTCTTTATATAATTGATGTGTTAATTGTTGTTTCCGATGAATGATTGTAAATATCTTGATTATTATTGATTGTGTGTCTTTGGAAGTGATTCGGAAGTTGAAGATTCAGCTCTTGGATTGATTGTTGATTAATTTAAGGCAAGTGACTTCCTAAAACTTGTATGCTAGTATAATTCACGTACTTCCTTCGTTGATTATGTGTTGGTGTAATGGGAACGAGGGGAAGGGTTTAAATTGTCCACTTGATACATCTAAATTAATAAAGTGGGGTTGAAATAAAAAGGGCTATGTGATTAACATTATGATGTGAATTGCCTTATTGTGACCCTTGTTGTTTGATTGATAAAATGTTTGGACGAATGATTATGGACTTGAATTGTATGATTTGTTTTCTCTTTCGTGTGGTGTGATATTTCTTGTGTGCATTAATTGTGAGTACCGTGACAAAATATGTGATGATTTATGATGCTGAGGCCTTTGTCGACGAGTGTTATGATGCCGAGGTCTTTGCCGGCGTATGTTGTGAAGCCGAGGTCATTTCGTGCAAGTGTTTATAAAGACGATGGGAAAAGAGTAAACTCCCTTTTCCTCCATTTTTATGCTCAGAATCAACCCTCATGTGATAAGCATCTCCTCTATGGATTACCAACAATACCCCCAAAACCTAGGCTTTTAACCTCAACTATGGGTTAAAAAGAGGTTCAATTTTTTCAAAATGGGTAAGACTTGTAATGAGGTTGCCAAGAAAATAGTATTAGCTTCAAAGGGGACAACAAGGGATATATTCAGCGCAAAGGTGGGATTTTTAGGTTATGTGGACTTCAAAAATAATTTCTAAGAATGTCGAAGGTCATTTCTTCCAAAAAAAACTCAAGCAAGACCAACTTTAAAACACTAACCGGGAAAGTTACAGCTAGTACAAGAGAGTAAAAGGAAATATTCAATAACTCACCATACATGGCATACAAATCAATCAAGATGACTCAAATTTTTTGTTCCATTTAAAGCCTAAATGGCATCAAGCATTCAAACAACTAAAAAATCAAAAGTCACAAAAAGAGTCACAATAGTTGTCAATATATCATTCACAACATTATTTAAAATTGGAAGGGTATACTAAACTTTTTAACCATGCACAACTATGTTGATAGTACCAACCAATTCATATCCTCCTAAAAAGGCAATGATTTGCCCTTAAGAATGTTGTCACTCTATCTATCATTGGGCATCGTCACTCAATATCTCTACGTCAAAACAAAAATAAAGAAGCTACAACTCAAAATGAACAACTACAAGAAACAAAAATAAAATTGACCAATCAAACATAATATCAACAGAAGACCGACAAGGGCACACCATCCAAATAACAAATAAGCCTTACAAGGGCACAATCAAATCCAAATCACAATAAACCTGACATGGGAGGCACCCCTAACTAAAAGTCCAATTTTGTCCTCACAGTACAAAAATCAAAAGAGAATATGAGGGCTCCCTAAAATAAACTCACTCAGAAGTGGAGATATTGAGGTCCGAGAGTAAATTATCAGCATCATCGCCTGAGCCATAGAATTTGCACAACGTGTCCATAATTTTGTAGAAAATTGGGTATTCTACTTTTCATGCTCCTTAATTTTCTCGTGCTACCTTTCAATTTTATCCATCCTTTCCTTGGGAAGCTTTTGATCATGCACTAAAGTTGATAAGGTGGAAGAAACAATACATGAGACAAAAGAGCTCCTCCATAGCCAATAGGGAGGCGTTGTACCAAATCTTGAATCTGTGAATGGATCAGTGCATCCTTGCCATACACCTCTCCATATATCTGAACTAGTGCAGGGGTACACTTAGTAATGGCCCAAGAGAAGTGGAGGTGGAGTCCGGACAAAGTGAAGCACTGCTCTCGGTGAATGTACCAAACGCCGGATCATGCAGATTAATCTTCCTTGTCTCTATCACATTTGGTTGACCATTCTTCTTGAGTGGATGGATCAGCTTTTCAAGATCTTTCATGCTATCTCCCTCTCTTTGGTTCACCCTATGTCTGACATAAGTAAGTGACCAAAAAAAGAAAAGAAAGACTCTTTGTTCCTTCAATAAAGCTCTATCCAGAGACACATCGATCTCATTCCTTGAAGAAATGACTGGCCTACATATGATACAAAGCCGAGTGTTAGCCTCGATGATGAATGAAGAGGATCAATCTAGTGGTTGTTCTATATCCGTTTTGGCCTATGGCCATCATGAAGGTGCCTAATGAACCACACTTTCCCTTCTTTTTGAGCCTCTGCCATGTGAATCTCATTATCAACATTGACAAGGACGTAGTATCCATTGATCCTGCATTGGTCAAAATGGACTTGTTTTCCCCTTATAGTGACTACACAGTTATCGACAAAGCTTGTTTCGGTGACATTGGCATAGAACTCGTGCACCAATGTATGATTAGCCTTGATAGGATAGGCAGGAAAACATAACTATCCACTCATCCCCAAGAACCCATAAGAGTCAGGCATGTGTTCTTGAAGATTATCAAAAACAATGCCCCTTTCATTCATAATATTTTTTGTGAGGAGGCGGTCATTCAATTGGTGGAATTTGGCGGAAACAAACCACTTATGAACAAATAATTCATCCCTAACAATATTTTCTCCCACTTGTTCATCAACTTGGTTGTATTGTAGGCAATTTCTTTACAAATAAATTACCTATAAAAGATGCAAGCACGTTAAACGAGTGTATAGGTATTTGTATCAATGTATTATAAAGTCAGGCTATAGAAAGGAGTGAAAAATGAAGCAGGGAAGTCGGGAAAAGCTATTGTTTTGGGTAGTCAGAACTGCAATGCAAACAACTCATCGCGATCACAAAAAAGTCCTCGCGATCACGAAGGTCCAAAAAATTAACCCATCATGATTGTGGGATTAAACATCAAGTTCATGATATTTCAACTTTTTAGACATTGCTATCGTGGGATGAGAAATCGTTATCGTGAAGAACAAGATCATCACCATAAAATTTGTCATTCAGGCATTTCATCGAACAAGTTGTGAGCAACCTGTTCTCATGCAAGTTTCACACAGATCAGAAACCATGTCCTCCCTTTTTAGCTAATAGCCCACAACAACAACAAATCAATTAAGAAATTCAAAAATCAACAATCAAACTCATGAAATAATGCTTCACCTTCGGGAGGGTATCAACCCAAAAACAACTTACCAAATTAAAGAAATAACAAGAGAGAGAGGAGGAAAGACAAACCTCTACTGAAGAATCACAGAAGGAATTCTTGTTACAAACGAGCTACCTGACTTTATTTTTAGATGGGCAAGTATTGGGGATGGTTCGGAATTATTAAATCATTGAACTGAATTTTAAAAGCTTCTGTGTTTTTAATTCACGCGAGTAATCGCGGTTGCGACCCGCTCCTCATGATCGTGAGAGATAGCCTTTTTACCCTTCACGGTCGCGATTTGTAGCTCACGCATTCGCGACACTCCAACTTTTTATGCTTTGCAATCTCGGCCATCTACTCTTGTGATCGTGATGAATTAAATGCTTCAAGACCTGATGAATATTTTGTTAATTTCAGGGAGGTCAGGGTGAAATCAGCGATTCGCCCAACCCAATTTGGCAAGCCTAGTGCCTAAACTGTTTTCCAACTCCCATTTTGAAGGTTTTTCAACCCCAAACTTCAATCCCCAATCAATTTTTTGTTTCTATACCTGTCCAATCAATCACCAAAAAGTTTAAAAACGCGAGGGTTAGTCAAAAACAATGTCTAATCTAATCTAAAAAAATATTTCAAAACTCAAAATTGAACTTCTTACCCAACTTCATGTCGATTTTTTGTTGTGGAACATTAGGGAAGAGGAAGAGTATTAATAGGCCATCAAAACATTGAACTTCATAATTTTTTTCCCTCATGTTAGTGACATCCTTAATTCCAAATGAACTAAAGTTTACATACATGATATTTTTGACTTTTCTTGCAAATTTAGTGTCATTTCATTGATTTCGGCATCTTGGAATTTATAGGCTTTGTTCGGTTGCAATGACCCAAGATTTCATCTATGTTAATCCCAACCCCTTCTTCTTGAGACTCCAACTCCTCTTCACAGTTTTTACTATTTGACAAGGAGAACCACATACCCCAACTATGGTTCTCACATTAGCTTTCAAAGTTGAAATTCCAAAATCATGTTGGATCATCGCATATCACCTAATTAGGTTCTAGTTGCAAATATTACCCATCAATCGGGATATTAGATGTAGGAGCTTCTCACGATTTTAAGCTTTTGAGTTAAGCTCATGAGCCTAGTTTTACTCACCACACCAACTTCTTCACAACAAGGCCATGAGATATCAACATAGCGCCCCCAAGCATTTCTTTGTCACAAGAAGCCATATAAACAAAACAAAAGAAAGTAAAAAAAAATAATATTAACAATTTAGATAGAAATAAGTAAACTGTAAATCCTACATTTATTCAATATGTCTAATTATTCCCCAGTAGCGACATCATTTTTTGTAATGCTCAAATTACTTGTAACACAATTAAACAAGTAAGAAGTTATTAATAATCTAATAACCCAACATATGAGGTTGATTCCCACAAGGAACAATATATCGGCAATTGAAAAGATAAAGAATTATAAGCTACAAGTTTGAATCTAAACAAAACAATACAAAATTATAATATCACGAGGATTTTAGTAACAATTAAAGATGGGAAAAAGATCTTTTCAAGAAAGCGATTATAGGAGTAATGGGAATGGGAAACTAATAGACATTCAAATGATCTGTTGCAACTTAATATCATGCGAATTCATTCATGAATGGCCAAGCTAGATTCTAGATTCATCTCAAGCACAAACATTCTTTTCCCAATCACACATTTGTTATCATACGGGTTCTTCTCTGACACTCCCATGTATATCATGCAAAGAAGTCTACTACCTTAATATAGATTTCTTGCATAAGTAAATATAACATTCAACAATGAAACCCTAAATTCTTTTCTCAAGCAAACTTAGGAATCAAAGCTAATATGCAATTATCAACACAATTATCCTCTTCATAAATTATTTTTCAAGCAACCCGTGCACCCTCAAATAATGTTTTATAATATTATAATTCAATTAAACCCATATCATAACTGGAAAGCATTCAATCAATTACAAAGGCAATAGAGTGAAAATTAACAACCCAATAAATTTATCTATCTCTAGCACAAGACCCCAATTCCAAATAATCAATTACACCTACAATGCATGCATTCATAACAATGGAATGAAGAAAGTATGAAAAGTTTTACTACAAAGAAGTCAATCTTCAATCTAAAAGTAGGATTGTGAGGTAACTTAGTCTCAAAGTCTTAACCCAAGCTTTGAACACTAGGAACTATCAATCACAATGGAGAGTTTTCAGGATCTAGAACTCTTCTCCTTTATCAAAATATATGTCCATGAGTATAAAATGGGATTTTGTGATCAAAATAGTTAATTTGAAACTCTGCTTTGTCGCCTGCCAAATGCTCTTCGCGTTCACGACAACTTACTCACGCGGTCACGATTATTGACCACCAAATTGCGAAGGTCAAGACTTCAATGGACCGCGATCGCTACCCATTGACTAGCCGGTCACGATGACTAAGCTCATGCCATTACAAAGTTTTAGATTTTTTTATCCTTTTTTTGTCTCAATTTTACTTGGTTTCTTCAAATATCTTCTAAATACACTCTTCACTTTATTTTCCTGCAAATATGAAGAAAATCATATTTAAAGCACAAACTCTCATCTAAACAAGCAAAAAATATAAGCCTAAAGACAAGATAAGTTTGTAAAAATCCCACTTATCACATGGCTTAATCCTAAACTATAAATCCATACGATTAGTGGTAGTTAGACATAAAAGATCCTCACAAATATTGATATTTATGTGATAACTTAGACATTGGATTTATCAAATGGAATTATCCACAAAATTCATATGGCTATTAAATGTTTTTCCATTTATTAACTAGACTGTTGAATTTATCATTTCTTGGGTTGGTTCTAGAATTTGTTAGTTGAGTTATGGAGTTGAGGATTCTTCTCAACCCAGTGATTAAGTGAACTTGCTAAATGTTTTATATCTTTTCTTTGGACAAGAATTTAATATTAGCATTTGCCCAATGACTTCATAATAAAAAGAGCATTTTTGCATCTTAATCTATGTCATTGGTTAAACATTTGATTGTTTTATAAAAATGTGTCTTGTTTCTATTATGTGATAAAAATTTGCTTCTCTTTTGTTTTCTAAAACTCTTATCTTGTTCTTTCTTTCGAAGTGAATTAAATGAGTGAGGCTACAAACAATATTTATCTGTAGTTTTTGCTATAATTCACATAAAGATTGATTCTAATGTAAGAAATCCTACATGTAATACCTCATATTTTACTAATTAGTAGTTTCAAAACTATGTTAATGGACTTTGTGTAGCTAGGTAAAGTAATTTTTGATTATTTACTTGATTTGTTTGGTTTGAGGGATAAGGGATTGTTACTTCCAAGATTAATTTTAGGAAGAGTATAGCTCATGTCTGGTTGGGATAAAATAAAGGTATAACTTATTTGGGATTATTTATTTTGGGATTTTAGTGTTCTAACTTATTTGGGATTATTTATTTTGGGATTTTAGTGTTCTAACTTATTTGGGATTATTTATTTTGGGATTTTAGTGTTCTTTGTATCCCTCATTGAGGATGAAAAAAATGCAGGAATAACTAATTGGGGGGACAATTTAAATAGAGATAATTTTTTATTGTGTTGATATCCTAGTGTTATGCTTATGTAAAGTGGCTTGGTTAAGGTCTCTCGGGATCATATTCATTACGTCACATCTAGGGGTAATTTGGGTAATGAGGAATAGACATCTCAAGGTTTATAACTCATACTCAACAAATCAAGGATAAAAACCTTAAGGAGAGACCTAGAGAGACAAAGAGGGCAAGAACAGATAGTGGTGATTTATCTCACTCGAGGTCTTGAGGAAGTGGTCATTCTTAGTTCCAATAGAAGTTCTCCAGTTTGAATTTATCTAGTTCTCTTGTTCAGAGGTTCAAAAAAGATAGGTTGTCTAACCCAAAGTCTCAAGGAGGAGTATCTAGTGAATCTACATTCCCCACTAGCAAAAATTATGGCAAGAGTAATCTGAGAAAATGTTTAGCTGGTACCGATGGTTCCTATGGTTGTGGTAAGGTTGGTGACAAATAGAGAGATTGCCCTTCTATTTCTAGCAAGGGTAGAGATGGTCATCAAGACTTGCCTTGTGCTTTTTTTTTTGTCACCCGACTCAGTAGGGTGCTTTTTTTGCTTCTTGTAGTCTGATGAGTTAGAGAGTTAGGACTCATTTGAGGCTTATTAGTTCACCAAATAGTCTCTTCAATGCTCTTTTATGTCCATTTCTATTGCTAATATTTTTATTTGCAGGTATGATGACTTAAGGATAAGGCAAGGAAAAATGTATTCAGAGAGAAGCCAAAACATAGAGAAAAAACAAGGAAAAAGTGAAGATGAAGTTCGCCAAGAAAAATTGGTGACCCACCAAATGGGTCAAACATCACTAAAAGTGACAGATTTATGCTAAAAGGCTCAAAGAAGGTCAATGAGAAGATAGAATAAAGGTAAATCCAAGTTTCCAAAGCTGCTTGAGAGTTCTGCTAAAATTTCAAAATAGATCGGTGAAGTGAAGACGAATTGGTGATTCACCAACCATGTCTGCGAGCATAGGTTACCAGGTTGCCTCGCAAAAATAATCTGTATGTTCTGCTAAAAATAGAGAACAAATTGGCTAGTTTAGGTAACACTCGGTGGCACACCGAGAGAGAACGGTGAAACACATCGGGTTCACAAACTACTGCACAACACTTAAACCCTTGAAGCTAAAGATAAAGGTGAGAAGAAGAAGAATTCGGCGATTCACCGAGTCAGTCAGTGAGCCCACCTTACATTGCCAAACATGTCCTAAATTAAAAATTTTACCAGCTTTTGGGAGATTATAAATATCTTTTAAGAGGGAGATAAATCATTTTCTATTCTTTGAAAGAACAATAAACAAGAGCATTCTAAGGATTTTTAGCGTTTAGAAATTTTATAATTGAATTGAGTAGTTTTTGCTGTGGGCATTTTTGGAATTTGAAGTTTGGGTCAACAAATTCAGATGGAGAACAACCTTTTTGGTATAACTTTCTCTAATTTCCATATGTGTATCTAAAACCCCCATTCTTGGTGTGTGTCAATGAAGTTGGGTATTGATTAGAATAATAGGTGTTTGTGAATTGCTCTATTTTATATTAATGTCAATGGATTCAAACTTGTTGTCATGTTTTAAATAACGATGTGAAGTTGCAAACATGAATCTAGTTTATATCTTCATTGTTTTCTTGACAAGGATTCCTTGAAGTGGATAATTGGGTTGATAATTGCATATTAGTTCAAAATTCTACGTCTGCTTGAAAAAAGAAATTTGGATTTATTGATAAATTCTAAATTTACTTGGAAAAGAAAAACTTTGGTAATGTGTTAGATTGCTTTGCATAGCAGATATGAGAGGCTTTGAGAAAAGCTCTTTTGATAAACAATTTGCTATTGAGAAATGCATTTTGTGCTATAGATTAATCTAGCCTATCTATCCGAGGTTAATGTTATTGAGCAATCGTATCGACCCACAATTGAAATCGATGCACACTTCCACACTCCTTGATTCACTCTCTTATTTGGTAAATACTTTTCTTCACTTCCTCTTGATAATCCATTGTTAATAAATCTCTCTCAATTTAATAACTTGAAATGTATATAATTTATATCATGTTAAACATTGGTTACTACCTTTCTACGAAAGATTAACTCCTGAATTCTACATCCTTATTGAATTCTAACATAGACCGCTACATATGGGATTTGACCCCAACCATGTTTTTTTCTTTATGATTGATGATTGCTTGTAAACTAACTTGTATCGCTTGTAAAGCTAGCTTGTAAGGTGTACAATTAAATGTTATGAAAATGGTGTCGTTGCCGGGGAGTGGTGCTTAGATTTCATTTAGTGATGTTATATTCTTAACTAATTTTTTGTGGTTGAATAGGCTTACCATTATTTTCCTTGTTGTTTTCTTGATAGGTGAAGATCTGAGCATCATTGGTAGAAATATTTCTAGTAATAATGGGTAAATGGATGATGTAGGTACCTTTAATGATCTCAACATGGAAGCTCGTATGAGTACGGGAGCTATTTTCTTTCCCCCCCACCGTGGGCAATGTGATATTCCATGCGACCAGAACTATGCTTCAACCACTTCAAATAAAGGGGTTGTAATGGGGTCTAGCTAATAAGGATCCCAATGATCACCTTTGAAGCATTATAGATGTATGTGGCCCATTCATATTCAAAAAGATCACTTAAGAGTTCATCTAGGTTGTTCCCCTTTTCATTGACGGGAGACGTTTCCTAGTTGTTGGTAGAGGTACCAACAGATTCAATAACCTCATGGGAAGAACTAACTGAGGCTTATCTTTCTAGATTTTTTCCTCTTTCTAAGATGACATTCAAATCTTCGAGCGTATTAATGGTGAACTGACTCAGGAGACATGGTTAAGGTTTCAAAAGAAGCTGATTCAATGTCCTATTCATGGGCTACTAGACAAAGTATTTTTGCATGTGTTCTATCAAAGTCTTGATACCATTAATATGGGGGTTGCTGATCAACTTATCTGGGCCGACATTATAGGGAAACCATGCATAGTAGCTTTAACATTGCTAGATCATATGATAAAGATCAATCGGGAGTGGCATACTAGGGAGGATCAAGTCATCCTTTTCTCTATTGGTATCACTAAAGAACGGTTGGAGGAACACCTGGAGCGAGATGAGAATATGGTGAAAAGGATGATCCAACTTGATCTACTATCAAGCATGTTATGATTTGTGGCATTAAAGAAGTGAATGTAGTTGAAACTAGTAGTAGAATGACCCCGAAGTATGAGAAGTTTGAGGTGATGTATAATGTAGAGGTTCAATATTTTGGGCAACCCAATAAGGGGTTATCATCCGATCTTAAAAGTTAGGCGGGAATCAAGGTTGGAACAAAGTGTATGAAGGTTTTTAAATAGATAGAAAAAGGGATTTGTGTGATAGGGGTGCAATTTTTAAAGAAAGTGAACGGAACAAGGATCGGTATGTTTCACCGTATGGCTGAACAAAGAAAAAGGAACAAAAAACAGATCTAGAGAGTTTCCGAACCGAAGATATATTAGCATAGATGCTCAATAAGGTTGAAGGGTCCAAAAAGGTGTCAAAAGTCATAAAAACTGAATTCTCCACTTTGAACCAAACTGATACCTCACATTTTGTCTCCACAAAATAACTTGAGGCCCTAATGAGAAAAACCTAAACTCATTTTAATCCTAGAATAATTGGCGGTTTGCCAAGTCATACGGTTGCAAAATCGAAGAATGATGTTCATATCATTACTATTAATACTTGATGAGTGGTTGATTTTCACTCATTTGGAGTCATTTTCTTATGATTTTGTGGCACTACAGTAGAGAAACAGGTTAAGTTTCCTTTGAATATTGTTGTTTCAGGTACAAGTTTGTTAAAAAGGAGTTTTGATGGAAAAGAATGGAAATTGGGGCAAAGTGGAACTGAAAACAGAGAAATTGGAGCAAACAGTGTAGTAATCTCTGCGAACGCGGAGCTCTAGCCGGCTATGAACCACGAACGTGGAACATCCTCCGTGAATGCGGAGTGCATCGTTTCTGAGTATCGCAAATGCAGTGCTTTCTCCGTGAACGCGGAGTGCAATTACGCGGAGAAGAAATGTTACTAGCGTCTGGGCAGATTTAGAATTTCACATTTTTTTACCCTAATTTACCATATACACTGAAACAAAGCCAATTTGGACAAGGAGGCTAGGATTACATTCAGAAAATAGAGAGAAGAAACTTGGGGATTAAGGCTTGGGCATAGCTTTAAGAGCAAGATTCCTCAACAAATACCATTAGAGTGAAGATTGTGAGCTTGAGTTGTAACTACTTTTCATCCTTTCTTCAACTCTTTGTTTTGTATTGTTGAATTCTAGGTGTTAATTGTCGATTAGTGATTTTGATATTATGTTAGTGATAAATAATATTGGGATTTTTTATTTATATCTTATGCTTTTGCAATTAGTGGATTTCTTTCTCATATATGAAATGGGTTTTTGATTATCCAATTGATTTCTTGCTTTAATTGCTTTCCATTGGAATTGATAACTCCTTGAACTTGCCCATTTACTTTGATTGAGCTTGTTAGAGTCAATTGAGGTTAGGAAGGATTGGTTGGTGCATAATTTGAGGTGTAACTACTCATTTGTTGGATTTTAGCTAGTTATAGTAAATCCTTACATTGGCTTAAATCGGATTGCTTGTGTTGACACTTGATTGGGTTCGTGAGAACAAGTTGAGAAATATTTGCCTATGCTCGATAGAATTATATGAATGATTTAGATTCTGAGGCATATATGATTTTACCCATGATTAATTGAGATTGTATGAAGCTAGTTTGCAATGGATCGTATGGGTGTTGATTGATTACCCATTCCAAAATCCCTTTTGTAATCTTGTTCGAAAAGACTTTGTTCCTTGTTCTCCTCTATCCCCTATCCTAAACTTGTTACTTGAAATCTTCTTGTTTTATAATTGTATATTTCATTTCGGATTCAAACTAGTAGCTTGTAATTCTTCATTTCTTCAATTGCCTCACACATTGTTCCTCGTGGGATCGACCCCAACTCTTTGTTCCGTTTATACTTGTTAGTAACCACCCACACTTCGAATCGTAAGAGGTATGACTGAGCGTTATCAAAAAATGGCGCCGTTGCTATCCAAATTGTGAATACTTGTTTTTGCTTTGTTTTTGTGTTGTTTTATGGTTTCTTGTAAAGGAACAAGGTTTGGTAAGTGCAAGCCCTACGTTGAGGACCCATGGTCTTGTTATGGAAGGCTTCATGTTGGAAAGAGTTTTGTGGAGGTCTTTTGAATGAAGAGATATGGGAACAAATGGGTGTTGTGAGCCAACCTTGGCTCTTGCACTAGTATCAACGACTTGCAAAGGGTATGAGGCTTAGATATTTAATGATCCAAATGAGGGATGAATTTCGTAATCTGCACCTATCTAGGTGCCATCAGATGATCTAACTTGAGTTTGAAATTGCGACTTTGAAGGCCAATGTGAGATCAACATTTAGGGTACGTAAGGCTCCTTATGAAGTGGTAAAAAGTAAAGCGTGGGAGTTGGATTGTCAAGAAAAAGGGGTTGTGTTAGATATTGATGAAATGCTGGGTATTTGCAAAAAGCCAATCCAATAAAATTCAAAGTATGATATTAGAGTTGCAAGAAAAAGCAAAAAAGATCATATATGGCAACTCTAATTCATTTGAAAGTGATGGTGCCATGCACTTGAGGGCCAAGAGTTATGAAGTTCGGCGTTCAAATGGCCTAGTGACCCAATCACTATTGCCCAATGTTCCTCCACGAAACAATGATGTGAAGTTTGGCAAGAAATTCAAATCTTTGAAATGGAGAGATTTAGTGAAATGCGTGATGCTCTCATGTTATCCCCACACCCTTCGAAGTAAAAATGATTCAAAGTATCGTTGAAGGTTCATCGCCTAGAAGTGGAAATATAAAGGGTGATGCAACCGGCGTCGCGCCGCGACGTTAAATTGTGCGTTTGATGTGAGGCAACCCATTGGTATCAAAAATTTATATTTTAGTAAATTTTTATTGTTAGGATAGATTAGAATTTTATTTTTGACTAATTCTCATGATTTCAAATTGTTTGTAAGTGTTTTGAACAAGTTTGGAAGCAAAAATGCACTTGGGATTGAAGTTTAGGGTTGAACTATCTACAAAATGGGGGTTGGAACACTTTTGGGCAGCTGAAGGTCGCCAAAGTGCATTAGGCGAGTCGCCTAACGGACCCACCCATCGCCAAAAATTCTAGAATGCTGCCATGGGTTCAGGCCTAAAATGCTCTCCGCAAACGCTGAAGGTAGCCCGGGAACGCAGAGGTTACATTCTCCCAGAGGTACGAACACGCCATGATGCACACAAACGCAGAGGTCAAGGACTCCCATAGGGGCGTGAATGCGCCAAGAACTCCGCGAACACGGAGGGTCGTAGTATGTTAAAAGGCAAAAATGCCAAAGGTTGAAATCATGAGTTTCAAATAAAATCCCCCCTTTCTCCTTTCATTTTCTAAGACGCCAAATCTCCCCAAAATTCTTCCCCTCTCTAAATTGCTTCCTAATCTACTACCTCGAACTAGAATCTACAATCAAGGTATGATTTCTAACCCTTCCTTTAGTTTTTTTTTGTTCTTGGGTGAGTAATATCAGAAATTTGATGCAATAATAATTTGTTGATTTGGACTTGCATTGTGGTGTTTAATTGTTGGATCATGGGTAGAAGTCATATTGGTTGCATTGTTATTGTTGATACTTGAATATTTGGGTTGAATTTAGCCTAATTTTTGTGAGAAAACCCTTGAAATTTTTCGCTTCATGGTGTTCTACAATTGAACTTGATTTTTGTGTTGAAGTTTTACTTTTTGTGGTGGTATTAGATGTTTGTAGTGTTGTGATTGTGTTTCTTATGATTTGGGTTGATATTGGGGGCGGATTTGTGTAGAAATTCGTTGAATTCTTGTTACCCACCATGTGTTCTACTGTATGCTTGAATGAACTGTTTTTCTGGAGAAGAAGACTCCTCCGTGAACGCGGAGGTCTATGTCCCATTGTACTCCGTGAACGCAGACACTTGGTCCGCAAACGCGGAGGTCTACTATATTCTGAGCCGCGAACACGGAAGTAAGGCTGTTACCTCTCCACAAATGCGGAGAAGAAATTGATTCTGTCCAAAAATAGTAATTTTGGAACGCATAGCTCAGGACCGCTTTTAATTATTTTCTTTGGCCTAGATACTTCCTAATACATTGTTTTATGTGTCCACAAGAACTTTTAACTTGTTGGCTTCTTTTGTAGGTACTTTGAGCTATAAATGTCTACCGACAACATTCCCTTACAGTCCGAAATTGCACAGGAGGAGGATTATTTCGGTGCAACCATATTCTTGTCCGCTAAATGCGTCTAGAAGTATGATGAATACTTGGGTAGGGTTCTAGTGTAAGAAAAAGGGATATGTTTGGAGAAGCTCAAGAGTGGAATATCGAATTTCTATAAGTGGCTTGGAGCTAGTCAGTGGATGGTCTTTGCTGCTGAGCCTATCAAGGCTAATTAAACTCTAGTAGAAAATTTTTATGCTAATGCCTTATAAACGGACTTTAATGAAGTAACATTTACTACCATCTGAGGGGTACAGGTGAATTTTAGCCCAGCAGTGATCAATGCTTATTCTGGTCTCCTGAACACTGACAACATGGTAAACATAGACCGATACAAAAAATTGGGTGGCTAGTGTCTTTTGGATAAACTGCATAATGGTGAGCCTCTGGAGTTGTTCGAGACTAAAAGATGGGTGAAGTCCCATGAGTTCACAGCTGAGGCCAATACTTGGGTTTCTATTATATGTGCTCAGGTTATACATTCCACCCATGATACTGAGGTCACCTTGGACAGGGCACTTGTGATTGATGCTATTATGGATGGGCTGGAGGTGAATGTGGGCCAGCTGATTGTGGATCATATTATCGAGGTGGCTAAGGGGAGAGCCAAGAGCATTGTTTTCCCTTCTTTGATGACTCTGTTGTGCTACAGTTCTAAGGTATCGAGACTACCCACTGATGAGGATAAGAAGTCGGGCACGGAGATTCACCCTCTGAAGAAGAGGGGGGTACAGGGCGACAGGCATAAGAAGAGGAAGATCGATGTGGCTGACCCCTAGTTTTGCCAGTTTGCTGAGCATGATTTGAGGTTGGTGCCTTCCCTGCTGTAGGACCCCTCCAATTTGGACCATCCATGATGCACTACATATCGTCTCAGATACAGGGTGTAGACTCTCTGATCAGAGAGTTAGATGCTAGCCTCCCCACTAGACCATCTTGAGCTACCACATCTGAGGGGGCCCCTGCACCTACCCTTGCTTCTGTAGCTGCTGCACAGAAGGCTATGTTCGACAGACTTGAGCATATGAGTTGGAGACAGGGGAAGATCGAGCAGTGACAGAGGACCTTAAGAGAGCATGAGAAGAAGAAGATTAAGTTGCTGAGCAGGATAACGGGAAAGCTCTGGAGCTTATGTGGGAGAAGTGGGTCAGATGATGAGGACTTGTCCTTCCCCTTCGATGTGAGCTCAGAGTGATTGCATTTCATGGAGCCCCTCGTATTCTCTTTTGATTTTTGTACTGTGAGGACATAATGTGATTTTCAATTGGGGGTGCCTCCCTTATTACTCCAATTTTGTATTTCCTGTTTTTGATGATTCAGATTGTTTTGTTTGCTGTTTTTATTGTGTTGTTTGACGTTTGTTTGTTTTTTGTGGATGATGCGCCCTTGTCGGGCTTTTGGATCTTAATTGTGGATTGTTTCGGATTAGTCATTTTTGTTTTATTAGTTTTTATTGTTTTTGATAGCTTCTTCACTTTTGTTTCTTTTATTTTCTGATGGTGTTGTTGGTTGGAGATGTTGATTGGCGATGCCCTATGATGGATAGACTTTTTTAAGGGTAAAGCTTTGTTTGGTTGTGTGGTGAAGTCTGAGTAGCCATTGCTGTTGTGAAGTGAAGTCTGAGTAGCCATTGTTGTTGTACGGTAAAGCCTGAGTAGCCGATCTCGAATAGATGTATGAGTTTGCCCAATGATGGATTTATTGACGGCTTTTTTAAAGGAAAATTCGTCATTTTCTTTTTGGGAGGTTGTGGCTTGTTTGGTACTAAGAATATAGTCTTGCATGTGAAAAATATTTTTAACACACCTCTTCGTTTTGAAAATTGAGCATGTTTGGAATGATTTCATGACAACTCTTGTGACTCTTTTTGTGACTTTTGATTCGGTTGCTGTTTAATTGTTCATTTACACTTGTTTATTGAAAAGGTAATTACATTTTGATCCATCTTGAGTGATTTGCATGCCATGTGTGGTGAGTTGTTGAATAATGCCTTGTGTTTGCTTGTGCCACCTAAAACATGCCCGGTTGGTCTTGAAATATTAGTGTTAATTGAGTTGGGTTGAAAAAATGATCTTAGGATTTTTTTGATTGGTCTTGAAGTCCACTTGGCCTAAAAATCCCACCTTTGCACTAAATTTACCCTTAATTGTCCCCTTTGATCCTAAATCCTTTTTATTGGCAACCTCTATACAAGTCTTATCCATTTTGAAAATTTACATCTCTCTTGTACCCTTTCTCTCCTTGAACTTGAATTTGTGAGAGTTGAGGCTAAAAGCCTAAGTTGGGGGGTTTTGGGAAATTCATAGAAGGGATGCCTATTGCATAAGAGCTTGATATAAAAAAATGAAAGAGAATGATGAATGGAGGAAAAAGTCAAAAAGAAAGAAAAAGTTGTGAAAAAGAAAGTAAATAAAAAAGTCTTGAATCCTCCAAAAAGTTGAAAATGGTTGCTTGTGGGGCATCTAGAGTGAAAATAAGAAAAAGAGAATGTGAAATGTTCATTGGTTTTGAAAGTGAAGAAAATGTGGAAAAGTTTCAAGAAGTTGACTTTTTGAGTAGAGTTCAAGGAGGGTGTAGTCAATTGTACCCAAATGATATCTTAACCTTCCCTAAGCCTACATTACAAGCTTAACAAAGTCTTTTGTGATTTCTAACCAAAGGATGTTGAGGCAATGTTGATTGAAATTATGGGCAGGCTTATGATGTGGCATTTGTGTTCATGAGATGTTCTTTTGTGAGTGTGAGTGTTTGTAAATACTTTGTGAGTGCTTTGGGAAATTTCTTTTCTTGTGAGGGCATGTAGGTTGCTTGAGTGGTGATTTTGAAAATTCCTAATTGCATCAAGTGAGCTTGTCGAAGAGCTAAAGAGTTGTCTCATTTCTTGAGTTTGAGTTGTTGTCACTTAATGATTCTTGGCTTTTGAAAAATGCACCATGAGAATGAGAGGTTGATTTTGTGAAACTTTTTGCTTGAGGACTATTTGTTATTACCAACAAAAGTCATGATGAGGATCTCTATTTGGAATGAAAGTGTGTTGTGCTTTTTGTGATTACCTCTTGTTCTTTTGATTTTATTTTTCTTGAGGACAAGCAAAGTTTCTAAGTTGGGGGTGCTGATGAGTGGGTGATTTTCACTCATTTGGAGTCCTTTTCTTATGATTTTGTGGCACTCAAATTGAGAAAGAGGCTAATTTTCCTTTGAATATGGTTGTTTAAGATACATGTTGGCTAAAAAGGAATATCGATGGAAAAGAATGGAAATTAGGGCAAAATGGAGCTGAAAACAGAGAAATTGGAGCTGACACTGTAGTACTCTCCATGAACGCGGAGAGCTTGGCGCTACCACGGAGCTCTAGCCGGCTATGAACCGCGAACGCGGGACATCCTCCACGAACGCGGTGTGCAACTTTTCTTACTACCATGAACGCAGTGCTTTCTCCACGAACGCGGAGTGTGATTACGCTAACCTCCACGAACACGGAGCTACCCCCGCAAATGGGGAGAAGAAATGTGATTGGCGTATGGGCAGATTTGGAATTTCACATTTTTTTTACCCTAATTCACCATATAAACTTAAACACGACCAATTTGGGCAAGGAAGCTAGGATTACATTCAGAAATTATCCACGAGAGAAGAACTCGGGGATTGAGGCTTGGGCACAACTTTGAGAGCAAGATTCCTCAACAAACACCATTAGAGTGAAGATTGTGAGCTTGGGTTGTAATTATTTTTCATCCTTTGTTCAACTCTTTTTTTTGTATTGTTGAATTCTAGGTGTTAATTGTTGATTAGTGATTTGGATATTGTGTTAGACATAATCAATATTTGGGTTGTTGATTTCTATCTTGTGCTTTAGTAATTAGTTGAATGCTTTCTTTTATATGAAGTGGGTTTTTGATTGTCCAATTGATCTCATGCTTTATTTGCTTTCCATTGGCATTGATCACTCCTAGGACTTGCCCATTTACTTTGATTGCGTTTGTAAGAATTAATTGAGGTTGGAAAAGATTGATTGGTGCATTATTTGAGGTTTTACAACTCATTTATTGAATTATTACTAGAAATAGTGAATCCTTGCATTGCCTTTAATCGGATTGCTTGAGTTGCCACTTGATTGGGTTCGAAAGAAATAATTGAGAAATATTTGCCTATATTCATGAGATATAGGTGAGTAATTTAGATTCCAAGGCATATATGATTTACCCATGATTAATTTAGATTGTACGAAACTAGTTTGCAATGGATCGTATGGGTATTAATTGATTTCCCATTCCCAAATCCCTTTGGTATTCTTGTTCGAAAAGGCTTTGTCCCTTGTTCTCCTCTATCCCCTATCCTAATTCGCTACTTGAAATCTTCTCATTTTAGAATTGTATCTTTCATTTCAGATTCAAACTAGAAAATATAAATTCTTTGTTTCTTCAATTGCCTTGCACATTATTCCTCGTGGGATCGACCCCAACTCTTCGTTGGGTTTATACTTGTTAGTGACCGCCCACACTTCGAATCGTAAGAGGTGTGGTTGAGCGTTATCAATACTCGAAGCGGTAGAGTCTTGAACAATGAGACTTTGAATGAAGATTTTGGTAACGATAAGGTGGTTGTTGATCAAAAATCACTGAAGAATGTTAATGAACCAATACTTATGGTTATTGATGATGATAATGTGAATATGAAAATATATTCTACTACAAAATTTGGGGTGGGGTGGAGGGGGGCCATGTGGTGCCTGATCCCTCCAATAATTTGAAAGTGCAAAAGTCCGATGCAAGTGCCAATACAAGTAACCCCTCTTTTTCCTCAACGGTTGAAAAAGAAGGAGTGTTATGTCAAGTTCAAAAATTTGTTGAATATGTTCAAGAGTTTGTGGGTAAACATTCCTCTGGTAGATACTTTACTTGAGATGTTGTGTTATGCATAGTTAATGAAGGCATTTTTTTTAATAAGAAGCGGCGAATGGAGTTTGAGATTGAGGAGGTCTCTCATAATTATTGCACTATAATGTCAAGCAATGCAATTAAAAAAAGGATGACCCGGGAGCTTTTACTAGTTTGTGCACCATTGGGGTGTTCCAAATTTCTAAAGCTTTGTGTCCTCTTGGGGAGAGTATAAATTTTGTGCCCCTGGCTATTTTCAAAATCTTGGGGTTACATGCTCCTAAAAATCAACAATAAAGTTATTGATGATGGATCAGCCCATTAAATGACCGATAGGGTAGTGTATAATATATTTGTGAATGTTGATAAATTCATTTTCCCTGCAAACTTTGTTGTGTTGTATTGTCAAATCGATGTAGAGATCCCTATTATTCTTTGTAGGATTTTCTTTGCTACTGGAAGAGCATTAGTTGTTATTAAAAGCGGAGAATTAAAGTGTCGGGTGAACAACGAAGAAGTCAAATTTAATTGGGGTACAAAAGAAGTTTATTAAATCATATATGCAAGTGTGTTTGAAGTTTCTTGTCCATGAAACATCCTAGTGATATGCAAGGGGTATCTTATGTTCATGTTATTGATAAATAGGTAGCAAGTGTGTTTGAAGTTTCTTGTAGTTGAGAGTCATTGGTAGTCGTGTTGCTAAACTATGATGGGGAGGAAATTAGGGATTTTGATGAAGTGGTTGCAATCCTTGTGGGGTCGGTTCATTCTCATTTAACCCCAAGAAGCCTGATATTGATTTGAAATATAAAGAGAATTCTTAGGATAAAACACCTATTGAAGAACCACTAAAGTTGGAATTAAGAGTTTTGCCTTCGCACCTTCATTATCTATTCTTTGGGTGTGACAACACCTTGTAAGTGATTGCTACCAATGTTTTGTCAGAAGGACAAGTGGAGTCATTAATTGGGGTACTAAAGAAGTTTATTAAAGGTTTGGGTTGGTCGATAGCTAATATTTTGTGGATTCCCCCCGATATTTGAACGAATAAGATCAAACTAGATGATGATTGCAATCCTATCATAGAGCATAAAAGAGGTTAAACCCACTTATGAAGGAAGTGGTGAAGAAAAAGATAATAAAGTGGTTGGATGCGGCGTCGTGTTCCCCATTGCGGTTAACAAGTGTGTCAGCCCAGTTTAATGTGTTCCTAAGTAATGTGGTGTGATGATTCTACAAAATGCAAAAAAAGAGTTGGTCGCTATCCAACCCGTTAACGCTTGGAGGGTTTGCATAGATTATTGGAAACTAAATTCACGCACTAGGAAAGATCTTTTTCCAATACCGTTCATTGAATAAATTGTTGATCACCTAGCGGGAAAAAGATAGTATTGCTTCTTAGAATAGTATTCAGGGTACAACTAGATTTCTATAGCCTTAGAGAATCTAGAAAATAGCACTTCCACATGTCCATATGGGACATTTTCTTTTAAGAGAATGCCATTCAGGCTATGCACTGCCTCAACTACTTTCCAAAGGTCATGTTATCAATCATTGTGGACTATGGTCATAGAATCAATACAGATATTCATTGATAGTTTCTCCGTCGTGGGTGATTCTTTTGAAATGCGCTTGAGTCATTTGAGTAGAGTCTTGCACCGTTATGTTGAAAAAACCCCCTTCTCAATTGAAAGAAATGATACTTCATGGTGAAAGAGTGGATAAGAGGGGATTGTACCTAGCATAAGATCTCGAGCAAGGGAATTGAAGTTTACCAAGCAAATGTAGATGTTATTGCTAAGTTTCCTCCTCCTATCTTTGTTAAGGATGTGAGTTGTTTTTTGGGGTATGAAAAATTTTATGCGTATTTCATAAAAGATTTTTTAAGGTAGTTTCCCTTTTGTGCCCGCTACTAGAACAAGAGAGCATCTTTAACTTTGATAAAAATTGTATTACGACATTCTTATGTTTGAAAGAGAAACTCATCTCAGCCCAATCATTATTGCTCCTATTGGAGTATTCCTTTTGGAATGATATGTTAGGCTAGTGATGTGGATCTTGGAGAGGTTCTTGAGCAGCAAAAGAACAAACTTTTCCACCCGGTTATTATGCTAGTAAAACAATAAATGGTGTTCAGTAGAATTATACTGCCACATAGAAAAAGTTATCGACTGTAGTGTATGTCTTTGAGAAATTTTAAGCCTATTTATTATGTACTAAGGAGATTATGCACACTGATCATGCTGCCCTTAGATACTTAATGCCAAATAAGAAGGCTAAACCAAGGTCGACTAGGTTGTTATATCTATTGCAAGAATTTTATTTTGAGGTGAAAGACTATAAGGATTGTGAAAATTAAGTAGCAGACCATCTATCTCATCTTGAACCTAGTGTTGTGCTTGGTGATGAAAAGGAACTTGAAGAGTCCTTTCCCACTGAATTGATCATGGCAATTACTCATGGGTCCACATCGTGGTATGCAAATTTTTCCAATTATTATGTGTATGGGATCATTCCCTAAGAGAAGTCATAACTTTACCTACTCATGAGGAGAGAGGTGTCATGCGATTTATAAAGAGATATATCATCACTAGGTTTGGCCTTCTGAAGGCTATCATAAGTGAAGGGGGTTACCATTTTTGTAACAATCAATTTGAAATACTTCTGTTCATATATGGAGTAAAGCATAATGTGGAAAGTCCCTATCACCCTCAAATGAGTGGGCAAGTGGAGTTATCAAATTGTGAGATCTAGAACATCATGGCAGACCCTCGGGGTCATTTCTATGTTTTACGTCTGCTTTTCAAGTTTTTCTCTATCCCTTTACTTCAATATATCTTGGAGTTTAGCTAAAAGTTTGACTTTGGGTTAACTTTTTTTATAAGCACTCTCAAAATCAAATTCCATCACTGCAGCTAGCTCAAAAATGCCGAAGTTTTTCTAGAACGACCTTTGATTCGAACCCTGAGTGTATTAGATGATTTTTAGCTTGTGGTGTTTTGGTTTGTGTTTATTTGTTGACTTATGTTGACATTTTTTGAATCTGTCTTGGATGACTATTTCGTATATTTCGTTGAGTCAGGAATGTTGTGTCCAAGTGGTTTGCACTTTTCGTTTGCATCATTTGGAATCCGAATGAATTTCGCGGACTTGTTTAATGATTTTTGACACTTAGCCCTTTTGCTGAAATCTAATGTCTGGTGCGATGGCTTTTGCCAACCCTTGATCGCTTAAGTGATGTTGACTTAAGCAAAAAAGGGGCCTCTTAAGTGAATGGCTTCATGGGAGTGGGGGTTGCTTAAGAGATTAACCCTTGGGTGTTGCGAAGGTCGCTTTAGAGACCATAGGCTCACTTAAGTGAAGGGCGCCTCTAAGGCGGGGTTTGCTTTTTTGAATCATATGTTGGCTTAAGCGATATTTGCTTTTGTGAACAATTTTTTTTTCAAAGATCGTTGGGATTTAATCCCATTTTTCCTTCATTTTCTTCAAACATATAATCCACCTTGTTAGAGCTCTACTTAGGGCGATTTGGAGAATTTCTTAGTCATTTTCAACCACTGAAAGGTAATTATCTTCCTTTCCATTTCCTCTATTCTTTTACGGCTTTAATTTCATAATTCAATTTTTTTCTGACCCCAAAATTGTTAATTTCTAAACTTTACTTATTGGAAAATTGACAATTTGAGGTCCAAATTGAATTTTTTTTTCATCGATCTTTAGGGCATGTAATCCTCACCCGAGGGAGAACATAATGATGGCTACCATTTCATAATTCTATAACATCAATTCGATGGTAAATTTTTGACCCATTTCCGGTCCGAAATTCATGTTAATAATATTTTTATCGTTGGATATGCATTGACTTTCTCTTAGATTTTTTTATAGCTTGGCAGCAATCCAAATTTCTTTGGATAGGAAAAGCGCCCGAGTAATGGTTCGTGTGTGGTTTTCGACTTTGAAGTATGGTATGGCTTCCTTTTTTAAGACTTGGCTTAGTTACATTGATTATATTTGGGTAGTATGTCATGATTTAGGTTTAACCCTTAGGTTTTGTTGAGCTTTATTGAGCAATGGATAGTTAAGGCCATAGGTTTGGTTGTTTAGCTTAAGTTTTAGTCAGAGAACCCTAAGCTTAGGTGATCCTGGTGTTACATGAGTAATATCCTTAGACTTTGCTTTTAGGTGGCGTGAAACTTAGGATTGTATTATGTTTGTTTAATTCATTGGTTTGGTTAATTGGGTGAATCCTTGAGTTGTGATTCTTTGTTATATATTTAACTTAAGAGACAGAGGCCATGAGATTGGACTGTTAGGAGTTCCAGGTTAGTACTCTTGTGGTGTTACAGGTATTCTTTCGATTTTCGTGTCATTGATATTATTTTACTATGATGATGCCCTTGGAGGGTCAATATTTTTTGATGATTTTCTCTACAAATGACTGGGTTTTGGTAAAAAAAAATTAACCTTAATGAGTTGGAAGTCCTTGAGACCCGCTTTGGCCTAAAAGTGGAAAAAGGCACATGTTACTTGATATATCGTACCTTTCGGCTGCTTTTACTCAGATGAGATCGATGTACAATTCTGGGTAGCTTAGAATTGGGCTACAATCTATTATTATTTTGATTTATATGGTTGATAAATTTGATGTGTCTTCCCGGCTGGCCCATTGAGACATATATCCAAGTTTTAGGTAAGCTTGACGTACCATGTCAGGCAGCCCGTGGGTACATCTATCCGGGTTATTGGTATTCTATTAAACTTGAGGTATCATCCCAAGCGGCTCAATGTCTCTTTCGGACTTATGACTTTACCTTACTTGGAGCTTTACATTGCACCAATGTGTGAGTTGGCCTTTTAGTGTATTGATTGTTTGTGTTTTTGTGTGTAACTTGTGACTGAATCTTGATGTTATGTTCTCTATTATATGGTTGGTGGGCTAAGTTTTCTCTTGTTTTCTAGTATAATCATGCTTTCTATACATATTTGATCTTTCTTAGATCAGTCGGCATATGATGCCTACTCAGTACCCTGTGTTTTGGTACTTATACTACCCTTTTTCATCTTTTTCTGATACAACTCCCAGTTCGAGCAACCCTCAGTAAGCGTTGGATATCCTATGGTGGTTACAAAATGTGATTTGTGTTGAGCTCCTGGCATTCAGAGGTTTGCTGTTGTCCTTCATTTGTACTAACTCTCATATTTGCTAGGACACGGTCAACTGTGGGTGGGCAAAAGCCTCATACAACTCCTGATGGAGCCCCAGCTAGGGGCAGAGCAAGAAGTCGACCAAGATGTCAGAAGCTACTAACAACACCACAGCTCGAGATAGATTTTGAGCATGTTGAACATCAACTAGAGGGTTCATGTCCATACATGTGCTTCAAGATACTTTGGCTAGGATCCTGAGCTTCATGGAGGGTATGTCTCCCGCGGGTACTATGCCTACCAATTCTGTTGGGCCATAGTTTAGAGGTGATTCTCAGACTTTAGCACATGTAAGGGCACAGGGTACTTAGGCACCACAAGCCCATCATACTACTGCAGCTCCCTATACAATTGTTAAAAAGGTTTTGACTTTTTTCTCCCCCAATGGCTCCTAGGCCAGCTATGACTCTTGAGGAGTAGAAAATGTTGGGATGGTTTATCAGATTGGGTCCAAACAGTTTCACCGGTGCTGTAGGCGAGGACCCCGATAAGTTTCTAGTCTCTTGTCATAAGAGGTTGCATAAACTCAGGTTAGTGGAGTCTTATGGGGTTTATTACACTGCTTACCAGCTTAAGGGTCCGACGAAGCAGCTGTGGAGACCTTATTTAGATTGCAAACAAACAGGGCCACCACTGATGACTTGGGCTCAGTTCTCCGAGGTCTTCTTGGAGAAGTATGTACCTCATATCCCGAGGATGAGGTCGCGCGTTGAATTCACAGCACTTACTCAGGGATCCATATCAGTTGTAAAGTAAGCCGTACGATTCCATGAGTTGGCTATACTTGCGGCTATGCTTATACCGATAAAGTAGGAGAGAGTTCGTAGGCTTGTTAGAGGGATCTCATTTTCTCTCCTATTGTCAAAAGAGCATGTGGTGGTATCGGGCTATTCTTTTCTGTAGATAGTTGCTCAAGCACAAAAAATTTAGGGGATCGGTTGTGAGTCCTATATAGGCAGCATCAAGAAACCCTATCGTCAAGGTTGTTTCAGCAGGTCTAAGTCCCATGGTAGAGGGTTCTAGGGCCGAGGTTCTCCATAGCAGTTTCAGCCTTGTAGACCGGTCCAAGCAGCTCTACAGATTACAGATGGTGGCACTGCAAATGCTCATGGTCAGATGGTTTAGACTTTTCATTGTGCAAATTCAGGGTATTTAGGCTGTGGTTAAAAGTCAAGTTATTTTGATACTTGCAATTTAGGTTTGATGTCTGTAATTTTCTTGAAAAAGTAATTATGGGTCGGATCTATTTCCCTATTTCTGCATTGAAAGAGAGAATAATGTAAGGTATTGGGTTGTTTAGTTATGCTCATAGACGAAACCGAAAAGAGCTTTTATGAACTGATGATATGAGATCAAAAAAAGATTAGTGTAATTAAGGATAACCCAGCCTATCCATGAGTGTTAAGCACTAAAGAGCAACACAATTACCCCTATGTGATATTGATTTCGAATCCCTACACCCCTAGATTACATGTTACTTATTTGGATTTCTAAAATCTAAGTTTACTTTAGACTTTTGATAACAAACCCTTTTTCATAAATTTGGTGGAATCATCAACCCAAATGTTCTTATTGCTGCAAATTGATTGATTTACATTCATGATTTCTTGATACAATTATTTATGCTATATCACTCTTTATGGGATTCGACCTCGACTCTTAGTAGGATATTTTTATTGACTACGACCACTTAGTCTTTTGATTTGTTTTAGTGAATAGTTTGAGCGTTATAAAAAATGGTGCCGCTGCTGGTGAGTGATGGCTAAGAATTCCATTTGAGAACTTAGTTTGTAAATTTGCTTAGTTGTAGTAGGATGTGGCTTGCTGTTGTTGTTTGTTGATTTTCAGGTCTAAATCATTAGCGACCATGGTAGTGACAATGATAGTAACTACGGACAATACGAAAACATGGTTAATTTGAATGACATGCACATAAATGCCTTTCAAACCACGGGAGCCATCCGGTTACCTCCCACAGCAGGGAGGGAAGTTTTTAATGTAACTGGAACAATGATATAGCTACTCCAATTAAAAGGAATGTTTCGGGGTTTAGCTTATGAAGACCCCATGAGCACCTTCAGAATTTTGTTGATGTATGTGAGTCGTTTGTATTCAAGAACATCTCAATGGAATCCATAAGGTTGAGGATTCCCATTCTCTTTGACCGGTGAAGCTACTAGATGGTTGACGGAGTTGTGAAATGATTCTATCACTTCTTGGAAAGAGTTTAACTGATGCCTTCTTGGAGAGATTCTTTTCTGCTCGAAGAATGTAAAGCTCAGGGACCGGATCAAAAACTCCAAGAGAATTGATTGTGAATCTCTACATGATACATGGTTGCGGTTCTGAAAATTACTCTTGCAATGTCAAACAAATGGTGTCCTAGATGATTTTCTACTAAAATACTTTTATTGTAACCTTGATTTAATAGACAAAGTTGTGGCGGATCAACTTGCCCTAGGTGGGCTGATGCGACAACCATATGAGGTAGTATCATTGTTGATTGATGACATTACCTAGGTAAACCAAGCATGGCATACTAGAGAGGACCAAGTGTCTTCTCTAGAACTGGGCATGAGAAAGGAGAAAATTCAAAAGGAGCATGAGAGAGATGAATACATGGCTAAAATGATGACTCAAATCGATTTGTTATCCAAGCATATCATGGGAGGTGGAACTAAATCGGTAAATGCGGTTGGAACAAGTAGTGGAAAGTGTTCAGAGGATTCCATGTTTGAGGCTTTGTACAATGAGCAGGTACAATATTTGGTAAACAAAATGGGGGGTTCTAACCCAAACCACCAAAGACAAGGTTGGAACCAAGGTTGGAACAAGGAGCGAGATGGTTGTTGGAAAGATTAGAGAGGTAGAAAGGCTAAAAAAGATAGGTATATTTCTCCCCATGATCGTCCATGACCAAAAGAACCAACTGGTTCAGAAGGAAACTGAACCGAGGAAATGCTCACAAGGATCTTCAACATGGTTGAAGGGTCCGACAAGGTGTTGAAAGAATTTAAAAAATGACTTCTCCACCTTCTCTCAAACTATGACCTCTCATTCGGTTTCTATCAAATAGCTGGAGACTCAAATGTGCCAAATCTACACTTACGTCAATCCAAGGCAAAAGGGAACATTTCCTAGTGATACCATACCAAATCAAAAAATTATTGTTGAGGAATTGATGACTATGTCGTGCCACAACGTTAAATGTGATGCTTCTTGGGAGGCGACCCAAGGTTTACTTTTGTTTTATTACTTTCAATAACATGTGTTGTGAGTGTAGGTTGAAAGAATAAGAAAGTATCATGAAGGGAAAATTAGGCGATGCAAAAACCATGTTGGCGATCCCGCGAAGGCATTGTATGAACTCATTCTTGTCCGCCTTTTGAGCTAAAAAAAGTGAAATAGTGTACTGTCAACTTAGTCAATCTGAGCTCCAAACGTCGATCCTCCGAAGTACATTATGCGGACTTTATCAAGTTCACCGAATCAGCCTTCATATTTTATATTCGTTCAGGCCACTTCGGTGAGGTTCAGATCCTTCAGTGATTTACCGAATGCACTTGGCTACGTTAGTCACAACTCGTCGAATGTGTCTGGCATGAAAAGTCCACGAGTTTTTAAATTTTCAAATAGAAACCCTTTCATACATTTGAGTTATTTTTCCCTTCTAAGCTTCCAATAAAATATTTTAGTGTTTGAGTGCCTCATTTGTATGCTTTTTGAGTTCTTGGAGTGCATTGTCTTGCTTGCATTTGCGACCCAACCCTGCATTCCCTCATTTTCTGTGCTATGCTTCTACTTGAGGTTGGTGTTCGATATATATCTCATTATTTGCACTTAATTTTGTATTTTTTTATATGGGCTAAAAGACATTTAAAGCATATTGTTGGGTAGTGCTAAATAGATTGTATTGAACTATACTCATAGGTTATATAGTTGAGTTTATGTCTAAAATTACTAAAATTGATTGTGTTGGTTAAAAGTTGAAATTAAGTCCTTATATGTACTAGGTCTTGGTTGAATTTCATTTGGGTGAAGTCTGATTAAACCAATGTTGCTTGTACTGCATGATTTTTCCTAATAATAGATGGAGTGATGACTTTCTTAAGAGTAAATCATCAATTTGAGTAATAAGTTTTGATAATTGGGGGATGTCTGAGTACCCAAGGATAGAAAAAGCATGTGGGTAGATTTTATAGTTAATGGGAATTGGGTATTGTTGCGTATTGTGATTTATTTAGTGAAAAGAGGCAGTAGGCTGAACACTGCCAGTTCAGTAGGCTTGTCTTAGATCCCTAGTGCAGTTAGGTGAATCACCGAATAAGTCCTAGTTGCCGCCCTTTATTGAATATTTGACCTGGGTACGAAGACAAGTTCGCTAAGACCCACTCGGCACATCACCTAGTGGGAGAGGACATCTCCTTTTGTGCCTGTTCTCTTTGATTTTGCATTGTCACTTTCGGTGAACTTATCTTAGACCACCGAAACTAACTGGGTGAATTGCTAAGTTGGAGTTGACTACATCCAATGTGCTTGAGTTCTTTGAAATTTTGTATTGTCTATTTCAGCGTGCACACCTTAGCTCGCTAAAACTGTTAGGCGGACCGCCTTCCAAGTAGGTGAGCCTCAGAACATTTTTGAACTGTGGTTTCTTTTGGGTTTTGATTTCAAGTAACCTTCACCGAATACATGTTTGTATGATTGTTCTTTGAAGGATATGGCTAAGATGACGGGGAAGCATGTTGTGAATTCTGATACGGAGTTAGAAAGTGACTCCTCTCCTCCCCGTCTACCATTTAAAAGGCATAGGGGATCACAATCAATGAGCTATCTGAGGCTCCTCGCCCACAATCAACCACTCAACCCTCCTCTAACCGTGCGAGTGAGAAACCTAAAAAGGTTGTGGCTAGGAAAAGAATGGACATCAGGTTCATGTTTGTCCAACCCTCTTCAGTTCAGGCACCTGCATGTAGAGTTCTCTCGGTTAAAGCTCCAAGGGACCTCAACAGGCTCAAGGTTGTCGTAGAGTGGACAATTCTTGAGAAGAGACGACTCTCCAAGGATGGTGTCATGAGTTACTATCAAACGATCTTGGACACAATCCAATTTCAAAGGTTTGAGGAGTTTACCATGCCTCAAAATCTATATGCTCCGACTTGGGTGAGAGAATATTGCACTCCATATGCAAAAGCCTGGCCAAAGAAGAGAAAAGGCGTAGTATGGAAGCTCTAAGAGGAAGTTGAAGTACGTGGCAAGATGGCACAATGTCACGAAGGTACCATCAACACTGCTCTAGGCACCCCATCAAATCGCACTAACATGTTTACACTGCATATGCATCATAACCTTGACTCTCTCAAGGTTTGGTTGGCACTGCTTATCTCTGACACTTCTCCACCTTCGATGGCTAACGATGTGATAATTAAGAAGAAAGACTTAAATTTTGGGCATTGGTAATAGTTTTGATTCATTAGCAATAATACTATACCTTCAAAGAATGAGTGCATCCTTTGGCGCCCAAAAGTTTTGTTAGTTGGTACGATTATCGATAGAGAAAAGGTTATTGTGGAGTCGATCATTGTTGATGAGATTCTATAGCGGCCCAGACAAGAGCAGACATCACTTCCATTCTTGGTCTTGATCACACAGTTGTGTGAAGACGCAGGGGATCCCTTTCAGGGGAAGATAGATGTAAGGATCAGTCGAGCCTCCTCCAATGACATTTGGAGGATTTAGGCTGATTATCTACATGATAATGCAGCTCGGAGGAAGCCGCCACTACCAGACACTACACCCATGGTTGATCGTGCCACACTGGCTACTGAGGGCACTCTATCCACTACTTATGTGGAGCCATAAGGTATACCCCAACCTTCGTCAGTACCTTCCACTTCCGCTGCTACTACACCGACTCCTCCTACTATCTACCGTCCCCTCTTGACCTAGGCCATGATCTATCAAATGGGAAATCATTCCCGGTGTATGGATATGAGGGCAGCAAGGTGATAACGCTCAAACGTACTCTTTAAAACCTATTTAAAGAGACAGGGGTCGTCATCAATAAAAATACCATGCTAAGATTTAGGGTCGAATCTCACAGAGAATGGTATATCATAGAGAATTCTATCGTGAAATTTTGAATGTAAAATCATTAATTTTAATAGTAAAAACTCATGGGTCGATGATTCCACCAATTTAACAAAAATATTTGGTTATCAAAGGTCACAATTAAACTAAAATTCTGGAAAGTTTAAGAATTAACAAGCAATCTAGGGGTGCAGGAATTGGAAATCAATGTTACATTGAGGTAATTATGTTGCTCTATAGTGATGAACATTGATGAATATGTTAGATTATATTCAATGATGCTAATCTTCATTCGATCTCATAGAATCCTTGCATTGAATGTCCTTTTGGTCTCATCTATATAGTGTGCTAAACTAACAAATACCTTACTATATTCTATCTTTCGATGCAGAAATAGGGCAAATAGATCTGACAGATAACCTCTACTTTCAAGAGAGTTACAGACATCAAGTCTAAATTGATAGTATCAGACTAATTTCCCACTCCACCATATTTCTTTCGAGCATCGACCGGAGATCAGAAGTAGGAATTAAATTTGAAACCTTAACCCATAAGTTAACCCCATGCTAATTAGAAAAAATTCATATATGAACAACAACAAAACAAAGCATAACACAATACCCACTATATTAAATTAGCACTCTACCCCATAATTGCGCCCCAGATCTTAGGGTTTAGCCATTTATCACACAAAGGAATGAAATTATACCTTTCAAGTAAGCAACCATGTGTAACATTAAATTAAGCAATTTCAAGCAAACCCACTTTGAATTCAACTTCAATTTGTCAATTTCAAGAACAAAGTTGAATAAGCCCAAAAACTAGAAAGTGTTCTTCCCAAGGTAAATTATGTCTCTCTCTTCACTTGTTCATGCACAAAAACTATTGTTTCTCATGTGAATTCTCTGACCATTCTTTTCTCCCTAATTTTGGGCTATTTATAATTTCTCAAAATCTGGCCCAAAACTTACTACAGACCCATTGGGCGACGTTAGTCATGCTCACCGATCACGTTAGGCGAATTGCCATGTGCTTTTTAGCTCGCCTTTTACTGCTTTAGGCTTTAGGTATTTGAATCTTAGTCGACGAGCTCGTTTGAGTTCACCATTCATATTCGGCGTATCACTGAGTACCACTTTAGTTCATTTTTTGAGCCTTCACTTTTTCTCTTTTTATTGTCCCTTTCTGCGATGGTCAACATGTTTGTCGTTTCTAAGCCTTTGAGTCACCTTTTCATTAGGATTTCACCGACCTGCCTCAATAAATACAACTTTTATGCACTACCACTTTGGGCGAAGTCAAGCTCACTAGGCGATCCACCTATCCTGTTTATGGATTATCAATGTATAGTTTGGACTTCTTTTTAAATTCTTTGCCATTCTTTCAAACATTCATCTGTGCCTTGTCATTTAGCCTTCATAGCTGTAAAACATCAAAATATCATTAGAATGGGACATAATTACGCATTGAGGTCACTAGTTGTTGTGCTAAAAAAGCCTCAAATGAGTGCAAATCTACCATTCATCAACACCCCCAACTTAAGATTTTTCTTGTCCTCGAGTAAATCAAGAACACAACTAGCTCAATAAGGGTGACAACATTACTCAATCGGAGCTAACATGCAAGTACCAATACAAGACTTTTCTCAACGCATGCTTCACTTAATCATGAACAAAAAGCATCAAATGTTGACTAGCTGGTTTCAACACAAGCTAAGCTAAGTGTAGCTTGTTCCGATTTCATCACAAGCTCAAGCTAAGTATAGCTTGTTCTCTAATGTAAGAGCATGTTCAATAAATGCCTTCAAGTGCCCTCACATCAAAAACGATTACATGATCTCACAAAGAAGATTAACAAAGAAATAAGGAACCAATGCAACTCTCACACTCTAAAACGAGAAATACATGCAAGCTTCATCCCATAAGTTTTCCCATATTTTCCAACCATCACACAACCTAGTTTATGTAAGATCTCAAGGGTCATTTTGGCTTGTACTGGGGCTGAGGGTTATGGTGTGGTCAATTTGTCTTAGTGACTTCACCTTTTCAAAGTATTTTTGCAATCCTCTTCACCTTTTCTCATGATCTTTTCATTCCTTTTCATTTGATAACTCAAACTTTGACTTATTGCTCACTTTCTTGGAATCCCCTTTATTTCATCAACTTCTCTCTTTCATATCCCTTTTTCAAAAAATTTCATCACAATATTTCATTTTTTTATTAGGTGGGGGGTTACTTCTTTTTGTAAGAAACTACAAACATGAGTCTCATATAATCTTTCTTTGACCTTCAGTTCACTTTCATTCCTCCTTCTTTTCCACACGCCCAACTTACTCTTTTAGCCTGAGTTAGTTATTCAAACATAACAATGCTTCCAAAATGATTTTTGGTGAGAAGGTAGGGACAATTTGGCTCAATAGATTTTATTTTGGTTTTGTCAACAAATGGTTTATGCTGAAATGTTTCCAAAAATGATGCATACCCTCATAAGGTAGTCACAAAGTTATATGGAAATTTTTGTTCCCTCTTAGAATTTGTGTGCAAGATCACGCCTTAGAATTACCAAGGTTTATACAATTAGACTAACAAGGGAAATTCTAGGGTTACTCACATATTCATTGCAAGGCTCACATCAAACACAACTAGTCAACAAAAGATTCAAAGAGATTATTCAAAAGTGCAGCCACATCGATTTCATTCTTGCAACACAAACACTATACATCATGCTCATCATGAGTACTATTCAAGACATTGATATTGAACACAATCGATCCTAGAATTATTATCAATGAAAACTCAAGCATTTCACAATTTTTAAAACTCATGGGGGTAGTTGCAAAATTGTGAGAAACTAAAAGAGGCAGCAAGAGACACAATAAACAAAATTAAACACTCTAATATAAATTAAAGTAAATTAATACAATCATCTAAAACATAAAATATCAAAATATAAAATAGTAAAGGGAATATTAGCACAAATGCCCTCACCCCACCAAAAAAAAATGTGCAGTGTTCTCAATGCAAAAGTAATAAGTACAAGACGAAGAGTTAAACTTCCCCCCTCCTACACCAAAGAAGTTGATGCAGGCAAGAGTATGCGTTAGTACAATAAAGTACTAAGTATGATAGCCATGCAATAAACTCATAAAAGATGCTAGAAGCTGAGATATAAACAAGATATGCAATTGCCTAAGCTAAACATGAAAAGGCATATAAGCAAATAGCATAAAGCATAAACCATGGCCCAAGCAAGCTAAATCATCTTTCTGTGACTCTTCTTTGCTTTACTTTACTTTTAGTAACCCATGCACCATTGTGCAAGCTGAAGTCTGGGAAAAGCCTCAAACCGATGTATAGACCATGGAATAACTCAACATGGAATCCGGTGTCTGCACTACACCGAAAAAGGGCCATTCTACTTGCCAAGGTAGAATCCTGAACCATAGCCTATGTGGATACACTAGCTAAGCTGATATGGGCCTGTTAAAGACCACCAATGGGGGCACATAAGCATAGGACATATGGGGACTTTTCACCCGTCCACTCGGTTCTACGCATAATTCCCACTATACAAATCATAAATATTGATATCCATGAAAAGGCACAACTGGGGTTGCAAATCCAAGCTAAACATGACTTCACATACCATGGACTAGTCCAAGCTTACATCATTGGGTGTTTCTTCTTTCATGGACTTGTCCAAGCTTACACCCCTAGAATAGCTTCTTTAAGATCTTGATTCAATTTTAGTTAAGCAAACCTTTTAAAAAGGTATGAATCCTTTACATGTGAGAAAACCTTTCACAAGCTCAGGTTGAGCATTATATGAGAAAACCCTTTCAAGACTCAACATCAACATATCATAGATTTCATATAAAACATGCTTGATTCTATAAACCTCTTTCTTCATTATTCTATCATGCTTTTTCTTCATAGCTAATAGGTTCATATTGCTTTTATTTTAAACCATGCAACTCAATGCAAGGTAGCTCTTAAAAGTCATAATCAAGGCAATTTAGTCATACTTGAAGTAACCAACATAAAAGAGGAAAATCATGCTTTTTACTTGAACATGCTAAATTCAAGCACTTAATCCCAATCATGCTCAATTTCATAGATGATCCCTAAATTTCATCAATTCATATCTCAACCCAACAATCAAGGCATAGATTATCAAATTGGGGAGAATTTACTTGGGATCATGGGGGTTCATGCAATAATTACTATTAGACATGTAATTCACGCTAGGTCGTGCACTAAATTACTTTACCCATGCTAGATCGTGCAATGCAAAGCAATAAATCAGTAATTGAACTCATACTAGAAGAACCCATAGCAATTGATCAAACCCTAGCTTACTTGAACAGAATTGAACCTTGAAATTCATGAAGAAAAGGGAGGGCCCAATGGAGGAAGTAGCTCCATTGGTCAATACCATCATACCTTAGCAAAGACCACTAGAAATTAGAGGAAATTGGATGATCTTCAAGGGAGGACTTAGCTTCTTCTTCTTCCTTGAGCTAGAGAGGATTTCCTTTTAGAGAGAGAAATATTTGAGAGGTGAATTTAGGAAATGAGTTAGAAAGAAGTGATTTAGGTATAAAGACCTATATATAGGACCTTCATTAAGGGTAAAACCGACTTAGTTAATTAGGGAATTAACCAGGGAAAAGACCAAAAAGCCCTTAATTAAAAACTGTCGGGGTCCATCTACGGTCAGAACCTACGGTCTCTACATCGATTGACGGACCATCCTATTGAACCGTCAAAAGATTCAGAGAATCGGTATCTGGGGACCCTGCAACGACCGTTTCAATCTATGGTTGGTAGGTCCATCTACGGACCGTACACCTCAACCGTAGATCACAGCCTGAGTTTCAAGAATTTAACCAAGTATGGGAACATCTACGGTTACTTTCTACAGACCGTCAACTGACTCACGATCCGTCCTGCTACTCTGTAGATCACACTTCAGAGACTGGGAATTATTGAACTTTACAGAGCCATTGACGGCTCCTCACCTACGGCCCGTCAACCTGACTACGGCCCGTAAGTGGCTTCCGTAGGTTACTACCTACAGGTAAATTCTGCATTTTCATTCCTTGGAGAGCTGGGGTATTACACTACATATAAACCTTGTCATTTTATACATTACAATATCCGCCTAACTAATATCTTGATTTAAAGGGCAAAAATGAGTAAATATGTCCTCTCTAATCCACCCGTCTAATGTATCTCCATTGAACAAATTTGAGGTTTTCATGTGTATAACTTGACTCACTTGCTATGTCGAATTGATAAAATAGTTGTCTATATTTTATATATAGTTGATCCCCATCAACAATTGAGTACTAATTATTTTTATTTATGAACTGAAATACACATTATTACTAACAACTATATATAATATTAGCTCTACAATAATCTAACAAAACATTGTTCGGTGAAATGATTGTTATGGATTGTAGTTGTATATTAGTGGGTATTGTTAGAACTTCATAAACAAAAAAAATACATTCCTTAAAGCTCACATGTCCCTATACTATAATAGCTGTTGATCTTTACGCAATTATAACACTTACATAGACTCATTGCCATCCATTGGACAGAAAAAATGCCTTTAAATAATAGCCTTCAAATAATATAGTAAACACCAAGTATTTCGAAGAGGAAATAATGGTCATTCTCAAAAAAAGTGAAAGAAAAGGGAGGAGGGAGGATGTACAACTCATAAGAAACAAAATTTAAGAACTTCTACGATTTCGTTGTAGCTTCAAAATATTGTTACACCTTAACAAGTCAGAATATACAGACAAAATATATACAAATCCTCATCCAACACTCGAAAACAGAACATCCAGTCAAATTCTATTTCCTTGGAGTAGGATTTTTTAATGTCAGAAAGGTGACAACGTAACCACTAGTACCCTATCCCGATTCAGTATTCTCTGTATTTTTTTGATTCTCTGTATTTTTTTGTATATATGACATATATGTATTACAAGAAACACCTAAGATGTAGACGGGTCCGGCTTTTGTTGGTGTACACTTTAACGGTTGTTGCTGGTTTGCCCCTCTTTTGTCCTAATCTTCAATGATTTCTGTCTAGGTAGTTGCCTCATAGTAGCACCTACTAAAAATAATCGAGATATAACATAGGCCAATAGTTCCTCATGATAGGAAAATGTAAATCCAAATGAGCATACTCAAACACAATATATGAAACCTCTACACCTTCATCATTCATCAATTTATAATGTGTCCTTACCACAGAATATAACTCCCCTAAATCTATAGGCTGAGGGGTACGATAAGCTTTCATGGTCGTAGCTACACTCTAATAGTCAGGTGGCATATCATTTATATTGTAGTGAGGCAACCATAAGACTCCAACCCAATTGGAGCTGTCTCCACCAACCCAATAACTTATGAGAGTTTGCACAAGGCTTCCAACTAGTGGTAGGTTATGGAAGTTATGGGCCAACTTGTTCAAGAACATGCAGAAAAACAAAGTGGGATTATAGAAGGCTGACACAAAAGGGGTAAGTAGAGGAGACAATTGTAGGGAAAAACATTTCATCATTGTGAATAAGGGATTGGAATCCTGATGAAAACCTGCAGGTGATAATAAGGTTAATCTTGAAAGCGTAAGGAGCATTACATCAATAGGATGTGCTATAATGTACATTAGAATAGCATCTCTCCTCAGACAATGACAAATTGCATAAAGTTTGTGTCACGACTCGATTTCTCAGGTGACGATGGCACCAAGAATACCCCTCTAGTAGGTAAACCCAACCCATAGCCCGAAGCCATAAGCAACGGGCTACCAAGCGGAAGCCAGCAATAAGAAGTAAAAAGCTTACAACAAAAACAAGAAAGGAAAATCAACAAAAATACGATACAAGAACTATCCCAACACCTTGCATCAGTCAGTAATCGAGCATCTAATAAAAAATAAGTGTACAAGGCTTTCACAAAAAAAAGTTAATGCTGTCTCTAAATACAATGTAAAAACTAAACTTAGCCAAAGTAGACAGAAATCCGTAGCTCCGAATGCCAGGAGCTCACCCTTGTCTCTGAACTCCATGATGCTCTCCAAGACTCCCAATAAATGCAGATGATTGAAACTAGGATTTGCAGGGAGAAAAAGTGTAGTATGAGTACAAAAAATGGTACTCAGTACGTAGCGGCTGACTGAGCTCAAAAGATAAGACCATCATATACAAAAATCAATAAGGGAAGCATAACACAAGTAACTAAACATGAGATACTACAAAAAAAGAAATAAGGAATAGAAACAAGATATAAGGGGTAAGAATCCAAGACAATAACGTACCTGGAATGCAAGCTAAGAACCGATTCGCAAGTAACTAAGATACAAAATAAACAACACAAGGTCAAGAAGACCCACAACAACAGTTCTAAAGTCAAAGCCTATCAGCTAAAAAGAAAACAATCACATAGCACATATTATAATAAAATAATAACCTAACCGGGCCCCATAAGTCCAGGATGTACAAACAACAAACATAACCCAATCGGCCCCTACAAATCTGATGGTGCAATAAAAAATCATGTATATTAATGATAGGTGATGCATATCAATGTAAGGTGACTAGCTGGACAATCAATGACCATCGGAACCTCTGACAACATGTAACAACCTCTAGCCACAAGAACCCAATAAAAGGGCCTCCTAGAAAGATAGTAAACTCCTAGGGGCACCCGCCTACCTAGCAAGAGCAAACCCAGGGGCTGCCTAACTAAATAGTAAACTCCTACACTACACAAAAATGATCTTTAGCGGCAATAGCTTAATTATCGCTAAACATGTAATTTTAGCGGCAAGTAACACTCTTTGTAAGTGTCCCTAAAGCCTATAGCGACATTGGATCCAATGACAATTAACTAATGCCGGTAAAGGCTTTAGAATTCTTTGTTAATGTGTATATTTATAGCCGCTAAAAGTTATTTTTGTTATACTACTAGGGACAGTCGCCCATCTAGAAAGAGTAAACTTGAAGGCATACGTAAGACACTATACCACACAGAAAGACTGTAAACTCCCAGGGGCACCTCCCCAGCTAGGAAGAGTAAACTTGGTGGCATTAGTAAGTATCAAAAAGCATGCAAGAAAGGGCGTCGACATGCCTTCTAGTCAAGTAAAAATTGAGCACATCCCTAATGCCACTAATATCTCAGGAAGAAAAAGGAGTACGTCCCTTACTACTCGTAATCTGATAAAGAATTAAATAAAGTGATTCATGTGATACGACTCCCATCAAAACTAGTTAAAATTAAAGGTAACTAAAATAGTATCTCATCATGAGCGATACATATGCCAATGCATGAGTCGAGATCATACCACAAAATCAATGAGATTGAACAAACAATGAAATGCATGCCATCACCAGCATTAAAAAAAGTTGCTCAAGGTTAAATAAATATATAGCCAAGAAAACCATGCGACCAAAGCGGAGATTACAAACCAAGGATCCAACTATTTCTTGCACACGGCCTCGGGTTCAACAATATCATCATAAGCTCAATAGAGGTAAAAAGGGCCTACCTCTAAACAACAAGTGAATGGATCAACAAAGAGCATCCAAATCAATAAAAGGGGGAACCAACTAAAGGGACGATGCCCAACCCCAACCAAACCCCTTTAGTCCAAGATTGAGCACAAATTGTGCCAGCAAACGGCTAAGACAAGCCCCCCAAGATCTCATGTACCGACACAAGATGAACAACTCAAAACATGCCCTATCGAGAGCAATTCAAAAATACAATGGTGAAAAGACACAACCTAAAGCATTCGAGGTCCAAACCTAGCCTAAGGCCACAAGTTTCACTCCTAATAAGGATAAACAAGATAATCTACACCACAAGCAAAGATTCAAGCCTTAACTTAGGCTCCAAAAACCCACAATAAGCCCAAGGCTCCAACGGAATTAAGAAAAGATTGAGTAAAAAAGAGGAAGCTAAATACCTAGCAAATACAATCGTAGATCACACGTAATCTATGCTCGACATTAACAAAGCAGTCCAATCAAGAAAGTAGACTGAAGCCTACCTCGAAGGTGATCTCATGTGCTTAAAATCTACGGTACATGAGCTATCTATCTCTGAAATGCCTCCAAATACCGCCACGCTGCAAAATTATCGATTACAACATCATTAAAGTCATCTTGTCACTAAATTCGCAAGAATTGAAAATAGACCCAATATTGAGTCAAAATGAGAATTTAGGATCCACACTGGGAATCCTTAAATTGACTCTGTCAAAAGATCCTAATTGACTAACAGAGCTTGTCCAAAAATGGAGATGAACCAATTTTTCCAGTCAAATGGGAATTGTTAGACCTGTACCAAAATTTCAAAAACTGACTCCATCAGAAGGTCCTAATCTATGCCTTGAACTTGTGTACCAAAATAGGACACAATTTGTAGCCCAAAACAGCGAAAACAACACACCCCGAAAACAAAAGTAAGAGGAAAGGGGCAGCAGCTTTCATGCAAAAATTACCTCGAACAAAATGCCACCGACACAATCCAATCACTTCAACATGTAGCACCGACAACAAAGAGCACCTGGGACTTCAAATCACTAAAATCTGAGCTCGAATTAGGGAGAAATCACCTCTTGAAAATTGAGGGTGAAAGCTGAATTTCCTGGGTATAATTACCCGAAACAAGTCACTAAAACAAAATATTCCGGTCCCAAAAAGTGTGATATCTTGTAGCTAAAAGCATGCACTAGATATCAACACTTCAGCTGATTTGCTAAAACTCTAAATTCTCCTATGAGGTGTCCGGGATTTATTTGGAACCCCGTACGTGTAAATGAAATATGCTACTCTATCAAATTTGACATTCTAGAATCAACGGAACCATCAAAACTTCCATTCGAGGTCTTTTCGATAAAAAGTGGGTCTGACGCCCAATTTTCATTTTAATCCAAATTTCACAAAGGGCCTCAGAATTAGCTCGAATGCCTCGAGACCTAAATGAAGGGCCGTTCTAGACCAAAATCGACATTGTGGAGCTAACTGCGCTGAAGAAATTCTCCTATGAGCATGTTTACCAAGAATGTTGACCAAAGTCAACCCTTGGCTTAAGCTTCAAAGTTAAAACACATAACGGCACAAATTCACCCCAGAAGTTTCGAGGCCCGAACCAACTATGCCCCTTACCTAAAATGGCCCTTTTGAAGCTGATGGTATCGTCAGAATTTGATTTTGAGGTCATCTTTCTGAACATGTGATAAAAATGACCGTTCAACGTTCAATAGCTCCCAAAAAACTAAAACTCGCATAAAAACCAAATGAACGACCAGATGGCCAAACTGTCAATCCCAAAGAGTCATAAAAAACTTGGGGTCGCTACAGGAAAACTCTAAATGACGAACAGGAGGCATAAATACAGAAGTGACCTAGAGGTCATTACAACATCCACTACTAAAAAGGACTTTCTTCTGTGAAAGTAAGAGTCAAGAAGTACAAAAAGGCCCAAACAAGCCTGGAAACTACTCTCGTATATCATGCTCGATCTCCTATGTAGCCTCTTCAACTAGATAATGCCTCCAATAGACCTTAAGCACATGAATGGCTCTTGAGCGCAATCGCCGCACATCTCTGGCAAGAATGGAAACTAGTTCCTCTACCAAGGTCAAGCGATCATCCAACTACACTACATCATACTGTAGAACATGTGACTCATCAGGAACATACTAGCGTAGCATTGAAACATTAAAGACTGTCGGGATAGTAGAAAACATCGAGGGAAAAGCTGACTCATAAGCAACCTCTCCAACTGTTTGAAGGATCTCAAAAGGCCCAATATACCTAGGCTAAGATTGCCCCACCTCTCAAGTCTCATCACGCCCTTCGTGGGCAACACACAGAGGAAAACTCTATCACCAACTAAAAACCCCAAAGGCCAATTCCTATGATTATCATAATTCCTGTGCCTACTCTAAGCTGTCTGAACTCTTTCCTGAAACACCCTCACCTGCTCCAAAGCCTGCTAAATCAAGTCTGTGCCACACGGTCTAGGCTCTGTAGACTCAAACCAACCAATTGGAGGGTGACAATGCCTACCATATAAGGCCTCAAAAAGGGGCCATCTGGATTCTAGAATGGTAGTTGTTATTGTACACAAAGTCTGCAGAAGGCAAGAACTAGTCCCATTGACCACCAAACTCTAATACAAAAGCTGACAATATGTCCTCAAGGACCTCGATAGTATGCTCTGACTGACCATTCGTCTGCTGGTGGAAAGTTGTGCTAAGGTCAACACGAGAACCCAACTCATCCTAAAATGTCCTCTAGAAGCCAGAAGTAAACTTAGCACCCCGATCTGATATAATAGAGACCGGCACACCATGAAGATGAACCACTTCACGAATGAAGATACGGGCTAACTGTTTCTTCCAATTGCACACGCAAGGGTACAGGGTTGCAGAAGTAATAACTGGCTTTTGTAGAACCGAGTTGTCGTACGCAAGGGACTTACAATTAATTTGTATTCAATTCTATCATATCTATAAAGTAACAAGAGTGTATTAGGAACTTTATTTTTTCTATACTACTATTGCGATAATTCGAAAAGTAAATGTAACTAATGTGGACAACTTTGATTTTCGGTGTGTTAAACAATTAAGAGACAATTCCAGGGCTGCAACATGCTTTGTGTTTCAAGTAACATATCTCATGCAATGAATTAACTAAGGTTATCAAATTACTAATTTACAGTGTTGATTTTATGATCATGGTCTCCCGACCTCTAATCGCTTGCCCCAATTAGCTGCCTAACTACATCGTTGAGAGGGGATAGGTAGTCCTAATTGGCGAGCATTTATATTTCATCCTATGTTTTAACCAAGCTTGGTGTTTGTCCGAGCGTCACTCCTAAACACGAATCTAAACAAGTGATATGCAAGTTAGATCCAACTCTTTGTATTCTTCGGTCTATCTGCCTTATCGTCTCCCGAGTCCAGGAATAGACAATATGTTTATTTCTATGGTGGTCAATTATGAAATACTAAAACAAGAATACAAAAGTAATTTGGAATATAACCAACAATTCATTCCAAAGCAATTCGATATTCAATAATAACCCGTAGCTACAGTCCCAGAACAAATGCTTTGAGACACTCATGATGTTCATAAACTCAATAAAAATAGTTTTCATCAAATTCAAACATAAAGAAGGAGTAGAGAATTGAAACCGAATAAGAATTGTAATCCCATGCTCTTGCACACCAAAAAGTAGTCAACACTTTACAAAATAACCCTAGGGTTCTATTTATAGAGTTTTGGAAATAATTTCCCCATTCTGAACTTATTTGGACTCCTAATTTAACTCAACCTTGTCCAGAAATTCGGCCCAAGGCTGGGGCAGTGTGCCAATATTGCACCCTAAATTTTATCTCTAAATAATAGGGGCTTGTGCACTACGCCTGCAATGCACCCAAAAATGCTCTCTGAAGTTTTCAAGTTGGCGCCCTATGCCCCCAATGCGCCAGGAATGCTGGGGCATTGCGCTCGGCTTCTCCTTAGGTGCAACTTTGTTGTCCTTGTTTCCATTGCTCTCATTGTGCGCACATATCTCTGAGGAACCTTGAAAAATGGCTAATCATGTATATTAGTGAGCAATCATCGCAATAATCACTCAAACCACAACAAATAAATTAGAACATGTCCTCGAAACTAAGATAAAGATGGGTTCTTTGTAGTAATTTGGCATATAAATCTACCCATGATCACTACTGCACACTGAAAATTTTGTTCGTCCTCGAACAATTCTAAAAGTATCAACCCCTCATGACCACCTTTGGTTTCATCTACCTACATTTAAATCAACAAAACACAATTAATCATGCTATTGTAATCCACACTTTATGCAACAAAGTAAGAATTTCTCTCACATGTTAGTTTACCAATCAATAACACATAGCCTCTATTAATGACTCTTTCACAAAAAATTTTGGGCCAACGTAACCATCTAAACATACCAACTATAATACATCCAAAGATATGTCATGAATACCCTCACCACATTTTAGTATAGCCTTCCCATCTTACAAACATCATGTTTACACATTATATTTCAAACAAGGCCTATTTTTCAACATTGCTCGCTCACTCTCACAAATGAAATTCCTATATATCCTAACATGCCATAAGCTTTCCCTTAGTGTGCATCAATTTTCACAAAGTATTTATCATGGAATCAAGAGGACTTGAATTTGGTTGTAATGTCAACTTAAGGTGAGGGAGGATATATTTAAGATATAATTATGACTATTCCTCCCTAATGCACATGTTTTATTTTTACGACATGCTTCTTCATCCTCTTCTGTTTCTCTTGTGGTACACCCCTCACAAAAATCCTTCATGTTTGAAGTGTTTCAAGCTTTGCCCTTTTTTGTTTATTTATGCACTTGTTTCTTATTTATTTATTCATTTTTTCAAGCAATATCATTTTTTTCGCTTTTCTTTTTCTCATCACAAGTGCTTTTACAATTGAAGATCATGGGCCAGAATTTTCCACCTCTTTTCTTGGGGTCCACCACACAACAAACATTTTCACCCTAGTTCACTTCTCCCATTCTTTGCATTTTTCTTCTTAACTTAGAGATTTAAGGATCAAATTTTTGATCAAAGAAGGTCATGGTTTCAATAAAAATGGATTAGGCTCAATATGTGGTTTGATAAAAAAAAATAGAGGCTAAAAGGCTCGAAGGGGCTTAGCTAAGGATTATTCATTTGGAAGTATACAAAAGAGTGAGAATTAGCTATTCAAAGAAGCGTCTCAATCATGTTCCATAATTCATACAAGTTATTTATTAAGCACCCATGGGGCAAGTTCTAGATATCATTCAATGCAAGAACTAAGCGATTACTCACCACACATGGCATCACGATATACATATGGACATAATCAATTAGCATGCTTATATAGCTCACATTGCGGTGTTTCCACACAATTAAGCCCAAGTTCATTCATTTAGAGTCAAAACTAAGAGCCTATGTTTGTTTCAAGGTTACCACTTCATTTCAAGTTGCACGCACGTGTGACTACCCATGATGTCCAGCTAACTTTTAAGACAAGGTTTCAAAACATCAAAGGGTTGTCTTCTCAATCTCCTACTCCTAGTGACTAATTTTCCCTTAAGACGGTCGTCTTCCATCCATCATTGGGAACTATAACTTCTATGACGACTCTAAGACTCTACAAAATTAAGCAAACACTAGTCCTAGTCAGTTCAATGAGACTATCCTCATAAAAAGTACTGAAAACAAAAGCCGAGGAACCCGCCTAAAAAATACAAAAAGACTCGATAAAATGATAAAATATGTACATGGGATTTCATCCCCCACCCATACTTAATGATTGCACTATCCCTAATGCATAATTTCAAACAAATTAAGAGTGAAAGACAACTCCCTGTATGGCCTCTAGGCCTCGTGCTCTCAATCCGTAGTTGACACATTCGTGGAAAAATCCACAGCCATTAAGCCTGTATCACCATCACCAGCACCTGAGTCATCATCTCCAGTATTAGCATAATCCTCCGACTCATCCGCCGTGGCATTTTCATCATCATAGGCTCCTAGAATGCAAGACCCATATGGCTCATATACATTGCGCTACCCGTCAAAGGGTAACACTCATCTAATGTCACAATTTCCTCCTCAGTCACCGGACGACTACCAATCCATAATTAAAGCTCGGCCATTCCACACATTCTGCCCATTGAACTATCATCACGCGCCTGCCTTTTCATCGGAGATAACAGTTGCCCATGAGATGCATCATGCGCCTCAGTCTTAGTACCATCAACCACATGACAAACCAAATGAGGGGCACTGGGTGGACACACATCATGGACCTCCTCCTCAATCTGCAACACACGTAGGTATCTAGTGAGCAAGATCGCATAAAAAAATGCCATCTTTTACTGCTCGTAACTTTCAGCATATTATGACGCAAAATTGCGCCCACATTCACCGGCAGCCCCTTCATAAGACGGTAATAAGCACCACTCTTTCTTTAGTAACCTTCGATGTGTTCTTGCTCAGCAACAGGGTACTTGACACAATTTTCAACCTAACCAATGCTTCTTGGTTCAAGTGGGCATAGTGAAGAGTCGAATGTCGACCTGAATCTTTTGTTCTTTCCCACCTAGCAATGGCGTTCACCCCACACAAAGTATGACAAATATCATGATACGAAGGCCATTCTATCATGTCTTTGAACTCAGTGCGATCACAATTAGGTATACCTAAGAATTCATTCAAAGCTTCCACAAAAAATCCCACACGACTTCCCCGAATAATACCCCGAATACGATTCAAATGGTATTTATCCCAATTAGCATAAAATTCTCGCACAAGGCTAAAATTACACTCACCTTGATCAACAAAGATTTATTGAAGACCCAAGGCTTGAGCATTAGCGTTAATTCAAGGAAATTCGCTAGTAGTCGCCCTATATTGACAGGCTCATCACCCAAATACTTTTCCTATTGTTGACAATCAAACAACTCCTCTCCATAATGTTCTACCTCTTGCTTACCATATTTAAGTGGTGGCAATCCGTTAGATGTCCGACTAGAAGTTCCGGTAGAGGACCCTTTCCTATTACGCTTACTTCCGACACTAACCTCAACTTGCCTTCCTTTATGAGCCATGGACCTACCAAAGAAGAAGAAGATAAAGAAAGAAAAAATATTGTGGGTCGGGTAGGGCAGTGAGGGGTTGGGGTTGGTGGGTTTTGACTTTTGTTTGGAAATTAGTGGTTCTTTGTTGTGTGGGATGTAGGAAAAGAGGTGGGAGGAAGGTTTTGGAAAATTTTAATGGAGGATTTGCAGATTTGGGGGAGAAAGTGGGTGGAGAAGAAGAAGAAAATTTTGGGAAAGTTTAGATAAATTGGGGAGAGGGGTCGAGTAGAGAGAGAAAAAGGGTAGAAATTTAGGTTTAAAGGAAGACTTTTATATTTGGAATGGGTGGATTTTGGGTGGGCCCTACCAATTGTTTTTAAAAAATTTTGGGCAAGGGCTGGTGTGTTCGGGGGGCGCTGCCCTTGTAGTGCGCCCAAAATAGGCCTCTAAACTTCTAGGCCTAGCGCGATACGCCTGAGTAGAGCCTGAATTGGCGCCTTGGTGCTTTCCTGGCGCTATGGAGAGGTGATGCCCTTACAGTGCGCCTAAAACAAGCCTCTCAAATTGGGACCTTGGCGCGGCGCGCCTGGCCTGTACCCGGCCATAGCTGGACGTTATTCAGTCGTTCCGCTAGCTCCCATCGTCAGCCTTCGAGTGGTACGCCTTCTAACTCATGTGCATCAACCAACTATGTTAATAGTGGGTTGCCTCCCACCCAGCGCCGTAGTTTCGATCGTGGCACGACTCCTCTTTTTGTATTTTTCTCGTTTATAGTTCCTAACTATTACAACTAAATCAACTTGGACTAAAATTCTACCAAACTAAAAAGTTTCAACTAAATCCTAAGAAAACTCATATTAAACTTAAAAAAATAAAAATCAAATTTAAACACAAACTAACTAAATATTACATATTTTCACGGGATGCCTCCCATGGAGCGCCTGGTCTAACGTCGCAGCTCGACTCAGCTTGGATCATTCATCATTAAGCTCAAGAGCTTCTCGATCTCGATCTGTATCCTCACCAAAGTAGTGTTTAAGTTTAACCCTTTTTCCATTCACCAAAAACAATATGACATTTTTTCCTTTAAGCTCTACCGCACCATGTTGAGTCATTATCACCACTTCGACGGGCCCACTTCATTTAGACCTTAGTTTTCCTGGGAATAATCTAAGTCTAGAGTTAAGGAGTAGTACCTTTTGGCTCGGAGTGAAAGTGCGAGGAATTATGTGCTTCTCATGCCATCTCTTGGCCTTCTCTTTGTATATGTTCGCATTTTCATAAGTGTGGAGAGTAAATTTCTCAAGTTCGTGCAATTAACAAATTCTCTTCCTACCTACTAGCTCAGGGTTAAGATTCAACTTCTTTATCACCCAGCATGCTTGGTACTCTAACTCTGCTGAAAGATGACATGCTTTTCTTAATACCATGTGATAGGGAGAAGTGCCTAATGGTGTTTTATATGCAGTCCTATACGCCCATAATGCATCATTAAGCTTTTCGGACAAATCTTTTCGCTGCGCATGCACCATTTTCTGTAGTATTTTCTTCACCTCACGATTTGACACTTTGACTTGACCACTAGTTTGGGGATGATAAGCCGTAGATACATTACGTCGTATACCATACTTAGCAAGAAGTATCTTTACTAGATGGTAAATGAAGTGCTTACCTCCATCACTTATGCTTTCCCTTGGAGTACAAAAACATGTGAAAATGTGCTTCTTGATGAATTTAATCACCACTCTTGAGTCATTCGTGGGAAGAGCTACAACCTCAACCCATTTGGACACATAATCAATAGCAATAAGAATATATTGGTTTCCACCCGATGGTGGGAAAGGGCCCATGAAGTCAATACCCCACACATCAAAGATTTCCACCTCAAGAATATTATTTTGTGGAATCTCATGTCTTCGCGATATAGTACCCAACCTCTGGCATTAGTCGCAACCCTTTGCATAAGCCATAGAATCTTTAAAAATAGAGGGCCAAAAGAAGCAAGATTGTAATACCTTGTGAGCCGTGCGTTCTACTCCATGGTGCCCTCCATAAGGACTTTCATGATAACTCTCGAGCACTTGCTTGACCTCATTCTCTAGAAGAAATCTTCTAACCACTTGGTCCACTCCTTGTTTGAACATGAATGGTTCATCACATATATGGAATTTAGCATCATGTGTCAACTTCTTTCTTTGTTGGGTTGTGGCGCCTGTTGGGAACACTCCACTCACTAATAAATTCACGATGTCGGCATACCACGACTCTTAGGAGAAGTCCAATGCCATGAACTGCTCATCTAGAAACTGTTCACATATTTGATCCCCTTCATGCACATGAGAAAAGTTTTCTAACCTTGACAAATGATCAACTATTTGATTTTCAGTGCCTCTCCGGTCTTTGATCTCAAGGTCAAATTATTGGAGAAGCAATATTCACCGAATTAGCCTTCGCTTGGCATCCTTCTTCTTGAATAGGTACCTAATAGCTGCCTGGTCAGTTTAAACAATAACTTTAGTACCTACCAAATATGATCTGAATATGTTGAAGGGGAACACTAGAGCAAACATCCACTTCTCTTACACCGTGTAATTAGCTTGAGCAGCATTAAGGGTCTTTCTTGAATAATAGATTGAATGGAACACTTTGCCTTTTTTTTGTCCCAAGACCCCACCCACTGCCACATCGCTTGCATCACACATGAGTTCAAATGGTAGCGCCCAATGAGGAGCAATCAAGATTGTAGCTTCGATTAAGTTGTGCTTCAGCATCTCAAAAGCTTTTAAACACATCTCATTGAACTCGAATTTTACCTCCTTCTCCAAGAGACTGCACATAGGCCTAGTAGCCTTGGAAAAATCTTTGGTGAATCTCCAGTAAAAATCAGCATGCTAGAGGAAACTTCTTACCCCTTATGACAAAAATTAGAGGGGGCAATTTTTCAATAACCTCCACCTTGGCTTTATCAACCTCGAGTCCCTGCTTTGACACTTTGTGACCCAACACTATGCCTTCTCGAACAAGGAAGTGGCATTTCTCCCAATTAAGCACTAAGTTGGTATGTTCATAACGAGCAAGAACTTTATCAAGGTTTCGAAAACATACCTCAAAAGACTTCCCAAAGACAGAGAAATCATCCATAAAGACCTCCACATAGTCCTCCACCATATCATGAAAAATAGCCATCATTCACCTCTGGAACGTGCCAGGAGCATTGCAAAGCCCAAATGGCATGCGCTTAAACGTATATGTGCCATAGGGACAAGTGAAAGTTGTCTTTTCTTGATCCTTAGGTGCAATCAAGATCTGATTATATCTAAAATACCCATCTAAAAAGCAATAGTACTCCTTCCCTACTAAGCAGTCAAACATTTGATCAATGAAAGGGACATGATTGTAATACCCCAAGTTTCCAAAGAATTTTAATTGCAGAACTCATCTGAAGACAGTGACCTACGGATGCCACCTACGGGCCGTAGATGAATTGAAGGGCCATAGGTAGGGACCGTCAATGGCACTGTAAACTTTCAGGATTTCCAAGTTTCTGAATTTTGACCTACGGAGTATTAGGATGGTTCGTAGTTCAGTTGACGGGCCGTAGATGGATCCTGTAGATGCCTTCCAAACTTAGCCAAATTTTCAGCCCAAAATGAACTTTCTGAACCAATTGACGGAAGAGCAGGATGGTTCGTCAATTGATTTACAGACTGTAGATCTTGTCCGTCAATTGGCCCCAACCGTTTTTAATTAAGAGCTTTTTTTTCTATTCCCTAATTGTTTACCTATTAATCTAAGTCGGTTATGCCCTTAATCTAAGAACTATAAATACTTTTAAGCCTAATTCCTCTCATTATTTTTCATTCCCAAATATTTCCTCTCAAATATTTTTCTCTCTAAAAGAAACTCTCTCAAGCTTCAAGGAAGAAGAAGAAGCTAGGATCCTCCATTGAAGATCTTCGATCATCACCAATTTCTTGTGGGTTTCTTTGAGGTATGACAGTGCTCACCATTAGGAGTCCTTTCCTCCAATGGGTCCTTCCTCTTCTTCATGATTTTCAAAGGTTTACTCTAACCCAATTGAATTAGGGTTTTGATCAATCATTGTGGGTTCTTCAATTATGATTTCAATTAACAATTTTATGAATTGTAGTGCACGATCTAGCGTGATAAAGCAACTTAGTGCACAAATTAGCGTGAATTACATGATTTGATGTAAAGATTGCATCAACCCCATGATCCAAAGCTAATTCTCCCCAATTTGATAATCTATGTTTTGATTGTTGGGTTGAGCTATGAATTGATGAAGTTTATGACATCTTTATGAAACTAAGCATGAATTATGAATGAATTGAGGATAATCCTATGAAACTAGCAAGATGAAGTCAAAAGCATGGTTTTCCTCTATTATGTGAGTTCCTTCAAATATGGGTAAATTATCTTAATTATGGCTTTCTAAGCATGAACTTGCATTACTTTGCATGATATGAGTTGAACTTGCATGAACCCATATGAACTCTATGATCTATGAACTATGAGCATGAGGAACTAAGTAAAGATAAGGCTAATGAACTTATGCATGTCTCATATGAAGTTGATAATGAGCTAAGGGTGCTTTGAGATTAAAGTACCAAAGTTATGATTCGATGATGTTATTGTTGAGTGGTGAAAGGTTTTCTCACATAATTCTCCCAACATGACTAATAGAAGAACAAGAGGCGATTACCCATGTTCCCTAATGTAGACAAAGCGGCGATTACCCAAGTCTACCAATAATGAGCTTATGACTAACATAGACAAGAGGCCACTGCCCATGTCTACCTAAGATAAAATGAACTATGATTAATCTGTGGGAAGTATACTTAGTATCGAGTGGACAAGTGGCAAGTATCCATGTCCCATAACCTATGTGCTACCATAGGGTGAGGGTCTATGATAGACACTAGCTAGTGGATCCACATAAGCTAAGAAGTACATGGTCTTACCTCAACAAGTAGGACGCCTCTTTTCGGTGTGGGGTAGACACCGGATTCCGTTTGATAGCTCATATGGTCTTATATGTCGGTTAAGGCTATTCCCCACAAGTTAATGAACAAGTGTTCTCATGATGAAGTAAAGTAAAGAAAATATGATTTAGCTTGCTTTGGCCTTGATATATGATTTATGTTTCATGTTTCTAGCTTTGCCATTGCATGTCATGATTATCTCTCTCTAGCACGATTTATGTATTTATGTGCACTGCTATCATACTTAGTACTTTATTGTGCTAACGCATACTCTTGCCTGCATCAACTTCTTTGGTGTAGGACTTGGAAGTTCTCCTACTCGTGGCTAGAGCATTGACTTAGAGTTGAGAAGAAGACTTGGTGAGTTCTCATCTATCCGAGGAAATAGCCTTGTTGGATTTTACTTTGATGTTTTCCTTACAATAGATATTGTATTGGGTTGCGTCCCTATCACTTTTATTCGTATTCTATGATGTTAGAAGGGATTGAGACATTAGTTGTAGACTTCCGCTATTTTGAGTAAACCTTTTACATAAAAATCTTCTTTTAAAGTCTTATTTCTCTATTATCTTGTATGATATGTATGCTAAGGGCTTGTATGAGGCCTCTCGGGGTCTTGTACGTCGTGTTAGATCTAAGGGCTACCCTGGGTTGTGAAAAACTTGGTATCAGAGTCAGGGTTTAGAAAGATCCTAGGATGTCTCATAAGTCGCGTCAAGTAGAGTCTTGTTCATGAGTGTGAAGCGCGCCACACTTATGAATGAGAGGCTACAAGACGTTTAAGAAACTCTAGTTCTTTCTTTAATCTTTACTCGTGCCATTGAGTTGAACTCTATAAGTCTCTCTCCTAATCCCTGTCCTATGCGTTTCAGGATATGGCGACCCGAAGAGCTTATGCTAGAATAAACATGGAAGAGAATGTTGAACAAGAAGCTCCTCCTCAAGCTTCTCAAGTTTCGGCCGACCCTTTGGCCGAACAAGTTACTAATGCGGAGTTTAGGGCCGCTTTCCAAGTGTTGGCTCAAGCCAATAGAGAGGTGGTGGATCCCATGAACCAAAATGTGGGTATGGTGGCATCAAGAGTGAGAGACTTCACGAGGATGAATCCTCCGGAATTCCATGGCTCTAAGGTTAAGGAAGATCCTCAAGAATTCATTGATGAAGTATACAAGGTGTTGATGATTATGGGTGTGACGCCGGAAGAAAAAGCGGAGTTGGCTTCTTATCAACTCAAAGGTGTTGCCCAAATTTGGTTAAATCAATGGAAGAGTGAGACGGCGGTCAATGAGGGTCCTCTTGATTGGGAGAAATTCAAGGTTCCTTTTATTGATAGGTTCTTTCCCCTTGAGATGAGAGAGGCAACGGTGCTTGAGTTCATCAATCTTCGTCAAGGGAATATGAGTGTGAAAGAGTATGCTTTGAAGTTCACATAATTGTCGCGATCCTCAGGCAAGAATGAGCAAGTTTGTTTCGGGAGTGTCTGAAATGTTTGTTAAAGAATGTCGCACTGCTATGCTTGTTAATGACATGGATATTTCTTGTCTCATGGTGTATTCTCAAAAAATAGAGGAGGAAAAGCTCAAGGAAAGGTCTAGAAAGACTAATAGGGCTAGGACCAGTAATGGTAACTTCTCATACTCAAGGTCTGATGAACATGGTCGTCCTAAATTTTGACAAAGGTTCTCTAGAGAAGGCTCATCCAATGCTCCTCCTAAGTTCAACAAAGATAGGGTGTCTAACCCTAAGCCTCAAGGAGGAAATGGTGGTGGTTCTTCATGGTCTACTTTTCCTAAGTGTGGGAGAAAGCATGAGGGAAAATGTCTAGCCAGTTCTAATGCATGCTTTTGTTGTTGTAAGATGGATCACAAGATAAGGGATTGCCCCTTAGCGGCTAAGAATGAAGAGGATAATCGTCGACGCGTTCAATCCAAAAATCTGTCAAGTTCTAGTGGGAATCAAAAGCAAAACCGATTATATGCCCTTCAAAGTCGTCATGAACAAGAGACCTCTCCCGATGTGGTCACCGATATTTTGAAAGTTTTCCACTTTGATGTTTATGCTTTGCTTGATCCCGGTGCTACCTTGTCTTTTGTGATGCCATATGTGGCTATGAAGTTTGATGTTGTTTCGGATGTGCTGCTAGATCCTTTTTGTGTCTCTACTCTGATTGGAGAATCTTTCATGGCTAAGAGAGTTTATAGAGAATGTCCCGTCTCCTTATCCCATAGATTCACTCATGTTGATCTTGTAGAGCTTGGATATGCTAGATTTTGATGTTATTCTTGGGATGGATTGGTTGCATGATTGTTATGCGTCGATTGATTGTAGGACCCGAATGGTCAAATTTCAATTCCCAAATGAGCCTATCCTAGAATGGAAGGGGGGAAATTCTATGTTTAGAGGTCAATTTGTTTCTCACCTAAAAGCTAGAAAGATGATCTCTAAGGGTTGCAATTACCATCTTTTTATGGTGAGGGCTATAGATTCTGAAACCCCTACTCTTGAGTCGGTCCCCGTTGTTAATGAGTTTTTGGAAGTGTTTCCTGATGACTTGCCCGGTATTCCTCTCAAAATGAAAATAGACTTTGGTATTGACCTTCTCTCAGATATGCAACCTATTTGTATTCCTCTTTATAGAATGGCTTCGGCGGAACTTAAGGAACTAAAAGAGCAATTAAAAGACTTGCTGGATAAGGGTTTCATCCGACCAAGTGTTTCCCCATGGGGTGCTGCGGTAATGTTTGTAAAGAAGAAAAATGGTTCACTCCGAATGTGCATCGACTATCGCCAATTGAATAAGGTCACCATTAAGAATAAGTATCATTTGCCAAGGATAGATGATTTGTTTGGCCAACTTCAAGGGTCTAGTTACTTTTCTAAGATCGACCTTCGTTCGGGATATCACCAATTGAAGGTGAAAGAAGATGATATTCCGAAAATGCCTTTCCGGACAAGGTATGGACAGTTTGAGTTCTTGGTTATGCCATTTGGGTTGACTAATGCTCTGGCCGCATTCATGGACTTGATTAATAGGTTGTTTTTGCAATTCCTTGACATGTTCGTGATTGTGTTTATTGATGATATCTTGATCTACTCAAGGAATGAGAATGAACATGCTAGTCATTTGAGGGTTGTGTTGCAAGTCCTCTAGGATCAACATCTCTTTGCAAAGTTTAGCAAGTGTGAATTTTGGTTAAGATTCGTGGCATTTCTTTGTCACATTATTTCCGGTGAGGGTATTGAGGTAGATCCTAAGAAGACCGAAGCAGTCAAGAATTGGCCTAGACCTTTATCACCTTCGGACATTCGTAGTTTCTTTGGTTTAGCCGGTTATTATAGAAGGTTTGTTGAGGGGTTTTTTTCAATTGCTCTCTGTTGACGGCTTTGACTCAAAAGAATGCTAAGTTTTTGTGGTCCGAGGCTTGTGAAAGGAGTTTTCAAGAATTGAAAGACAGACTTACTTCGGCCCTGATATTGACTCTTTCGGAAGGAACCGATGGTTTTGTAGTGTATTGTGATGCCTCAGGGATTGGGCTAGGATGTGTTCTTATGCAAAATGGAAAGATGATTGCCTATGCTTTGAGGCAACTAAAGGTGCATGAGAAGAAATATCCCACTCATGACTTACAGTTGGCAGCGGTGGTGTTTGCTTTGAAAATATGGCAACATTACTCATATGGAGTACATATAGATGTCTTAACCGATCATAAGAGTCTCCAATATGTGTTTAAGCAGAAAGATTTAAATCTCCGCCAAAGAAGATGGCTTGAATTGTTGAAAGATTATGAATGAGTGTTCTCTATCACCCCGATAAGGCTAATGTGGTGGAGAATGCTCTTAGTAGATTGTTATGGGTAGTGTTGCGCATGTGGAGGATGGAAAGAAAGAGTTGGTTTGTGATGTTCATAGTTTAGCCCGATTTAGTGTTCGGTTGATTGATTCCGCTAAGGGTGGAGCTACCGTTCACAATGGTTCCGAATCCTCTTTTGTGCATGATGTAAAAGCTAAGCAAGACCTTGATCCTAATTTGGTGGAATTGAAAGAGTGGTTCTCAAGAAGTCCATAGAGGTTTTCTCCCAAGGGGGAGATGGCGTACTTCGTTGCCAAGGTCTCTTATGTGTTCCCAACGTTGATGATTTGAGAGGGAAATTTTTTTTTAAAGATCGTAGTTCTATATTGTAACGACCCAGGGTAATCCCTAGATGTGACACGGCGTACAAGACCCTGCGAGGCCTCATACAAGCCGTTAGCATACATAACATACAAGATAATAGAGAAATAAGAGTTCAAAAGAGCATTTTATATCAAAACTTTACTCAAAACAACTGAAGTCTACAACTCATGTCTCAAAGCCTTCTAATATCATAGAATACAAGTAAAAGTGATAGGGACGCAGCCCAATAAAATTACCAACACTGAAAAGAAATGACATGAAAATAAGAAAAACTAGGCCATGTCCTCAGATGGATGAGGACTAACCAAGTCTTCTTCCCAACTCTAAGTCAATGCTCTAGCCACGAGTGGAAGGTGAATTGCCGCGTCCTACACCGAAGAAGTTAATGTAGGCAAGAGTATGCGTTCGCACAATTAAGTACTAAGTATAATAGCAATGCACATAAACACATAAATCATGCTAGAGAGAGACATAATCATTACATGCAATGGCCAAGCTAAAAACATGATAAACATGAGAAACATGAAACATAAAGCATATATAAAGGCCAAAGCAAGCTAAATCATCTTTCCTTCTTTTCTTTACTTCATCATGAGAACACTTGTTCATTAACTTGTGGGGAAAAGCCTTAACCGACATGTAAGACCATGTGAGCTATCAACATGGAATCTATGTCTACCCCACACCGAAAAGGGGTGTCCTACTTGCCAAGGTAATTCCATGAACTTCTTAGCTTATGTGGATCCACAAGCTAATGTCTACTTAAAGACAACATCCTATGGTGGCAACAGAGTTTATGGGATAGAGATTTCTATAGGAGACTCGGCCTCAACTAACGGGAGAGTTCCATCTATAAACCCCAGCCTCTACTAACGAGGGAGCTTTCACTAGAAGACCCGGCCTCTACTAACGGGAGGGCTTCCATCTCAATATCCACTCGGTGCTAAGCATAATTCCCCTAGATTAGTCATTAACATACTTATATCATCAAACATGAAAAGGTACAAATAGGGTTACCAATTAAAGCTAAAATCATGCTTATAGATATTCATCTTTCATGGACCTTGTCCAATCTTACATTATTAGAATAGCTCCTTAAGAACATGGGTAATTGCCTCTTTGTTCTTATTTTATCATAATAGGAGAATTACGTGAGAAAACCTTTCACTGCTCGACCATAGCATCATCATATCAGAACTTTGGCACATTACTCTTAAAGCACCCTAAATTCATCATGCTCATATTTCATAGTTCATAGAGTTCGTATGGGTTCATGCAAGTTTAACTCATATCATGCAATTCAATGCAAGTTCATGCTTAGAAAGCCATAAGTAAGACAATTTACCCATACTTGAAGGAACTCACATAATAGAGGAAAATCATGATTTTGACTTGATCATGCTAAATTCATAAGATTATCCTCAATTCATTCATAATTCATGCTTGATTTCATAGAGAATTCATAAACTTCAACAAATCATAACTCAACCCAACAATCAAAGCATAGATTATCAAATTAGGGAGAATTAGCTTGGGATCATGGGGGTTCATGCAATCTTCACATCAAATCATATAATTCTCGCTAATTCGTGCACTAAGTTACTTTATCATGCTAAATCGTGCACTAGGAATCATAAAATCAATAATTGGAATCATAATTGAAGAACCCACATCACAAACCCTAATTCAATTGGGTTAGTGTAAACCTTTGAAAATCATGAAGAAGAGGAAGGGCCCATTGGAGGAAAAGACTCCTAATGGTGAACACTATCATATCTCTAAGCAATCCACAAGAAATTGGAGAAGATTGAAGGTCTTCAATGGAGGATTCAAGCTCCTTCTTCTTCCTTGAGAGTTGAGAGAGTTTCTTTTAGAGAGAAATATTTGAGAGAGGAGAGTTTTGGAATGATTTAGAATGAAAGGAATTAGGCTTAGAAAGTATTTTATAGGTCTAAGATTAAGGGTATAACCGACTTAGCTTAATAGGTAAACAATTAGGAAAAAGACCAAAAAAAAACCCTTAATTGAAAACTGTCGGGGCCAATCAACGGACAGGATCTACGGTCCGTACATCAATTGACGGACCATCCTCTTCTTCCGTTAATTGATTCAGAAAATTCATTTTGGGCTGAAAATTTTGCTAAGTCTTGAAGGAATCTATGGAACCCATCTACGGCCCGTCAACTGGACTACAAACCGTCCTGCTATTCCGTAGTCAAGGTTCAAAAACTTGGAAATCTTGAAATTTCACAGTGCCGTTGACGGTTCCCACCTACGACCCGTCAATCAATCTACAGCCCGTAGGAGGCCTCCGTAGGTCACTGTCTTCAGGTGAGTTCTACATTTTAAAATCCCTTTGAAGCTTAGGGTGTTACAATATCTCCTCCTTAGGAACAATCATCCTTGAATGAGAATCAAGACATCTTGAGAAGGGTAATAGACACGGACTAACAACCTAACCTAGCATGAAATCACATAAATGCACATATCCGAGGAGGAAACATCAACTCCAAGCTAAAGCATGATCAACACATCATATCATGAAGATTTTATGCAACTCATACTCAAATGCACATAATAATATAAGACTCTTCATGAACATACATAATCAAGGAATCATGGAAATCAATTATGCCACATGAGACCAAAGGAATGAACCATGAGAATCAAGATACCTCAAGCTAGAGTAGGATCGGAAGGAAAGAGATGAGGATATCGGGACATCATATCGGCCTCGTCCTCCTAAGTAGCACCCTCAACCAATTGATTCCTCCGTAGAACTTTCACGGATGCAACTTTCTTATTTCTTAACTTCCTGACTTGCCCGTCTAAAATCTCAATCGGAACCTCTTCATAAGAAAGACTATCCTTTATGCCAAGATTCTCTAATGGCACTATAGTGGTCGGATCACCAACACACTTCTTCAATAATGAGACATGGAAAACTGGATGCACAGATGCCAAATCAATAGGCAAGTCTTGATCCTAAGCAACCTTACCAACACGTCTCAAGATCTGATATGGACCTACATAACGGGGACTAAGCTGCCCTTTCCTCCCAAATCTCATTACACCCTTCATGGTTGAGATTTTCAAGTAAACCCAATCATCCACATTGAATTCTAATTCTCTTCTCCTAACATCGGCATAGGACTTTTGTTGACTTTGAGCTGTTTTCAACCTCTCCCTAATAAGTTGAACTTTCTCCATAGCCTCATGCACCAACTCCGGGCCTATCAAAGCAACTTCACCAACTTCAAACCAACCTATAGGTGATCTACACCTCCTACCATAGAGAGCCTCAAATGGAGCCATACCAATACTAGAATGGTAGCTATTGTTATAAGCAAACTAAATCAAAGGCAAGTGATCATCCCAAATACCCTTGAAATCAATTACACAAGCTCTCAACATATCTTCCAAGGTTTGAATAGTGTGCTCCGCTTGCCCATCGGTTTGGGGATGAAAGGCCGTACTAAGCTTAACACGAGTACCAAGACCTTTTTGAAATGACTTCCATAATTGAAAAGTAAATTGGGCACCACGATCGGAGATAATGGATAAAGGCACTCCATGCAGCCTAACAATCTCCCTCGAATACAACTTAGCATAATTCTCGGTCGAATAAGAAGTCTTGATGGGAATGAAATGGGCTGACTTTGTTATTCTATAAACAACAACCCAAATCGAATCAAATTATCACCTCGTGCGAGGCAAACCCACAATAAAATCCATATTAACATCTTCCCACTTCCAAGTAGGAATACTAATATCTTGGGTAAAACCTCCCGGTCTTTGATGCTCAACTTTCACATGTTGGCAATTAGAACACTTAGCCACAAATTCCACAATATCTTTCTTCATTCCGTTCCACCAATAAATTTCCTGCAAATCACGATACATTTTGGTAGCTCCTCGGTGGATGGAATATCGAGAACTATGGGCTTCTGATAAAATTTGCTCTCTTAAGCCCTCTACATTGGGGACACACAAACGACCTTGATATCGAAGCACACCATCTCCCCCTTGGGAGAAAACCTCTATGTACTTCTTGAGTACCGCATCCTTTAGTTCAACCAAGTTAAGATCAACACCTTGCTTAGCTTTCACATCATGCACAAAAGAGGATTCAGAACCCTTGTGAACCGTAACACCACCTTTAGTAGAATCAACCAATCTAACACCTAATCGAGCCAATCTATGGACATCGCGAACCAACTCTTTCTTACCATCCTCAACATGAGCAACACTACTCATAGATAATTGACTAAGAGCATCCACCACCACATTAGCCTTAACGGGGTGATAGAGAACACTCATATCATAGTCTTTTAACAACTCGAGCGACCTTCTTTGGCGGAGATTCAAATATTTCCGTTTAAACACATATTGCGAACTCTTATGGTCGGTGAAGACATCTACATGTACTCCATACAAATAATGTCGCCATATTTTCAAAGCAAACACAACTGCTGCTAATTCCAAGTCATGAGTAGGATAGTTCTTTTCATGCACCTTAAGTTGTCTTGAAGCATAAGCAATGACCTTCCCGTTTTGCATAAGAACACATCCTAGCCCATTTCTCGAGGCATCACAATAAACCACAAAACCATTGGATCCTTCCGGTAGAGTCAATATCGGAGCCGAAGTAAGTCGATCCTTCAACTCTTGAAAACTCTTCTCCCATTCTTCGGACCATGCAAATTTAACCTTCTTTTGAGTCAAAGCCATCAATGGAGAAGCAATGGATGAAAACCCTTCAACAAACCTCCTATAAGAATCGGCTAAGCCCAAGAAACTACGGATATCTGAAAGTGATAAAGGTCTAGGCCAATTCTTAACCGCTTCCATCCTCTTAGGATATACCTCAATGCCCTTACCGTAAACAATGTGAGCAAGAAAAACCACGGACCTTAACCAAAACTCACATTTACTAAACTTCGCAAAGAGTTGTTCATCCTTGAGGACTTGCAACACAATCCTCAAATGATTAACATGTTCACCCTCATTCTTTGAGTAGATTAAAATGTCATCAATAAACACAATCACAAACATGTCAAGGTATTGCTTAAACACTCTATTCAACAAGTCCATAAATGCGGCCGGAGCATTTGTCAACCTAAAAGACATTACAAAGAACTCGTAGTGACCATACCTAGTCCGAAAAGCTATTTTCGGAATATCATCTTCCTTCACCCTTAATTGGTGATAGCCCAAACGAAGGTCAATCTTTGAGAAATAACTAGCCCATTGAAGTTGATCAAACAACTCATCTATCCTTGGTAAAGGATACTTATTCTTAATGGTAACCTTGTTCAATTGGCGATAGTCGATACACATACGGAGTGAACCATCTTTCTTCCTTACAAACAAGACCGGAGCACCCCATGGAGAAATACTTCACCGGATAAAACCCTTATCCAACAAGTCTTTAACTACTCCTTTAGTTCCTTAAGTTTCGTCGGAGCCATTCTATAAGGAGGAATAGAAATAGGTTGCATATCTGGGAGAAGGTCAATACCGAAGTCTATTTCCCTTTCGAGAGAAATACCGGGTAAGTCATCGGGAAACACTTCCAGAAACTCATTAACAATGGGGACCGTGTCGAGAGTAGGGGTCTCAGAACCTATATCCCTCACCATAACAAGATGGTAAATGCAACCCTTTGAGATCATCTTTTTAGCTTTTAGATAAGAAACAAATTGACCTCGAAACATTGAATTTCCTCCCTTCCACTCTAGGATAGGCTCATTTGGAAACTGAAACTTGACCATTCGGGTCCTACAATCAATAGAGGCATAACAAGCATGCAACCAATCCATCCCAAGAATAACATCAAAATCTAACATATCTTGCTCTACAAGATCAATATGAGTGACTCTATGGGATAAGGAGATGGGACAATCTCTATAAACTCTCTTAACCATGATAGATTCTCCACTCGGAGTAGAAACATGAAAAGGATCTACCAATGCATCGGCAACAACATCAAACCTCATAGCCACATATGGTGTCACAAAAGTCAAGGTAGCACCGGGATCAAGCAAAGCATAAACATCAAAATGGAAAACTCTTAACATATCGGTAACCACATCGAGAGAGCTTTCCTGCTCATGACGAGCCTGAAGTGCATAAAATCAATTATTCTTTTAAGCATTCAAACCCAATCCCCTAGGTGGAGCTTGCTTATTCTCTCTTCCCTTGGCCATGAGAGATGGACAATCCCTCATCTAGTGACCACTCTTTCAACAATTATAACAACCATCCGTACCGGCTTGACATCTACCTTCATGCTTTTTCCCACACTAGGCACAAGGAGCCAATAAAGAACAACCATTATTCCTTCCTTGAGACTTGGGGCTAGACACCCTATCATTGAAGGACTTCGGAGGAGCATTGGATGAGCCTTGGTTGGAGAATCTTGGTCAAAATCTAGGACGACCATGTCCATCGGACCTTGCATGGGAAAAGTTACCATCTCCGGTCCTAGCCCTCTTGGTCTCCCTAGACCTTTCCTTAAGCTTTTCTTCTTCAATTTGTTCGGCATAAACCATGAGGCTAGAACTATCCTGTCATGCACAAGCATGGCTGTACCGCACTCTTTCACCAACATATCGGACACTCCCGACACAAATTTTCTCATTCTTGCCCTTGGGTCGGCAACTATGGACGGAGCATATCTAGCCAATTGTATGAACTTTAATGCATACTCTTTCACACTCATATTTCCTAGTCGAAGGTTGATAAAGTCAAGCACCTTAGCCTCTCTCTTCTAAAGAGGGAAGAACCTATCAAGGAAAGCAACCTTGAATTTCTCCCAATCAAGGGGACCCTCATTAACTGCCCTCTTACTCTTCCATTGATTGAACCAAATTTGGGTAACACCCTTGAGTTGATAATCGGCCAATTCCGCCTTTTCTTCCGGCGTCACACCCATGATCATCAACACCTTGTACACTTCATCAATTAATTCTTGAGGATCTTCCTCAACCCTAGAGCCATGGAATTCCAGAGGATTCATCCTCGTAAAGTCCCTCACTATTGATGCCACTGTACACGTATTTGGGTTCACGGGAGCCACCACCTCTCTATTGGCTTGAGTCGTCACGGCTTGAGCCAACACTTGGAAAGAAGCCCTAAACTCTACATTAGTCACCTGTTCCGCCAAAGGGTCAGCCGAAACTTGAGGAGCTTGAGGAGGAGCTTCTTGTTCCACATTATCTCCTATGTTTCTTCTAGCGTAAGCTCTTCGGGTCGCCATATCCTGAAATGCGTAGGATAGGGATTAGGAGAGAGATATATAGAGTTAAACTCTATGGCATGACTTACGAGTACTGATAGAAGTGGAATTTCTTAATCGTCTTATAGCCTCTCATTCATAAATGTGGCGCGCTTCACACTCATGAACAAGACTCTACTTGACGCGGCTTATGAGACATCCCAGGATCTTTCTAAAACATTGCGCTCTGAATACCAAGTTTGTCATGACCCAGGGTAGCTCCTAGATGTAACACGACGTAAAAGACCCCGAGAGGCCTCATAGAAGCCCTTAGCATACATAACATACAAGATAATAGAGAAATAAGAGTTCAAAAGAGCATTTTATATCAAAGCTTTACTCAAAACAACGGAAGTCTACAACTCATGTCTCAAAGCCTTCTAATATCGTAGAATACGAATAAAAGTTATAGGGACGCAGACCAATACAATATCCAACACTGAAATGAAACGACATGAAAATAAGAACAACTAGGCCATGTCCTCGGATGGATGAGGACTTACCAAGTCTTCTTCCCAACTCTAAGTCAATGCTCTAGCCATGAGTGGAAGGTGAATTGCCACGTCCTACACCAAAGAAGTTAATGTAGGCAAGAGTATACGTTAGCACAATTAAGTACTAAGTATGATAGAAATGCACATAAACACATAAATCATGTTAGAGAGAGACATAACCATGGCATGCAATGGCCCAGCTAAAAACATGATAAACATGAGAAACATGAAACATAAAGCATATATCAAGGACAAAGCAAGCTAAATAATCTTTCCTTCTTTTCTTTACTTCATCATGAGAACACTTATTCATTAACTTGTGGGGAAAAGCCTTAACCGACGTGTAAGACCATGTGAGCTATCAACAGGGAATCCGGTGTCTACCCCACATCGAAAAGGGGTTTCCTACTTGCCAAGGTATGACCATGAACTTCTTAGCTTATGTAAATCCACAAACTAATGTCTACTTAAAGACAACATCCTATGGTGGTAACATAGTTTATGGGATAGAGATTTCTATAGGAGACTCGGCCTCAACTAACGGGAGAGTTCCATCTAGAAACCCCAGCCTCTACTAACGAGAGAGCTTTCACTAGAAGACCCGGCCTCTACTAACGGGAGGGCTTCCATCTCAATAACCACTCGGTGCTAAGCATAATTCCCCTAGATTAGTCATTAACATATTTATATCATCAAACATGAAAAGGTACAAATAGGGTTACCAATTAAAGCTAAAATCATGCTTATAGATATTCATCTTTCATGGACCTTGTCAAAGATTACATCATTAGAATAACTCCTTAAGAACATGGGCAATGGCCTCTTTGTTCTTCTTTTATCATAATGGGAGAATTACGTGAGAAAACCTTTCACTACGCGACCATAGCATCATCATATCATAACTTTGGCACTTTACTCTCAAAGCACCCTAAATTCATCATGCTCATATTTCATAGTTCATAGAGTTCATATAGGTTAATGCATGTTCAACTCATATCATTCAATTCAATGCAAGCACATGCTTAGAAAGCCATAATTAAGACAATTTACCCATATTTGAAGTAACTCACACAATAGAGGAAAATCATGCTAAATTCATAAGATTATTCTCATATCATTCATAATTCATGCTTTATTTCATAGAGAATTCATAAACTTCAGCAAATCATAACTCAACCCAACAATCAAAGCATAGATTATCAAATTGGGGAGAATTAGATTGGGATCATGGGGGTTCATGCAATCTTCACATCAAATCATATAATTCTCGCTAATTCGTGCACTAAGTTACTTTATCATGCTAAATCGTGCACTAGGAATCATAAAATCAATAATTGGAATCATAATTGAAGAACCCACATCACAAACCCTAATTCAATTGGGTTAGTGTAAACCTTTGAAAATCATGAAGAAGAGGAAGGGCCCATTGGAGGAAAAGACTCCTAATGGTGAACACTATCATATCTCTAAGCAATCCACAAGAAATTGGAGAAGATTGAAGGTCTTCAATGGAGGATTCAAGCTCCTTCTTCTTCCTTGAGAGTTGAGAGAGTTTCTTTTAGAGAGAAATATTTGAGAGAGGAGAGTTTTGGAATGAATTAGAATGAAAGGAGTTAGGCATAGAAAGTATTTTATAGGTCTAAGATTAAGGGTATAACCGACTTAGCTGAATAGGTAAATAATTAGAAAAAAGACCCAAAAAAAACCCTTGATTAAAAACTGTCGGGGCCAATCGACGGATATGATCTACGGTCCGTACATCAATTGACGGACCATCCTATTCTTCCGTCAATTTATTCAGAAAGTTCATTTTGGGCTGAAAATTTGGCTAAGTCTGGAAGACATCTACGGAACCCATCTACGGCTCGTCAACTGGACTACGAACTGTCCTGCTATTCCGTAGGTCAAGGTTCAGAAACTTGGAAATCTTTAAATTTCACAGTGCCATTGACGGTTCCAACCTACGGCCCGTAGGTGGCCTCCGTAGGTCACTATCTTCAGGTGAGTTCTGCATTTTAAAATCCCTTGGAAGCTTGGGGTGTTACATAGATATTCAATCCACCCGGGAGCTACCATGATGTACCGTGATTTGTGGGAAATCTATTGGTGGAATGGCATGAAGAAAGACATTGTGGAATTTGTGGCTAAGTGTTCTAATTGCCAACAAGTGAAGGTTGAGCATCAGAGACCGAGAGGTTTTACCCAAGATATAGAGAATCCTACCTGGAAGTAGGAAGATGTGAATATGGATTTCGTAGTAGGTTTGCCTCGCACAAGGTGACACTATGATTCAATTTGGGTTGTGGTTGATAGAATGACCAAGTCAGCCCATTTCATTCCAGTCAAGACTTCTTATTCGACGGAGGATTATGCTAAGTTGTACTTGAGGGAAATGGTGAGGCTGCATGGAGTGCCTTTATCCATTATCTCCGATCGTGGTGTTCAATTCACTTCTCAATTTTGGAAGTCGTTCCAAAAAGGTCTTGGTACTCGTGTTAAGCTTAGTACGGCCTTTCATCCCCAAACTGATGGGCAAGCGGAGCATACTATTCAGACCTTGGAAGATATGTTGAGAGCTTGTGTAATTGATTTCAAGGGTACTTGGGACGACCACTTGCCTTTGATTGAGTTTGCTTATAATAATAGCTACCATTCTAGCATTGGTATGGCTCTGTTTGAGGCTCTCTATGGTAGGAGGTGTAGATCTCCTATAGGTTGGTTTGAAGTTGCTGAAGTTGCTTTGATAGGCCCGGAGTTGGTGCATGACGCTACGGAGAAAGTTTGACTATTAGGGAAAGGTTGAAAATGGCTCAAAGTCGACAAAAGTCCTATGCCGATGTTAGAAAAAGAGAATTAGAATTTGATGTTGATGATTGGGTTTACTTGAAAATTTCACCCATGAAGAGTGTAATGAGATTTGGGAAGAAAGGGAAGCTTAGTCCCCGTTATGTAGGCCCCTACAGATTTTTAGACGTGTTGGTAAGGTTGCTTATGAGCTTGACTTGCCCAATGATTTTGCATCGGTGCATCCGGTTTTCCATGTCTCATTGTTGAAGAAGTGCGTTGGTGATCCGACCTATGTTGTGTCATTAGAGAATCTTGGCATAAAGGATAGTCTTACTTATGAAGAAGTTTTGGTTGAGATTTTAGACCGGAAAGTCCGGAAGTTAAGACAAAAATAAGTCGCTTCCGTGAAAGTTCTATGGAGGAATCAATTGGTTGAAGGTTCTACTTGGGAGGCCGAGGATGATATGATGTCCCGATATCCTCATCTCTTTCCTTCCGATCCTACTCTAGCTTGAAGTATCTAGTCCCTCATGGTTCATTCTTTGGTCTCATATGTCATAGTTGATTTCCATGATTCCGTGATTATGCATGCTCATGAAGAGTCTTATATGATTATGTGCATTTGAGTATGAGTTGCATAAAGTCTTCATGATATTATGTGTTGATCATGCTTTAGCTTGGAGTTGATGTTTCCTCCTCGGATATGTGCACTTATGTGATTGCATGCTAGGTTGGGTTGTTAGTCCGTATCCATTACCCTTGTCATGATGTCTTTATTCTCATTCGAGGTCGAATGTTCCCAAGGGGAAGATATTGTAATACCCCAAGCTTCCAAAGAAGTTTAATTGCAGAACTCACCTGAAGACAGTGACCTACAGAGGCCACCTACGGGCCATAGATGGATTGACGGGCCGTAGGTGGGGACCGTCAATGGCACTATGAACTTTCAGGATTTCCAAGTTTCTGAACTTTGCCCTACGGAGTAGCAGGATGGTTCATAGTGCAGTTGACGGGCCGTAGATGGGTCCCGTAGATGCCTTCCAAACTTAGCCAAATTTTCAGCCCAAAATGAACTTTCTGAACCAATTGACGGAAGAGCAGGACGGTCCGTCAATTGATGTACGAACCGTAGATCCTGTCCATCGATTGGCCTCGATAGTTTTTAATTAAGGGCTTTTTGGTCTTTTCACTAATTATTTACCTATTAAGCTAAGTCGGTTATGCCCTTAATCTAAGACCTATAAATACTTTCTCAGCCTAATTCCTCTCATTATTTTTCATTCCCTAATATTTCCTCTCAAATTTTTTTCTCTCTAAAAGAAACTCTCTCAAGCATCAGGGAAGAAGAAGAAGATAGGATCCTCCATTGAAGACCTTCGATCCTCACCAAATTCTTGTGGGTTTCTTTGATGTATGATAGTGCTCACCATTAGGAGTCCTTTCCTCCAATGGGTCCTTCCTCTTCTTCATGGTTTTCAAAGGTATACTCTAACCCAATTGAATTAGGGTTTTGATCAATCATTGTGGTTTCTTTAATTATGATTTCAATTATCAATTTTATGAATTGTAGTGCACGATCTAGCGTGATAAAGTAATTTAGTGCACGAATTAGCGTGAATTACAGGATTTGATGTAAAGATTGCATGAACCCCTATGATCCCAAGCTAATTCTCCCCAATTTGATAATCTATGTTTTGAATGTTGGGTTGAGTTATGAATTCATGAAGTTTATAACATTTTTATGAAACTAAGCATGACTTATGAAGGAATTGAGGATAATCCTATAAATCTAGCATGATGAAGTCAAAAGCATGATTTTCGTCTCTTATGTGAGTTTCTTCAAGTATGGATAAATTGTCTTTATTATGGCTTTCTAAGCATGAGCGTGCATTGATTTGCATGATATGAGTTGAACTTGCATGAACCCATATTAACTCTATGATCTATGAACTATGAGCATGAGGAACTAAGTAAAGATAAGGCTAATGAACTTATGCATGTCTCATATGAAGTTGATAATGAGCTAAGGGTGCTTTGAGAGTAAAGTACCAAAGTTATGATTCGTTGATGTTATGGTTGAGTGGTGAAAGGATTTCTCACATAATTCTCCCAACATGACTAATAGAAGAACAATAGGCGATTACCCATGTTCCCTAATGTAGACAAAGCGACGATTACCCAAGTCTACCAATAATGAGCTTATGACTAATGTAGCAAAGAGGCGACTACCCATGTCTACCTAAGATAAAATGAACTATGATTAATCCGTGGGAAGTATGCTTAGTATCGAGTGGACAAGTGGCGATTACCCATTTCCCATAACCTGTGTGCCACCATAGGGTGAGGGTCTATGATAAACACTAGCTAGTGGATCCACATAAGCTAAGAAGTACATGGTCTTACCTCGACAAGTAGGACTCCTCTTTTCGGTGTGGGGTAGACACCGGATTCCATTTGATAGCTCATATGGTCTTATATGTCGGTTAAGGCTATTCCCCACAAGTTAATGAACAAGTGTTCTCATGATGAAGTAAAGAAAAGAAAATATGATTTAGCTTGCTTTGGCCTTGATATATGATTTATGTTTCATGTTTCTTATGTTTCTAGCTTTGCCATTGCATGTCATGATTATCTCTCTGTAGCATGATTTATGTATTTATGTGCATTGCTATCATACTTAGTACTTTATTGTGCTAACGCATACTCTTGCCTGCATCAACTTCTTTGGAGTAGGACGTGGCTGTTCTCCTACTCGTGGCTAGAGCATTGACTTAGAGTTGAGAAGAAGACTTGGTGAGTCCTCATCCATCCGAGGAAATAGTCTTGTTGGATATTACTTTGATGTTTTCCTTACGATAGATATTGTATTGGGCTGCGTCCCTATCACTTTTTTTTCATATTCTATGATGTTAGAAGGCTTTGAGACATGAGTTGTAGACTTCCGGTTTTTTGAATAAAGATTTGATATATAAATCTTCTTTTGAACTCTTATTTATTTATTATCTTGTATGTTTTGTATGCTAAGGGCTTGTATGAGGCCTCTCGGGGTCTTGTATGCCGTGTTACATCTAAGGGCTACCCTGGGTCATGATAAACTTGGTATCAGAGTCGGGTTTTAGAAAGATTCTAGGATGTCTCATAGGCCACGTCAAGTAGAGTCTTGTTCATGAGTGTGAAGCCCGCCACACTTATGAATTAGTGGCTACAAGATGTTTAAGAAACTCCAGTTCTTTCATTACTCATTACTCGTGCCATAGAATTGAATTCTATAAGTCTCTCTTCTAATTCCTATCCTATGCGTTTCAGGATATGGCAACCCGAAGAGCTTATGCTAAAGAAACATTGGAGAGAATGTGGAACAAAAATCTCCTCCTCAAGCTCCTCAAATTTCGGCCGACCCTTTGGCTGAACAAGTTACTAATGCGGAGTTTAGGGCTGCTTTTCAAGTGTTGGCTCAAGCCGTGACGGCTCAAGCCAATAGAGAGGTGGTGGCTCTCGTGAACAAATGTGGGTATAGGGCATCAAGAGTGAGAGACTTTACGAGGATGAATCCTCCGTAATTCCATGGCTCTAAGGTTGAGGAAGGTCCTCAAGAATTCATTGATGAAGTATACAAGGTATTGAAGATTATGAGTGAGACACCGGAAGAAAAAGCGGAGTTGGCTGCTTATCAACACAAAGGTGTTGCCAAAATTTGGTTCAATCAATGGAAGAGTGAGACGGCAGTCAATGAGAGTCCTCTTGATTGGGAGAAATTCAAGGTTGCTTTCCTTGATAGGTTCTTTCCCCTTGAGATGAGTGAGGCAAGGGTGCTTGAGTTCATCAATCTTCGTCAAGGGAATATGAGTGTGAAAGAGTATGCTTTGAAGTTCACATAATTGTCGCGATATGCTCCTTCCATAGTTGCCGATCCTAGGGAAAGAATGAGCAAGTTTGTTTCGGGAGTGTCCAAAATGTTGGTTAAAGAATGCTGCACTGCTATGCTTGTTAATGACATGGATATTTCTCGTGTCATGGTGTATGCTCAAATAATAGAGGAGGAAAACTCAAGGAAAGGTCTAGAGAGACTAAGAGGGCTAGGACCTGTGATTGTAACTTCTCACACTCAAGGTCCGATGAACATGGTCGTCCTAAATTTTGACAAAGGTTCTTTAACCAAGGCTCATCCAATGCTCCTCCTAAGTTCAAGTAAGATAGGGTGTCTAACCTTAAGCTTCAAGGAGGAAATTGTAACACCCCAGTTTTTGAAAAGAAGGAAAAATGCAGTTTTAAAATTTTTCTGGTGCCAGTGACGACGGAGGCCATCTACGGACAGTAGATGGAGTGACGGGCCGTAGATGGGAACTGTCGATGGCCCTGCCAACTTTATGAATTTTGAGTTTCTGAACCTTGACCTACGGAATAGTAGAACGGTTTGTAGTTCAGTTGACTGGCCGTAGATGGGTTCCGTAGATGCCTTCCAGACTTAGCCAAATTTTCAGTCCAAACGAACTTTTTGAATCGATTGACGGAAGAGCAGGACGGTCCGTCAGTGGATGTACGAACCGTAGGTCCTGTCCATCGATTGGCCCCGACAGTTTTATTTAAGGGCTTTTCGACTTTTTCCCTAAATGTTTATTCCTTATACTAGACAATTTTGCCCTTTAGCATTGGCCCTATTTATATTTTCTAAGCCCTAATCCCTTCATTTTCAACTCTCATCTCCAAAAATATTCCTCTCTCTAGAAGAACTAGAAGAGGAAGAAGAGAGCTAGGGTTCTCATCAAGGTCATCAATCCCTCTTTTATTTCAAGGCATTGGCATTGAGGTATGATAGTATTTACCATTTGGAGTCTTTCCTCCAATGGGTCCTCTTTTCCTTAAGGTTTTCAAAGGTATAGTCTTGCCCAATAGAGCTAGGGTTTTGAAAAATTCTTATGGGTTCTTCATTGTGCTTTCCATTGTTGATGTTATGGTTGATAGTGCATAATTTAGCGTGGTAAAGTACGCTAGTGCACGAATTAGCATGGTTTACATTCAACTTGATGAATCCCATGAGCTTATGCTAAGTATCCCCCAATTTATGATTATGCTTACGATTGTGGGCTGATTGAGAAAAGATGAATTGCATGAACTCTTTGTGAATTGAGTTAAGGATTACGATTATCAAGCTATGAATTCCATGTAAGTCTATGAATGATGAAAAGAGGATATTTTATGAAAAGATGCATGATGAATCAAAATCTATGATTTTCCTCTATTATGTGGGTTCCCTCAATTATGCTTTCTAAATATTAGCTTGCATTGAATTGCATGTGTTGAGGTGAACCTTATGAGCCCATGATTTATGAGTTAAGAGCATGATGAGCTACGTAAATATGAAACTTATGAAGTCATGTATGTTTATGAAGAAAAAGCATGATAGAATCATGAAGAAAGTGGTTTATAGAATCACGCACATTTTATATGAAATTATGATATGTTAGTGCAAATGTTGAGTTGTGAAAGGGTTTCTCATGTAATACTCAACCTATGAATGTGAAAGGTTTTCTCACATGTAATGATTCATAACTTGTTAAAGGTTTGCTCAACTAAGCTTGAATCCATGATTAAGGAACAAGAGGCGATTACCCATGTCTACTAATAATGAAATCATGACTAATAGAAGAACAAGAGGCGATTACCCATGTTCTTAAGGAGCTATTCTAATGAATGAAGGGACAAGAGGCGATTACCCATGTACCCTATTATAGACAAAGCGGCGATTACCCAAGTCTAGTAATAATGAGTTTATGACTATGTACACAAGAGGCTATTACCCATGTCTACCTAAGATAAAATGAACCATGATAAATCTGTAGGAAGTATGCTTAGTACCGAGTGGACAAGTGGCGATTACCCATGTCCCATAACCTATGTGCCACCATAGGGTGATGGTCTATAATAGACACAAGCTAAGCAGTTCATGGTCTTACCTTGGCAAGTAGGACACCCCTTTTTTGGTGTGGGGCAGACACCGGATTCCATGTTCATAGCTCACATGGTCTTATATGTCGGTTAAGACTATTTCCCCACAACTAATGAACAAGTGTTCTCATGATGAAGTAAAGAAAAGAAAGAAAGATGATTTAGCTTGCTTTGGCCTTGAGATATGCTTTATGCTTCATGTTTCTCATGTTTATCATGTTTTTAGCTTGGCCATTGCATGTCATGATTATATGTCATTCTAGAATGGTTTATATGCCCCTTTTTGCTTTTCTATCATACTTGGTACTTGATTATACTAGCGCACACTTTTGCCTACATTGATTCTATTGATGTAGGGCTTGGCGGTTCTTCTCATCCAACTCGTGGCTAGTCAGTTCTAGTGATAGTGAAGACTTGGTGAGGCCTCTTATGTCCGAGGACCTAACCTTGTTACTTTTTCATGCTTTCCGTTATTCTTTTGGAAATTGTACTGGGTTGCGTCCCAAATTTTCATTTCTATTCTATTATGTTAGATGGCTTGAGACATAAGATGTAGACTTCCCCTGATGTTCTTAAACTCTGTTGAGATTTTATCTTTTGGACTCTTTAATTTCTACTATCTTGTATGAATGTATGCTAAGTGGCTTGTATGAGACCCCTTTCGGGGTCTTGTATGCCATGTCACGTCTAGGGGGTACCTTGGGTCGTGACAGAAATGGTGGTGGTTCTTCATTGTCTACTTGTCCTAAGTGTGGGAGAAAGTATGAGGGCAAATATCTAGCCGGTTCTAATGCATTATTTGGTTGTGGTAAGACGGATCACAAGATAAGGGATTGCCTCTTAGCAGCTAAGAATGAAGAGGATAATCGTCGGCGCGTTCCATCCAAAAATCTGTCAAGTTCTAGTGGGAATCAGAAGCAAAACCGATTATATTCCCTTCAAGGTCGTCATGAACAAGAGACCTCTCCCGATGTGGTCACCGGTATGTTGAAAGTTTTCCACTTTAATGTTTATGCTTTGCTTGATCCCGGTGCTACCTTGTCCTTAGTGACGCCATACGTGGCTATGAGGTTTGATGTTGTTCCGGATGTGTTGCTAGATCCTTTTTCTATCTTTACTCCGATTGGAAAATCTCTAATGGCTAAGAGAGTTTATAGAGATTGTCCCATCTCTTTATCCCATAGAGTCACTTAGGTTGATCTTTTAGAGCTTGATATGCTAGATTTTTATGTTATTCTTGGGATGGATTGGTTGCATGCTTGTTATGCCTCGATTGATTGTAGGACCCGAATGGTCAAATTTCAATTCCCAAATGAGCCTATCCTAGAGTGGAAAGGGGGAAATTCTATGTTTAGAGGTCAATTTGTTTCTCACCTAAAAGCTAGAAAGATTATCTCTAAGGGTTGCAATTACCATCTTGTTAGGGTGAGGGATGTAGATTCCGAAACCCCTACTCTTGAGTCGGTCCCCGTTGTTAATGAGTTTCTGGAAGTGTTTCCCGATGATTTACCCGGTATTCCTCCCGAAAGGAAAATAGACTTCGGTATTGACCTTCTCCCAGATACACAACCTATTTCTATTCCTCCTTATAGAATAGCCCCGGCGGAACTTAAGGAACTAAAAGAACAATTAAAAGACTTGTTGGATAAGGGTTACATCCGACCAAGTGTTTCCCCATGGGGTGCTCCGGTATTGTTTGTAAAGAAGAAAAATGGTTCACTCCGAATGTACATCGACTATCGCCAATTGAATAAGGTCACCATTAAGAATAAGTATCCTTTGCCAAATATAGATGATTTGTTTGACCAACTTCAAGGGGCTAGTTACTTTTCTAAGATCGACCTTCGTTCGGGATATCACCAATTGAGGGTGAAGGAAGATGATATTCCGAAAATGGCTTTTCGGACAAGGTATGGTCACTATGAGTTCTTGGTTATGTCGTTTGGTTTGGCGAATGCTCCGGCCGCATTCATGGACTTGATGAATAGGTTGTTTTCGCAATACCTTGATATGTTCGTGATTGTGTTTATTGATGATATCTTGATCTACTCAAGGAATGAGGATGAACATGCTAGTCATTTAAGGGTTGTGTTGCAAGTCCTTAAGGATCAACATCTCTTTGCAAAGTTTAGCAAGTGTTAATTTTTCTTGAGATCCATGGCTTTTCTTTGTCACATTATTTCCGGTGAGGGTATTGAGGTAGATCCTAAGAAGACCGAAGCGGTCAAGTATTGGCCTAGACCTTTATCACCTTTAGACATTCGTAGTTTCTTGGGTTTAGCCGGTTATTATAGAAGGTTTGTTGAGGGGTTTTCTTCAATTGCTTCTCCGTTGACGGATTTGAACTTTCTGAACCAATTGACGGAAGAGCAGGACGGTCCGTCAATTGATGTACGAACCGTAGATCCTGTCCATCGATTGGCCTCGATAGTTTTTAATTAAGGGCTTTTTGGTCTTTTCACTAATTATTTACCTATTAAGCTAAGTCGGTTATGCCCTTAATCTAAGACCTATAAATACTTTCTCAGCCTAATTCCTCTCATTATTTTTCATTCCCTAATATTTCCTCTCAAATTTTTTTCTCTCTAAAAGAAACTCTCTCAAGCATCAGGGAAGAAGAAGAAGATAGGATCCTCCATTGAAGACCTTCGATCCTCACCAAATTCTTGTGGGTTTCTTTGATGTATGATAGTGCTCACCATTAGGAGTCCTTTCCTCCAATGGGTCCTTCCTCTTCTTCATGGTTTTCAAAGGTATACTCTAACCCAATTGAATTAGGGTTTTGATCAATCATTGTGGTTTCTTTAATTATGATTTCAATTATCAATTTTATGAATTGTAGTGCACGATCTAGCGTGATAAAGTAATTTAGTGCACGAATTAGCGTGAATTACAGGATTTGATGTAAAGATTGCATGAACCCCTATGATCCCAAGCTAATTCTCCCCAATTTGATAATCTATGTTTTGAATGTTGGGTTGAGTTATGAATTCATGAAGTTTATAACATTTTTATGAAACTAAGCATGACTTATGAAGGAATTGAGGATAATCCTATAAATCTAGCATGATGAAGTCAAAAGCATGATTTTCGTCTCTTATGTGAGTTTCTTCAAGTATGGATAAATTGTCTTTATTATGGCTTTCTAAGCATGAGCGTGCATTGATTTGCATGATATGAGTTGAACTTGCATGAACCTATATGAACTCTATGATGTATGAACTATGAGCATGAAGAACTAAGTAAAGATAAGGCTAATGAACTTATGCATGTCCCATATGAAGTTAATAATGAGCTAAGGGTGCTTTGAGAGTAAAGTACCAAAGTCATGATTCGATGATGTTATGGTTGAGTGGTGAAAGGTTTTCTCAAGTAATTCTTCCAACATGACTAATAGAAGAACAAGAGGTAATCACCCATGTTCTTAAGGAGCTATTGTAATGAAAGAAGGGACAAGAAGCGATTACCCATGACCCTAATGTAGACAAAGCGGAGATTACCCAAGTCTACCAATAATGAGCTTACGACTAACATAGACAAGAGGCGACTACCCATGTCTACCTAAGATAAAATGAACTATGATTAATACATGGGAAGTATGCTTAGTACCGAGTGGACAAGTGGTGATTACCCATGTCCCATAACCTATGTGCTACCATAGGGTGAAGGTCTATGATCGACACTAGCTAGTGGATCCACATAAGCTAAGAAGTTCATGGTCTTACCTAGGCAAGTAAGACCTCTTTTCGGTGTGGGGTAGACACAGGATTCCATGTTGATAGCTCACATGGTCTTTTAGGTCGGTTAAGGCTATTCCCCACAAGTTAATGAACAAGTGTTCTCATGATAAAGTAATGTAAAGAAAAGATTATTTAGCTTGCTTTGGCCTTGATATATGCTTTATGTTTCATGTTTATCATGTTTCTAGCTTGGCCATTGCATGTCATGATTATCTCATGATTTATGTATTTATGTGCATTGCTATCATACTTAGTACTTTATTGTGCTAACGCATACTCTTGCCTGCATCAACTTCTTTGGTGTAGGACGTGGCAGTTCTCTTACTCGTGGCTAGAGCATTGACTTAGAGTTGAGAAGAAGACTTGGTGAGTCCTCATCCATCCGAGGACATAGCCTTGTTGGATTTTACGTTGATGGTTTCCCTACAATGGATATTGTATTGGGCTGCGTCCCTATAACTTTTATTCGTATTCTATAATGTTAGAAGGCTTCGAGACATGAGTTGTAGACTTCCGTTGTTTTGAGTAAAGTTTTGATATAAACATATTCTTTTGAACTCTTATTTCTCTATTATCTTGTATGTTATGTATGCCAAGGGATTTTATGAGGCCTCTCGGGGTCTTGTACACCTTGTTACATCTAGGGGCTACCCTGGGTCGTGAGAAGGATAGTGATCATTTCTAATGGAATCATTCAATTTTCGGTAATCCATGCAAATCCTCCATCCAGCTCTTCTAGTTGTAACCCACTTTTTGTACTCACCACATTCAATTGTTTTGGGTTTGTATCCTTGTCACCCGGAAGACCTCCTTGTGGATGCAAATTTATAGCATTAGTCAATTGTTCAAACTACCTTTTTCAAGATTTTTTTGCGAAAACTTGGTGCTTCTCAACTCTTCTCCCATCTTATCCACCTTTGTATTTATCTTTGTACTCAGCTTTTGAAATAACTCCTCATTAGTCATGGCACCTTACTTTGTACCTTGATTATTACCTTGGCTATGATGTTGATATTGCGGCCCGTTCCCTTGTGATTAGCATTGGTTTTGCCCTTGTGCCTGGTTTTGATGCTGCTTTTGATTTCCACCCCATGAAAAATTGGGGTGATTCGTCCAACTTGAGTTATATGTATTACCGTAGTTCTTTGTGCTACCTCCTCTTTGTGCATTACCCGGATAGTTTACAGAGTCTGGATTTGATCCACAATACTCAGCCACATGGTCTCCACTACAACAAAATTCACACTATCTTTGAGGTTGTTGTACCACATTTACTTGTCCTTGTTGCTGCCTAGATTCTTGAACTGCGTGGTAATTTGATTCGCTAAAGCATCCAACTTCGCATTTAATGCAGTTGCTTGATCCAATTCTAACATTCGTGAAGACTTTTGCATTGTATTCCTTTGCGTGTCACAATTCTAATCCGGGTTGCCTTCATATAGTTTGTCCAGGAGTTCAAAAAGTTCATCATAGGTCTTCTCTAGGGATTGCCCACCTGCTGTAGTATTCAGTAATACCTTTGCATTGTATTCAAGACCTTCAATGAAGGTGTGGGATAGTACCTCGTTTACCTGATAATGATGCGGCCAAGAGAGAAACATTTGTTCAATTCAATCCCAGGCTTGGTACATGTTCTCCCCGGTCTTCTGCTTGAAACTCAAGACTGCACTTCTTAACCTTGCGATTATGCCCGATGGGAAAAATCGATTAAGGAACCTCTTTGCAAGATAGTCCCATGTGGTGATGGAATTTGGTGTCGCAGAATCTAACCACCGCCTCACTTCTTCCAATAGTGAGAATTGGAAGAGAGTCAATTGCACATAATCAGTTGATACCCCATATGGAATATAAGTGTCGCTTATCTCCATAAAATTCCTGATGTACACTTGGGCATCTTCATGAGGCAGGCCAGTGAATTGCCCAGTCGAATGAATGAATTGCACCATCACTTGATTCATTTCAAACCTACCACCCGATAGTGGTTCATGAATACTTGATGTAACATTGGTGGTAAGTGGGACTTCCACATCATGGACTAGCCTTGCAGCTATAACTGCCGGTGCCGCCACCTATTCTTTTCCATGCATTCCTCACGATAGTCGGCTAGGTTTTCCTTCCGGTTTCCCTAAAGTCCTAGTCCCAATTCTTGTTCTGGCTTGTGGTTCGCCAGTATCCTTTGTAGTCGAAGAGCTCTTTCAGGTTCATCGTCTGGTTCGACAAGATCTCCTTTTCGAGCTAGACATAAGCTTTTAGTGCCTGTAATAACGAACAACTAAGATCAAGTTTATTAGAACTTGAACAATTAACTAGTAGACTCAAAAGAATTAAATATAAATTAATTTTAAAGTCCCTGGTAGCGGCGCCAAAAACGTGTTTCTCCCAATTGCACACACAAGTGTACATGGTCGCAGAAGTAATAACTATCTGTTTTAGAATCGGATTATCGTACCCAAGGGACTTACAATCAATTTGTAATCAATTCTATCAAATCTATAAAGTAACACGAGTGAATTAGGAACTTGAAATTTTCTATATTACCATTGCGATAATTCGAAAAATAAAAGTAACTAATGTGGACAACTTTGATTTTTGATGTGTTAAAAAAGTAAGAGACAGTTCCAGGGCTGCAACATGCTTTGGGTTTCAAGTATCATATCTCATGCAATGAATTAACTAAGGTTATCAAATTATTAATTTACAGGCTTGATTTTATGATCATGATCTCCCGACCTCTAATCGCCTACCCCAATTAGCTTCCTAACTACATCGTTGAGCGGGGATAGGCAGTCCTAATTGGTGAGCATTTATATTTCATCCTTTGTTGTAACCAAGCTTTGTGTTCGTCCGGGAGTCACTCCTAAACATGAATCTAAACAAGTGATATGCAAGTTAGATCAAGCTCTTTGTCTTCTTTGGTCTATCTACCTTATCGTCTCCCGAATCCAAGAATAGACAATATGTTTATTTCTATGTTGGCCAATCATGAAATACTATAACAAGAATACAAGAGTAATTTGGAAGATAACCAACAATTAATTCAAAAGCAATTCGATATTCAACAATAACCCGTAGCTACGGCCCCAGAACAAAGGCTTTTAGCCACTTCTGATGTTCATAAACTCAATAACAATAGTTTTCATCAGATTCAAACTTAAAGAAGGAGTAGAGAATTGAAACCTAATAAGAATTGTAATCCCTTGCTCTTGCACATCAAAAATAAGTCAACACTTTACAAAATAACCCTAAGGTCCTATTTATAGAGTTTTCGAAAGAATTTCCCCATTCTAAACTAATTTGGACTCCTAATTTAACTCAAATATGTCCAGAAATTTGGCCAAGGGATGGGGTAGTGCTCTAATATTGCACCATAAATTTGATCCCCGAATAATAAGGGTTGGTGCAATGCGCCGGCAGTGCCCCTAAAAGTGCTCTCTGAAATTTTCAAGTTGGCGCCCTGTAATGAGTCCGTAATTTTGACTCAGTTAGAGCTTCATTTATACTTAATTGGTGTCCTTAATGCCCATTTTTGCACTCATAACTAATGTTAAATCATTTGTGTGCAGCAAGAAGGCTTATAAATGAGGCAACGACAAGAAAACACAAAAAGGAGATGAAAAGTTACAAAATTGAAAAAACAAGAAAGCTGGAGCTCGCAAAAGGGAATTCGGCGAGTCGCTGAGTGGATGGTTTTATCGCCTAATGTTCTAGTAGACAAGGAGAAGGATCAAGTCAAGTCGGTGAGCTGAGGAATCAATCGGTGTGTCACCGATCCGAAAGGCGAGCCCGATGTTCTTCGCCTAATGTTCCATAAGGAGATTGGTACTGAAGTAAAGAATTTAAAAAGTGAGATCAAGTAATTCGACGCATCACCGAGTGGATGTGCGAGCCCAACTAACACCGCCAAGTGACTCAGAATTTGAAATCGTGGGAAATTTTTGAGAAGTATAAATAGAAATTTTTGAAAGGAGAGAGAGATTATTGAGTAGCATTGTATTTAGACAGCTAAATACATTGCACTTTGATGACTTGTAAGGGATATTGTTGAACTGTTCATATGGGTTCTTGGGAATTGTTACATTGGGTATAATCTTAGTTGATTGTAGTTGTTATTTGAATCTTTGGGAATCAATTGTTAACATATTTGGTAACTATTTCTTCACTATTACTATGATTGGCTAAAACCTCAATGCCTTAGGGAAGGGACTACGTGTTCAATTACTTAATTAGCTTGTGGGTCTTATGGATTGCTGCATTAAATGCTAGTTTAGAATTTGTTTAATTGTTAATTCATGTTTTCTTCTTATGAATTGAAGTTGCATTCAGTTCTATTTTATTTATCTTTGTATGCTTGTAGAAGATGCAATTGAGTGGAATTAGTAATTGATGATTGATTATATGAGTTATTACTTGTACTACCCAGCTTGTTAAAGTGGGTTGAATTAATGTTTAAGATTGTTTTCTAATTTGAATGCCTGTTGGGGTTTGACAAAACCCAATTAAAAGCATGATAGTTGATTTTAAAATAGCTATCATAGTTGTAATCTTGCCTATCCATTATGATTCAGCATACTTAAGCAATCCGTAATGACCCATTTAGTGAAATTAGTAATTGAACACTCACATATCCCTAAGGTCCCATTTCTCATTGGTTAAGTTACTTTTTAGATCATGTTTGTTTGAATGAATTATTCTGTAACACCCCAACCTTCCAAGGGATTTTTAAATGCAGAACTCACTTGAAGACAGTGACCTACTGAGGCCACCTACGGGCTGTAGATGGATTGACGGGCCGTAGGTTGGAACCGTCAATGGCACTGTGAAATTTCAGGATTTCCAAGTTTCTGAACCTTGACCTACGGAACAGCAGGACGATTCGTAGTCCAGTTGACGGGCCGTAGATGGGTTCCGTAGATGCCTTCCAAACTTAGCCAAATTTTCAGCCCAAAATGAACTTTCTGAATCAATAGACGGAAGAACAGGACGGTCTGTCAATTGATGTACGGAACGTAGATCCTGTCCGTCGATTGGCCTCTATAGTTTTTAATTAAAGGCTTTTGGTCTTTTTCCTAATTGTTTACCTATTAAGCTAAGTCGGTTATACCATTAATCTTAGACTTATAAATACTTTCTAAGCCTACTTCCTTTCATTCTAATTCATTCCAAAATTCTCCTCTCTCAAAAGGAGCTTGAATCCTCCATTGAAGATCTTCAATCTTCTCCAATTTCTTGTGGATTGCTTTGAGGTATGATAGTGTTCACCATTAGGAGTCTTTTCCTCCATTGGGCCCTTCCTCTTCTTCATGATTTTTCAAAGATTTACTCTAACCCAATTGAATTAGGGTTTGTGATCAATCATTGTGGGTTCTTCAATTGTGATTCCAATTGTTGATTTTATGATTCCTAGTGCACGATTTAGCGTGATAAAGTAACTTAGTGCAAGATTTAACGTGAATTACACGATTTGATGTAAAAATTGCATGAACCACCATGATCCCAAGTTAATTCTCCCCAATTTGATAATCTATGCTTTGATTGTTGGGTTGAGTTATGGTTTGATGAAGTTTATGAATTCTCTATGAAATCAAGCATGAATTATGAATGAATTGAGGATAATCTTATGAATTTAGCATGATCAAGTCAAAAAGCATGATTTTCCTCTATTATGTGAGTTCCTTCAAGTATAGGTAAATTGTCTTAATTATGGCTTTCTAAGCATGAGCTTGGATTGAATTGCATGATATGAGTTGAACTTGTATGAACTCTATGAACTATGAAATATGAGCATGATGAATTAAGGGTGCTTTGAGAGTAAAGTGCCAAAGTTATGATATGAGGATGCTATGGTTGAGTAGTGAAAGGTGTTCTCACGTAATTCTCCCATTATGATAAAAGAAGAACAAAGAGACGATTACCCATGTTCTTAAGGAGCTATTCTACTGATGTAAGTTTTGACAAGGTCCATGAAAGATGAATATCTATAAGCATGATTTTAGCTTGAATTGGTAACCCTAGTTGTACCTTTTCATGTTTGATGATATAAATAGGTTAATGACTAATCCGTGGAAATTATGCTTAGCACCGAGTGGATATTGAGATGGAAGCCCTCCCATTAGTAAAGGCTGGGTCTTCTAGTGAAAGCTCTCCCGTTACTAGAGGCCGGGTTTTCTAGATGGAACTCTCCCGTTAGTTGAGGCCGAGTCTCCTAAAGCAATCTCTATCCCATAAACTATGTTGCCACCATAGGATGTTGTCTGTAAGTAGACATTAGCTAGTGAATCCACATAAGCTAAGAAGTTCATGGTCTTACCTTGGCAAGTATGACATCCTTTTTTGGTGTGGGGTAGACACCGAATTCCGTGTTGATAGCTCACATGGTCTTACATGTCGATTAAGGCTTTTCCCCACAAGTTAATGAACAAGTGTTCTCATAATGAAGTAAAGGAAAGAAGGAAAGATGATTTAGCTTGCTTTGGCCTTGATATATGCTTTATGTTTCATGTTTCTCATGCTTATCATGTTTTTAGCGTTGCCATTGCATGTCATGATTATCTCTCTCTCTAGCATAATTTATGTGTTTATATGCATTGCTATCATACTTAGTACTTAATTGTGCTAACGCATACTCTTGCCTACATTAACTTCTTTGTTGTAGGACGTGGCAATTCACCTTCAACTCGTGGCTAGAGGATTGACTTAGAGTTGGGAAGAAGACTTGGTGAGTCCTCATCCATCCGAGGACATGTCCTAGTTGTTCTTATTTTTTTCCATGTCGTTTCTTTTCAGTGTTGGATATTGTATTGGGCTGCGTCCCTATCACTTTTATTCGTATTCTATGATATTAGAAGGCTTTGAGACATGAGTTTTAGACTTCCATTGTTTTGAGAAAAGCTTTGATATAAAAATGCTCCTTTGAACTCTTATTTATGTATTATCTTTTATGTTATGTATGCTAAGAGCTTGTATGAGATTGTACGCCGTGTTACATCTAGGGGCTACCCTGGGTCGTGAAAAACTTGTTATTCAGAGCGCAAGGTTTTAGAAAGATCCTAGGATGTCTCATAAGCTGCATCAAGTAGAGTCTTGTTCATGAGTGTGAAGCGCGCCACATTTACGAATGAGAGGCTATAAAATGTTTATGAAATTCCACTTCTTTCATTACTCATAAGTTGTGCCATAGAGTTTAACTCTATATATCTCTCTCCTAATCCCTATCTTACGCGTTTCAGGATATGGCGACCTGAAGAGCTTATGCTAGAAGAAACATATGAGAGAATGTGGAACAAGAAGCTCCTACTCAAGCTCCTCATGTTCTAGTCAACCCTTTGAGGGAACAGGTGACTAATGCGGAGTTTAGGGCTACTTTCCAAGTGTTGGCTGGAGCCATGACGGCTTAAGCCAATAGAGAGGTGGTGGCTCACGTGAACCCAAATGTGGGAACAACGGCATCAAGAGTGAAGGACTTTACAAGGATGAATCCTCCGGAATTCCATGGCTCTAAGGTTGATGAAGATCCTCAAGAATTCATTGATGAAGTGTACAAGGTGTTGATGATCATGGGTGTGACGCCGGAAGAAAAGGTGGAGTTGGCCGCTTATCAACTCAAGGGTGTCGCCCAAATTTGGTTCAATCAATGGAAGAGTGAGAGGGCGGTTAATGAGGGTCCTCTTGATTGGGAGAAATTCAAGGTTGCTTTCCTTGATAGATTCTTCCCTCTTGAGAAGAGAGAGGCTAAGGTTCTTGAGTTTATCAACCTTTGACAAGGAAATATGAGTGTGAAAGAGTATGCATTGAAGTTCACACAATTGGCTAGATATGCTCCGTCCATAGTTGCCGACCCAAGGGAAAGAATGAACAAATTTGTGTCGAGAGTGTCCGATATGTTGGTGAAAGAGTGCCGCACCACCATGCTTGTGCATGACATGGATATTTCTCGCCTCATGGTTTATGCCGAACAAATTGAAGAAGAAAAGCTTAAAGAAAGGTCTAGGGAGACCAAGTTTTTGACCAAGGTTCTCTAACCGGAGATGGTAACTTTTCCCATGCAAGGTCCGATGGACATGGTCGTCCTAGATTTTGACCAAGGTTCTCTAACCAATGCTCCTCCGAAGTCCAACAATGATAGGGTGTCTAACCGAAAGTCTCTAGGAGGGAATAATGGTGGTTATTTATTGGCTCCTTGTGCCAAGTGTGGGAAAAAGCATGAAGGTAGATGTCTATCCAGTAGGGATGGTTGTTATAATTGAGGAAAGAGTGGTCACAAGATGAGGGATTGTCCATCTCTCACGGCCAAGGGAAAAGAGAATAAGCAAGCTCCACCTAGAGCATCGGGTTCGAATGCTCAGAAGCAAAACCGATTTTATGCACTTCAGCTTGTCATGAGCAAGAGAGCTCTCCCGATGTGGTTACTTGTATGTTAAGAGTTTTCCATTTTGATGTTTATGCTTTGCTTGATCCCGGTGCTACCTTGTTTTTTGTGACGCCATATGTGGCTATGAGGTTTGATGTTGTTCCGAATGTGTTGCTAGATCCTTTACGAGTCGCTACTCCGATTGGAGAATCTATCATGGCTAAGAGAGTTTATCGAGATTGTCCCGTCTCCTTATCCCTTAGAGTCACTCATGTTGATCTAGTAGAGCTTGATATGCTAGATTTTGATGTTATTCTTGGGATGGATTGGTTGCATGCTTGTTATGCCTCTATTGATTGTAGGACCCGAATGGTCAAGTTTCAATTTCCAAATGAGCCTATCCTAGAGTGGAAGGGAGGAAATTCTATGTTTCGAGGTCAATTTGTTTCTTATCTAAAAGCTAGAAAGATGATCTCAAAGGGTTGCATTTACCATCTTGTTAAGGTGAGGGATATAGATTTCGAGACCCCTACTCTCGAGTCGGTCCCTGTTGTTAATGATTTTTCGGAAGTGTTTCCCAATTACTTGCCCGGTCTTCCTCCTGAAAGGAAAATAGACTTTGGTATTGACCTTCTCCCAGATACGCAACTTATTTCTATTCCTCCTTATAGAATAGTTCCAGTGGAACTTAAGGAGCAGTTGAAAGACTTGTTGGATAAGGGTTTCATCCGGCCAAGTATTTCTCCATGGGGTGCTCCGGTCTTGTTTGTAAGAAAGAAAGATGGTTCATTCCGTATGTGTATCGACTATCGCCAATTGAACAAGGTTACCATTAAGAATAAGTATCCTCTACCAAGGATAGATGACTTGTTTGATCAACTTCAAGGGGCTAGTTATTTCTCTAAGATCGACCTTCGTGCGGGCTATCACCAATTAAGGGTGAAGGAAGATGATATTCTGAAAATGGCTTTTCGGACTAGGTATGGTCACCACGAGTTCTTGGTAATGTCGTTTGGATTAACAAATGCTCCGGCCGCATTTATGGACTTGATGAATAGATTGTTTAAGCAATACCTTGACATGTTTGTGATTGTGTTTATTGATGACATTTTAATCTACTCAAAGAATGAGGGTGAACATGTTAATCATTTGAGGATTGTGTTTAAACTCCTCAAGGACGAACAACTCTTTGTGAAGTTTAGTAAATGTGAGTTTTTGTTAATGTCCGTGGCTTTTCTTGGTCACATTGTTTCCGGTAAGGGCATTGAGGTAGATCCTAAGAAGACGAAAGCGGTTAAGAAATTGGCCTAGACCTTTATCACCTTCGGATATCCTTAGTTTCTTGGGCTTAGCCGGTTATTATAGGAGGTTTGTTGAGAGGTTTTCTTCAATTGCTTCTCCATTGACGGCTTTGACTCAAAAGAAGGTTAAATTCGCATGGTCAGAAGCATGTGAGAAGAGTTTTCAAGGGTTGAAGGATCGACTTACTTCGCCTCCAATATTGACTCTACCGGAAGGATCCGATGGTTTTATGGTTTATTGTGACGCCTCGAGAATTGGATTAGGATTTGTTCTTATGCAAAACGTGAAGGTCATTGCTTATGCTTCAACACAACTTAAGGTGCATGAAAAGAACTATCCTACTCATGACTTGGAATTAGCGGCAGTTGTGTTTGCTTTGAAAATATGGCGACATTATTTGTATGGAGTACATGTAGATGTCTTCACCGACCATAAGAGTTCGCAATTTGTGTTTAAACAGAAAGATTTGAATCTCCGCCAAAGAAGGTCGCTCGAGTTGTTAAAAGACTATGATATGAGTGTTCTCTATCACCCCGGTAAGGCTAATGTGGTGGTGGATGCTCTTAGTCGATTATCTATGGGTAGTGTTGCTCATGTTGAGGATGGTAAGAAAGAGTTTGTTTGCGATGTCCATAGAATGGCTCGATTTGGTGTTCGATTGATTGATTCTACTAAAGGTGGTGTTACGGTTCATAAGGGTTCCAAATCCTCTTTTGTGTATGATGTGAAAGCTAAGGAAGGTCTTGATCCTAACTTGGTTGAACTAAAGGAAGCGGTACTCAAGAAGTCCATAGAGGTTTTCTCCAAAGGGGGAGATTGTGTGCTTCGATATCAAGGTCGATTGTGTGTCCCCTTGGGATCATTCGTCCTCCAATGGAGATAAAGCTGTCAAGGGAAGGGTGAAAGACACATACTATCAACCAACCTAAAACATGCAATCACATAATTCACATAGCTAAAATAATCAAGTTCGCTCATCTTCTTAAAATTAAACTCTTCATGAACATGCATAATCAAAGAAATCATGGAAATCAACTATGACACATGAAATCAAAGAATGAACCATGAGAGACTAGGTACCTCAAGCTAGAGGAGGATCAGTAGAGAAAAGTTGAGGGTAACGGGACATCATATCGGCCTCGGCCTCCCAAGTAGCATCCTCAACTAATTGATTCCTCCATAACACTTTCACGGAAGCAACTTCTTTATTTCTCAACTTCTGGACTTGCCGGTCTATAATCTCAATCGGAATCTCTTCATAAGAAAGGCTATCCTTAATGCCAAGATCTTCTAAAAGCACTATAGTCAACGGATCGCCAATGCACTTCTTTAGTAAGGAGACATGGAAAACTTGATGCACCGATGCCAAATCACTTGGCAAGTCAAGCTCGTAGGCAACCTTACCAACACGTCTCAAAAACTGATAAGGGCCCACATAGCGAGGACTAAGCTTCCCTTTCTTCCCGAAACTCATTACGCCCTTCATGGGTGAGACTTTCAAGTAGACCTAATCATCAACATCAAATTCTAATTCTCTTCTTCTAACATCAGCATAGGGCTTTTTTCAACTTTGAGCCATTTTCAACCTTTCTCTAATAAGCCGAACTTTCTCCATAGCCTCATGTACTAACTCCGGGCCTATCAAAGTAGCTTCCCCAACATCAAACCAACCTATAGGAGATCTACACCTCCTACCATAGAGAGCCTCAAATGGAGCCATACCAATACTAGAATGGTAGCTGTTATTATAAGCAAACTCAATTAAAGGCAAATGATCATCCCAATTACCCTTAAAGTCAATTACACATGCTCTCAACATATTTTCCAAATTTTGGATAGTACGCTCTGCTTGCCCATCAGATTGGGGATGAAAGGCCGTGCTAAGCTTAACACGAGTACCAAGGCCCTTCTGGAAAGATTTCCAAAACTGAGAAGTAAATTGTGTACCACGATCGGAGATAATGGATAAAGGCGCTCCATGCAACCTAACCATCTCCTTCAAGTACAACTTAGCATAATCCTCCGCCAAATAAGAAACCTTGACGGGAAAAAAGTGAGCTGATTTCGTCATACGATATAGAATCACCCAAATCGAGTCATATTGCCGCCGAGTGCGTGGCAAGCCAACAATAAAGTCCATGTTCACATCTTCCCACTTCCAAGTAGGGATATCAATATCTTGGGACAAACCTCCCGGCCTTTGGTGCTCAACTTTCACTTGTTGACAATTAGGACATCTAGCCACAAATTCCGCAATATCCTTCTTCATCCCATTCCACTAATAGATCTCCCGCAAATCACGGTACATCTTGGTAGCTCCTGGGTGAATGGAATAACGACAATTATGAGCCTCAATCAAAATTTTTCCTCTTAAGTCATTTACATTGGGAACACACAAACGACCCTGATATCTGAGCACTCCATCTGTCCCTTGGGAGAAAGCCTCAACGGGCTTCTTTAGCACCGCTTCTTTCTATTCGACTAGGTTCGAGTCAAGATCTTGCTTAGCTTTCACATCATGTACATAGGACGATTCTGAACCATTGTGAACCAAAACTCCACCTTTGGTGGAATCAACCAATCGATCACCCAAACGGGCCAATCTATGAACATCTCGAACTAGTTCCTTCTTACCCTCCCCTGTATGGACAACACTGCCCATTGACATCCGACTGAGAGCATCTGCCACCACATTAGCCTTGACGGGGTGATAGAGGACATTCATGTCATAGTCCTTTAATAGCTCAAGCCACCTTCGTTGGCGAAGATTTAGATCCTTTTGCTTAAATACATATTGAAAACTCTTATGGTCGATAAAGACGTCAACATGGACACCATACAAGTAATGCCTCCATATCTTTAGGGCTAACACAACCGCCGCTAACTCCAAATCATGAGTAGGGTAATTCTTTTCATGCACCTTTAGTTGCCTTGAAGCATAAGCAACAACTTTCCCATTTTGCATAAGTACGCACCCTAACCCAATTCTTTAAGCATCACAATAGACAACAAACCCATCGGACCCTTCCGGTAGGGTCAACACCGGAGCTGAGGTAAGTCTATCTTTCAACTCTTGAAAACTTGCTTCACACCTTTCGAACCAAGTAAGCTTAGCCTTCTTTTGAGTTAGAGCCATCAATGGTGAAGCAATTGAAGAAAACCCTTCAACAAACCTTTGATAGTAACTGGCTAAACCCAAAAAACTATGAATATCCGAAGGTGATAGAGGTCTAGGACAATTCTTAACCGCATCCGTTTTCTTAGGATCTACCTCGACACCTTTACCGGAAACAATGTGACCAAGAAAAGCTACGGACTTTAACCAAAACTCACATTTCTCGAACTTAGCAAAGAGTTGTTGGTCCTTGAGAACTTGCAACACAATCCTCAAATGATCAGCATGCTCACTATCACTCCTTGAGTAAATCAAGATATCATCGATAAACACAATGACGAACATATCCAGGTATTGTCTAAACATCCGATTCATCAAATTTATAAATGCGGCTGGAGCATTAGTCAACCCGAAAGATATCACTGGAAACTCATAGTGCCCATATCTGGTCCGGAAAGCCATTTTCAGAATGTCGTCAGCCCTTACCTTCAATTGGTGATAGCCCGAATGAAGATCAATCTTAGATAAATAACTAGCCCCTTGGAGTTGGTCAAACAAATTATCAATTCTCGGGAAAGGATACTTATTCTTGATAGTAACCTTATTCAATTGGCGGTAGTCAATACACATACGGAGTGAACCATCTTACTTTCTAACAAACAAGATCGGAGCACCCCATGGAGAAATACTTGGTCGGATGAAACCCTTATCAAACAAATCTTTCAATTGCTCTTTTAGTTCCTTAAGTTATGTCGGAGTCATTCTATAAGGAGGAACAGAGATAGGTTGCGTACCGGGGAGAAGGTCAATACCGAAGTCTATTTCCCTCTCGGGAGGAATACCGGGTAAATCATCGGGAAACACTTTTGTAAATTCGTTAACAACGGGGATTGACTCAAGAGTAGGGGTTTCAGAATGCACATCCCTCACCCTAACAAGATGGTACATGCAACCCTTAGAAATCATCTTTCTAGCTTGTAGACAAGAAACAAATTGACCCTTAAGCGTAGAATTTCCCCTTTTCCACTCTAGATAGGGTCATCTGGAAATTGGAACTTGACCATTCGGGTCCTACAATCAATAGAGGCATAACAAGAATGCAACAAATCCATCCCGAAGATAACATCGAAGTCTAGCATATCAAGCTCTACAAGATCCACATGAGTGACTCTATGGAATAAAGAGACGAAACAATTTCTATGGACTCTCTTAGCCACAATAGATTCACCGATAGGAGTAGAGACACGGAATGGATCTAGCAACACATCCGGAACAACATCAAACTTCATAGCCACATAAGGCATCACAAAAGACAACGTAGCACCGGGATCAAGCAAAGGATAAACATCAAAGTGGAAGATTTTCAACATATCGGTAACCACATCGGGAGAACCCTCTTGCTCATGACGGGCGTGAAGTGCATAGAACTGGTTTTGCTTTTGATTTCCACTAGAATTTGCCAGATTTTGAGTTTGAGCCTTTCGATGATTTTCTCCTCCCTTCTTAGTAGCCAAGGGACAATCCCTTACTTTATGGCCCGTCTTACCACATCCAAAACATGCATTCGAACCGGCTAGACAAGTACCCTCATGTTTCCTCCCGCACTTGGCACAAGTAGGCAATGAGGAGCCACTACAATTTCCTCCTTGAGGCTTAGGGTTAGACACCCTTCCTTTGTTGAACTTAGGAGGAGCGTTGGAAGAACCTTGATTAGAGAACCTTTTCCCAGGCCTAAAATGACCATGTCCATCGGACCTTGAATGAGAGAAACCACCATCACCGGTCTTAGCCCTCTTGAAGTCCCTAGACCTCTCCTTGAGCTTCTCCTCCTCTATTTGTTGTGCATGAATCATGAGGTGAGAAATATCCATATCATTAATAAGCATGGTGGTACGACACTCCTTGACCACCATTTCCGACACTCCCGAAACAAATTTGCTCATTCTTGCCCTAGGATCGGCAACCATAGAAGGAGCATATCGAGCCAACTGTGTGATCTTCAAAGCATACTATTTCACACTAATACTCCCTTGATGAAGGTTGATGAACTCAAGTACCTTCGCCTCCCTCATCTCAAGGGGAAAGAATCTATCGAGGAAAGCACCCTTGAATCTCTCCCACTCTAGAGGACCTTCATCAACCGCCATCTCGCTCTTCCCTTAGTTGTACCAAATTTGAGCGACACCTTTGAGTTGATAGGCGGCCAATTTCACCTTTTCCGTCGGCGACACTCCCATGATCATCAACACTTTATAAACCTCATCAATAAACTCTTGAGGATCTTCCTCCACTTTAGAATCGTGAAACTCTGGAGGGTTCATCCTAGTGAAGTCCCTCACTCTTGATGCCGCCGTACCCACATTTGGGTTCACGGGAGCCACAACCTCCCTATTGATTATAGCCATCACAACTTGGGCCAACACATGAAAAGCAGCCCTGAACTCCTCATTGGTTACTTGCTCGGCCAAAAGATCGGCCAGAACTTGAGGAGGAGTCTCTTGCTCTTCATTCTCTCTCGCATTCCTTCGAGTATAAGCTCTTCGAGATGCCATATCCTGAAACGCGTAGGATAGGGATTAGGAGAGATACATATAGAGTAACACTCTATTGCACGACTTGAGGATGATGAAGAAGTGGAGTTTCCTAATCATCTTGTAGCCTCTCATTCATAAATGTGGCGTGCTTCACACTCATGAACAAGACTCTACTCGATGTGGCTTATGAGACATCCTAGAATCTTTCTAAATCCTTGTGCTCTGAATTCCAAGTTTGTCACGACCCAGGGTAGCCCCTAGATGTAACACGGCATACAAGACCCCGAGAGGCCTCATACAAGCCCTTAGCATACATAACATACAAGATAATAGAGAAGTAAGAGTTCAAAAGAGCATTTTTATAACAAAACTTTAATCAAAAACAACGGAAGTCTACATCTCATGTCTCAAGCCATCTAACATAATAGAATAGAAATGAAGGTTTGGGACGCAACCCAGTACAATATCCAAAATAATAGAAAGCATGAAAAAGTAACAAGGTTAGGCCCTCGGACATAGGAGGCCTCACCAAGTCTTCACGATCACTAGAACTGACTAGCCACGAGTGGGATGAGAGGAGCCGCCAAACCGTACATCAATAGAATCAATGTAGGCAAGAGTATGCGTTAGTACAATCAAGTACCAAGTATGATAGCAATGCACATAGGGCATATAAAACATGCTAGAATGACGTATAATCATGACATGTAATGGCCAAGCTAAAACATGATAGAACATAATAAACATGAAGCATAAACCATGGCCAAGACAAGCTATTCATATTTCTCTTTACTTTACATCATCATAAGAACACTTAAGTTCATTAGCTGTGGGGAAATAGCCTTAACCGACATATGAGACCATGTGAGCTATCAACATGGAATCCGGTGTCTGCCCTACACCAAAAAGGGGTGTCCTACTTGCCAAGGCAAGACCATGAACTTCTTAGCTTATATGGATCCACTAGCTAGCGTCATCATAGACCATCACCCTATGGTGGCACATAGGTTATGGAACATGGGTAATCGCCACTTGTCCACTCGGTACTAAGCATACTTCCCACAGATTTATCATAGTTCATTTTATCTTAGGTAGACATGGGTAATCGCCTCTTGTCTATCCTTAGTCATGATTTCATTATTAGTAGACATGGGTAATCGCCTCTTGTCTACATTAGGGAACATAGGTAATCGCCTCTTGTCTACATTAGGGAACATAGGTAATCGCCTCTTGTCCCTTCATAGAATAGCTCCTTAATCGTGGATTCAAGCTTAGTTGAGCAAACCTTTCAACAAGTTATAAATCATTATGTGTGAGAAAACCTTTTACATTCATAGGTTGAGCATCACAAGAGAAACCCTCTCACAACTCAACATTTGCATTAACATATCATAAACTTCCTAAGGCATACATGAGTTCATAAACTTCATATTTACATAGCTCATCATGCTCTTAAATCATAAATCATGGGTTCATAAGCTTCACCTCAAAACATCCAATTCTATGCAAGCTAATACTTAGAAAGCCATAAATCAAGGCAATTTAGTCATAATTGAGGGAACCCACATAATAGAGGAACATCATAGATTTTGATTGAGCAAGCATCTTTTCATAAATTATCCTCTTTTCATCATTCATAGTCTTACATGAAATTCATAGCTTGATAATCATAATCCTTAACTCAATTCACAAAGAGTTCATGCAATTCATCTTTTCTCAAATCAACCCACAATCATAAGCATAATCACAAATTGGGGGAAACTTAGCATGGACTCATGGGATTCGTCAAGTTGCATGTAAATCACGCTAAATCGTGCACTAGCTTACTTTACCACGCTAGATCGTGCACTATCAACCATAACATCAACAATGGAAAGCATAATGAAGAACCCATAAGAATTTGTCAAAAACCCTAGCTCTCTTGGGCAAGACTCAACCTTGAAAACCTTAAGGAAAAGAGGACCCATTGGAGGATAGACTCCAAATGGTAAATACTATCATACCTTAATGCCAAAGCCTTGAAATAAAAGTAGGATTGATGACCTTGATGAGAACCCTAGCTCTCTTCCTCTTCTTCTTGTTCTTCTAGAGAGAGGAATATTTTTGGGAGATGAGAGTTGGAATGAAGGGATTAGGGCTTAGAAAATATAAATAGGGCCAGGGTTAAGGGGCAAAATTGTCTAGGAAAAGGAATAAACATTTAGGGAAAAGTCTAAAAAGCCCTTAAATAAAACATTCAGGGCCAAACGATGGACAAGATCTACGGTCCGTACATCCACTGACGGACCATCCTGCTCTTCCGTCAATCGATTCAGAAAGTTCATTTTGGACTGAAAATTTGGCTAAGTCTGGAAGGAATCTACGGAACCCATCTACGGCCTATCAACTGAACTGCAAACCGTCCTGCTATTCCGTAGGTCAAGGTTCAGAAACTCAAAATTCATAAAGTTGGCAGGGCCATCGATGCTCCCAATCCACGGCCTGTCACTCCACCTACGGTCCGTAGATGGTCTCCATCATCACTGGCACTAGAAAAATTTTAAAACTGCATTTTTCTTTCTTTTCAAAAACTGGGGTGTTACATTGATCCTCCTCACACATATTTTTTTACTTCTATAATTGAACAACTAATTTGGATTTCTTGTAAAATTTACCATAGATGCCCCAAAAACAATTTACAGATATAAAAACTAAATTAAAATATAGCCGCAAAAAATAGTTTTAAATTACAATATAACCACAAAAATATTAATTTTAAATTTTTTCTGACTTTTCTCTCTTTTCATTCACACTTCTTTCTTTTCATTTCTCATATTTTTACACTAAATAATGAAAGAAAAAAATGAAACAAGAATAAGAAACTCAAATAATGATAATCAAAGAAGTTAAAAAATAATTCATGTGTGAAAAAGAACATACATACCCCTACATTGATTTTATAAAAATTAAAAATCAAAAAAATAAATAAAAATTATTTTTTCACTTCCATTAGAAGAAAAGGGTATACCAAGCCCTTTTCTAACGAGGGTGTATCATCTCTAAATAGTAAAGTGGAGGGGTATACCAAGCCCTTTTCCCATTATATATTTTAGGGATTTTAAGAAATAATACTACAACATGAAAACATAATAGCAAAAAGTATAATATCTTTACACCAATAATAAAAACACATGATCTATAACAAAAATACTTTTAAAACAACAAAAAAAAACAAATTTAACTCCAAGGGTGTGTACACTTTTATGCATGGGGCTTACAATTTTACACCCGAGACTTTTGCCTCAAATTCTACAACATACGACTTATAAATCTATGTCTTTCATTTGTACCTCAAAGCATTTCTAGTACACCTCACCCGTTAACACCTTTGGAGTCAATGTTCTACACTATAGCCCTTATGATCTCACCTTTTTAAGAAATTGTAATATCATCATGCTTCCCATTCCAAAATAGTTTCCTCGATTGGTTGCAATTTGGCAAACTACACCAAACTATTCTTCCTTCTTCTAAGTTAGGAAGGAACTTAGAGTAAACATTGGTATACAAATTACCTTTTGAGAGACATGATTAAGCAAATTTCTTTGCTCCACAGTTGATAAAACTTAAACTCCCTTAATTACCCTAATTTCTATACAGATAGTCCAAAAAATAGAATATTGACATTATTTGTTAAGGACTAATATGCAACAATTTGGTGATGCCAAAATAATTTGGCTGACATAATCAGAGTGTTAAGACTTATTAACCCTGCTTGGTAAACCAAAGCTCATTTGCCCCAAGATGACTAGTTCGACCAATATCTGATGGAGATATGATATACATATGGAATTAATCATCTTAACTATCATATATGAAGCTCATAGCACAATGGATGTTACAACATTCAAGAATACATATCATCCATGTAATAACTTCAAATATATCACATTGCCCAGAAACCTTTCAACTCTTCCCAAAGAGCTTGTTTCTGTCTGGCTCAGGCAACCATGCATATGATAATTTCTCTTGACATTTTACTAGCGCTAGTCATCCCATTTGCTCTATAATTGAGCATGGTAACAGGGTAACAGAAGCGGGATTTTAACAATTAATGGAGAAAATATCACTCGGACAGCTCTGAACGCTCTCTTTTAGCTGTTTCCATCATTACATGCAAAATTTTGCCAGGTTCACAATTGTAAGGATTACCAAGTGCAGCATGTGCCAAGAATGGTAGCTTTCTAAGTGATCTTCCACTCATACCCTGAAAGATATGCACATATGGTTATCACAATTATATGCTGCTGAATTTACTTGACTGGAAATAAAGGGCAAATCTTTACCTCACAGGCCTCTGCAGCTTCAAGCAATTGTTTACCAAGATGTGGCAACATTTGAGACTCAGTTGAAACTACTTCGCTCAAGTTCTCCTTCAAACTCGTAAAATTTGGAAGAACAAGGTGACCTCCATCCTGCATATACTCCGGTCATTTGTACAGAATTGCTAAACAAAGCAAATGTGGACCAAAAACCAACTAGTACTACCTACGAATTTGACAAAATTCCAGTACGCAATAGCTCTTGCGAGCATGATCGGAGTATCTCATAACTTGCTTGAAGAGTAGGTGGTCCAACATAAACCTTAATGTCAGCGCGATCCACAAAAGCTATATCTGCAATCCCATGAAGGTTACATCCTTTAAGAAATAAATTGTAACTCATGTGAATCTGATCAGGAGATGGTGCAAAGCATGGAAGTAAAAGGAAAATGCACCAATTGCATGGTAACATCAGTTTAATTAGTATTAACCTTTCATGAAATTTCAAACTTTCATCTTCTAGTGTACATTACGATCCAATAGCTTTCAAATGAAGATACTCAAACTAGCATGCTAAACAGGCATTACATATTGTACAGCTGGTACTGGTTTTAATATTTAATAGTAGAAGAAACCGATGATAGAAAAATTCAAACATACTAAATGCTTCTGAACCACTATTATAGTGGCACTCGTGAGCAAGATTCAAAAAGGGAAGAACAAACACATGCAAGATTATCCGCACATGCTTTTTGAAAAAACAAATTGAAAAAAAAAACAGAGGATAAAACAACAAAGTGAAGTTGACATTAATATATGTACTAGACTCGGCACATATAGTGATCTCAGACAATTAAAGAAATTCTAGAGTCACCGTGCTTGCGATTCCGTTGTCAAAGCAATATATAGCCTTTCATATTTCAGCTTGCATGACTACTTACAGTAGAATACATGGAGAACTAGACACATACATGATATTGTTCAAATACTTCAGTTTTGTCAATCAACCGGGATAGTTCTTAGTCCTGATATTAAACAAGAGTATAGATGACATCTTGTACAACATTTTTACAATAGGCACTAAACATTCCAAAGTTCTAGGTAGATCAATATTAGGTGATGGTTAAGATCAATAATCGAAACTTATGATAGGAATTTAAGACCCATATCAAAACCCCGAATATGACTGGAAACTGGAGAGTAGGAGCAGGATTACTAATTCAACTCCCTGCTTTGTCCTATCAATTTGGGTAGCTAAAGAATTTTCCCAGTAGAGAGTAATCACACCAGTCTGAATTAAAACGTAATGCAGTGTTGTCAGTGTCAAAGGTGTGCTTAAAGAGCACTTAAGCCCTGAAGCAAGGTGCAAAACATGTTGAGTGCTTCGCTTGGGGTGGCACTTCAGTGCCGTCATCAAGGCTTAAGACATACTTTTTCTCGCCAATGAATGTAATCCTTAAAAGGCGACACTAAATAATTGATATTTCATATTATCATAATTATTATCAATTCTATCCATATATTTGTTATTCATGCTTATAATTATTAGTCTTGGATGACATGTACATATTTGTATTTTTTTTTCATTTACGCCTTTCTTCATTTAAGCTCACACTTTATTTGCTCTTTGCAGCTAATCCCCAACGAACCTTGGAGCTTTTTGAGTTTTTCGTCTTTAATAACACTAACGTAATATATGAAATTTGAGAGGAGACAGATATTTATTTTCAAAAATCATACTGCCTCTGTTCCAATTTATGTAACATATTTCTCTTTTTAGTATGCGTCAAAAAACATGGCATACTTCTTTACTTTTTTAGAAAAATAAATTTCTCATTTTACTCTTATTGAGATGATTTATTGTCGCACAAATGTTTATGGGTTATTTTGGACCATACTTCTTTTAATTGTAGTTATTGTTCTCCCTCCTTTTTGTCGTGTAAGACTCTCCTTTTCACATTATTTTATTTTTGTTATTGCTCTCATATTTGTATTCCCTTTGTCAAACTGGTTGGCAGACTTTATTTAAACCGGGGGTCTATCGAAAACAACCTCTATCTCTACGACGTAGGGTAATGTCTTCACATACTAGGTATGGGAATGAGTGTAGGCCAACTAAGAACTCTCAAGTCCAGAAGATGCGGAGATGTGTATGTTGAGGTGTATGTGTAGTCATACTAGGAGCGATAAGATTAGAAATGAAGATATCTGACATAAGGTGGGAGTGGCCTCTGTGGTGGACAAAATGAGGGAAGCGAGACTAAGATGGTTTGGACATGTGAAGAGGCATGCATATACACACCAGTGAGAAGGTGCGAGAGGTTGGTTATAGAGGGTACGAAGAGAGGCAGAGGTAGATCGAAGAAATATTGGGGAGAGCTGATAAGACATTATATGACACAACTACAGGTTACCGAGGATATGACCCTAGATAGGAGGGTGGGGTAGAAGGATAGAAGGTAGTGTAATGTCGTCTTGCTTAGGGTGCAGGTGTTGGCAATGGTACTAGTGGTATTATTGTAGCTTTATCATTGTTTATTATTGTAGTTTTTATTTATTTATCAATCTATCCTAGTATGTTGTTTAACATGATTTTATTGTTGTTTTGGCTCCTCTCTAGTAGACTTTTGCATTGTTTCCATGTTATTTACTATATTCTCCTCATTGGCTCCTTCATCTGTATACCGAGATTTGTTGCATTTGAGCTAAGGGTCTTTCAAAAACCTAAGTTGCTCGGACTCTCAAAAAATGTTGCCATACTCGTGTCGGAGATCCTTCAAAAATACACTATTTTTGGATGATCCGACACACATCCATCGACTTTTTGAAGAGTTCAAGCAACATAGTAAAAAATAGCCTCTCTATCTCCACGAGGTAGTGGTAATGTCTGCGTAAATTCTATTCTCCTCAACCCTCACTTGTGAGATTTCACTAGGTATGTTGTTGTCATCGGGATCATATCCAGGTTTGGGTGTCGGGTCCTAGGTCAAGAGTTGAGGCCAGGTCCTCGGTCAGGCCTCGAGGTCAGATCCTTGATCGATCATCAGAGTCGTGTCTCGATTCGAGTGACAAGGCTGGGGTCGGATCCCAATTTAAATGTCGTATCCAGGGTTGGGAGTCGAAGTCAGGTCCAGGATCAGGTGTCGAGTTGGGTCGATTATCAAGGTTGGTTTTCAGATGAAACTATTTTCCTAGAAAGTGTTTTTTTACTTTCTAGACAAAAATAAAGATATTTTCTAGAAAATATTTTTCATTTACCAACTAAATACTAGAAAATATTTTTCACTCACCAACCAAACATGAGAATAAATTAGAAATCAACTTATTTTCCAAGAAAACATTTTGAGAAAATGGTCAAATGTCCCTCCAACCTATAATTGGATTCTCAACTGCATACTTATACTTCATGGGGGTCCTATTACCCCGTTGGACTATTTTAAAGTGGAATATGTACCACACTAAAACTAGACAACCACATTCTTCACATGTAGTGATAGCAACACACGCGCTACCACCTACCGAATATCAGGTATATCCAAAAAAAGATAATGTAATTCATGTTCTTCTTCTTCATCATCATCATCTTCACTCTTCACACTTCTGCATAGTCTTTAGCCATGTTTTCTCTCATTGTAAACTCCCCTAAGCCTTTAGGATCTGTTTGGAAAGTCACCTGATGTAACACCCCAGTTTTTGAAAAGGAAGAAAAATGAAGTTTTAAACTTTTTCTGGTGCCAGTAACAACGGAGACCATCTACGGACCGTAGGTGGAGTGACGGGCCGTAGATGGGGACCGTCGAGGGCCCTGTCAATTTTATGAATTTTGAGTTTCTGAACCTTGACCTACGGAATAGCAGAACGGTTCGTAGTTCAGTTGACGGGCCGTAGATGGGTTCCGTAGATGCCTTCCAGACTTAGCCAAATTTTCAGTCCAAAACGAAGTTTCTGAATCGATTGACGAAAGAGCAGAACGGTCCGTCAGTGGATGTACGGACCATAGATCCTACCCGTTGATTGGCCCCGACAGTTTTATTTAAGGGCTTTTTCGACTTTTCCCTAAATGTTTATTCCTTATCCTAGACGATTTTGCCCATTAACCTGGCCCTATTTATACTTTGTAAGCCCTAATCCCTTCATTCCAACTCTCATCTCACAAAAATATTCATCTCTCTAGAAGAACAAGAAGAACAAGAAGAGAGCTAGGGTTCTCATCAAGTTCATCAATACTCCTTTTATTTCAAGGCATTGGCATTAAGGTATGATAGTATTTACCATTTGGAGTCTTTCCTCCAATAGGTCCTCTTTTCCTTAAGGTTTTCAAGGTTTAGTCTTGCCCAAGAGGGCTAGGGTTTTTGACAAATTCTTATGGGTTCTTCATCATGCTTTCCATTGTTGATGTTATGGTTGATAGTGCACGATCTAGCGTGGTAAAGTAAGCTAGTGCACGATTTAGCGTGATTTACATACAACTTGACGAATCCCATGAGTCCATGCTAAGTTTCCCCCAATTTATGATTATGCAAGATTGTGGGTTGATTTGAGAAAAGATGAATTGCATGAACTCTTTGTGAATTGAGTTAAGGATTATGATTATCAAGCTATGAATTTCATTTAAGACTATGAATGATGAAAAGAGGATATTTTATGAAAAGATGCTTGTTCAATAAAAAATCTATAATGTTCCTCTATTATGTGGGTTCCCTCAATTATGACTAAATTGCCTTGATTTATGGCTTTCTAAGTATTAGCTTGCATAGAATTGCATGTTTTGCGGTGAAGCTTATGAACTCATGATTTATTAGTTAAGAGCATGATGAGCTATGTAAATATGAAGCTTATGAACTCATGTATGTTTTATGAAGTTTATGATATGTTAATGCAAATGTTGAGTTGTGAAAGGGTTTCTCATGTAATGCTCAACCTATGAATGTGAAAGGTTTTCTCACACGTAATCATTCATAACTTGTTGAAAGGTTTGCTCAACTAAGCTTGAATCCACGATTAAGGAGCTAATCTATGAAGGGACAAGAGGCGATTACCCATGTTCCCTAATGTAGACAAGAGGCGATTACCTATGTCTACTAATAATGAAATCATGACTAAGGATAGGCAAGAGGCGATTACCCATGTCTACCTAAGATAAAATGAACTATGATAAATCTGTGGGAAGTATGCTAAGTACCGAGTGGACAAGTGGTGATTACCCATGTCCCATAACCTATGTGCCACCATAGGGTGATGGTCTATGATAGACACTACCTAGTGGATCCACATAAGCTAAGAAGTTCATGGTCTTACCTTGGCAATTAGGACACCCCTTTTCGGTGTGGGGCAGACACCGAATTCCATGTTGATAGCTCACATGGTCTCATATGTTGGTTAAGGCTATTTCCCCATAGCTAATGAACTTGAGTGTTCTTATGATGATGTAAAGTAAAGGAAAGATGAATAGCTTGTCTTGGCCATGGTTTATGCTTCATGTTTCTTATGTTTTATCATGTTTTAGCTTGGCCTTTACATGTCATGATTATATGTCATTCTAGCATGTTTTATATTCCCTATGTGCATTGCTAGCATACTTGGTACTTGACTTTACTAACGCATACTCTTGCCTACATTGATTCTATTGATGTAGGGTTTTGCGGCTCCTCTCACCCCACTCGTGGCTAGTCAATTCTAGTAATCGTGAAGACTTAGTGAGGCCTCCTATATCTGAGGGCCTAACCTTGTTACTTTTTCATGCTTTCCATTATTTTGGATATTGTACTGGGCTGCGTCCCAAACCTTCATTTCTATTCTATTATGTTACATGGCTTGAGACATGAGATGTAGACTTCCGCTATTTTTTATTAAAGCTTTGTTAAAAAATGCTCTTCTGAACTCTTACTTCTCTATTATCTTGTATGTTATGTATGCTAAGGGCACTTATGAGGCCTCTCGGGGTCTTGTATGCCGTGTTACATCTAGGGGCTACCCTGGGTCGTGACAAACTTGGAATTCAGAGCACAAGGATTTAGAAAGATTCTAGGATGTCTCATAAGCCACATCGAGTAGAGTCTTGTTCATGAGTGTGAAGCACGCCACATTTATGAATGAGAGGCTACAAGATGATTAGGAAACTCCACTTCTTCATCATCCTTAAGTCGTGGAATAGAGTTTTACTCTATATGTCTCTTTCCTAATCCTTATGCTACGCATTTCAGGATATGGCGTCTCGAAGAGCTTATACTCGAAGGAATGCGAGAGAGAATGCAGAGCAAGAAACTCCTTCTCAAGCTCCTCAAGTTTCGGCAGATCCTTTGGCCCAGCAAGTAACCAATGCAGAGTTCAGGGCTTCTTTTCATGTGTTGGCCCAAGTCGTGATGGATCAAGCCAATAGGGAGTTTGTGGCTCCCGTGAACCCAAATGTGGGTACGGCAGCGTCAAGAGTGAGGGACTTTAGTAGAATGAACCCTGCGGAGTTTCACGGTTCTAAAGTGGAGGAAGATCCTCAAGAGTTTATTGATGAGGTTTATAAAGTGTTGATAATCATGGGAGTGTCACCGATGGAAAAGGCGGAATTGGCCACCTACCAACTCAAAGGTGTCGCTCAAATTTGGTACAACCAATGGAAGAGTGAGATGGTGGTTGATGAAGATCCTCTAGAGTGGGAGAGATTCAAGGGTGCTTTCCTCGATAGATTCTTTCCCCTTGAGATGAGGGAGGCGAAGGTACTTGAGTTCATCAACCTTCGTCAAGGGAGTATGGGCGTGAAAGAGTATGCTTTGAAGTTCACACAGTTGGCTCAATATGCTCCCTGTATGGTTGCCGATCCTAGGGCAAGAATGAGCAAATTTGTTTTGGGAGTGTCCGAAATGGTGGTCAAGGAGTGTCATACCACCATTCTTATTAATGATATGGATATTTCTCGCCTCATGATTCATGCCAAACAAATAGAGGAGGAGAAGCTCAAGGAAAGGTCTAGGGACTTCAAGAGGGCTAAGACCGGTGATGGTGGTTTCTCTCATTCAAGGTCCGATGGACATGGTCATTTTAGGCCTGGGCAAAGGTTCTCTAATCAAGGTTCTTCCAACGCTCCTCCTAAGTTCAACAAAGGAAGGATGTCTAACCCTAAGCCTCAAGGAGGAAATGGTAGCAGCTCCTCATTGCCCTCTTGTGCCAAGTGCGGGAGGAAACATGAGGGTACTTGTCTAGCCGGTTTGAATGCATGTTTTGGATGTGGTAGGATGGGCCATAAAGTAAGGGATTGTCCCTTGGCTACTAATAAGGGAGGAGAAAATCATCGAAAGGCTCAACCTCAAAATCTGGCAAGTTCTAGTGGAAATCAAAAGCAAAACCAGTTCTATGCACTTCAGGCCCGTCATGAGCAAGAGGGTTCTCCCGATGTGGTTATCGGTATGTTGAAAATCTTCCACTTTGACGTTTATGCTTTGCTTGATCCCGGTGCTACGTTGTCTTTTGTGACGCCTTATGTGGCTATGAAGTTTGATGTTGTTCCGTATGTGTTGCTAGATACATTCCGTGTCTCTACTCCTATCGGTGAATCTATTGTGGCTAACAGAGTCTATAGAAATTGTTCCGTCTCTTTATTCCATAGAGTCACTCATGTGGATCTTGTAGAGCTTGATATGCTAGACTTCGATGTTATCCTCGGGATGGATTGGTTGCATTCTTGTTATGCCTTGTAGGACCCAAATGGTCCAGTTCCAATTTCCAGATGAGCCTATCCTGGAGTGGAAAGGGGGAAATTCTACGCTTAAGGGTCAATTTGTTTCTTGTCTACAAGCTAGAAAGATGATTTCTAAGGGTTGCATGTACCATCTTGTTAGGGTGAGGGATGTGCATTCTGAAACCCCTACTTTTGAGTCAGTCCCCGTTGTTAACGAATTTCTGGAAGTGTTTCCCGATGATTTACCCGGTTTTCCTCCCGAGAGGAAAATAGACTTCGGTATTGACCTTCTCCCCGGTACGCAACCTATCTCTGTTCCTCCTTATAGAATGGCTCCAGCAGAACTTAAGGAACTAAAAGAGCAATTGAAAGATTTGTTGGATAAGGGTTTCATCCGACCAAGTATTTCTCCATGAGGTGCTCCGGTCTTGTTTGTTTGAAAGAAAGATGGTTCACTCCGTATGTGTATTGACTACCGCCAATTGAATAAGGTTACTATCAAGAATAGGTATCATCTCCCGAGAATTGATGATTTGTTTGACCAACTCCAAGGGGCTAGTTATTTCTCTAAGATTGATCTTCGTTTGGGCTATCACCAATTGAAGGTAAGGGCTGATGACATTCCAAAAATGGCTTTTCGGACCAGATATAGGCACTATGAGTTTCTAGTGTGTCTTTCAGGTTGACTAATGCTCCGGCCGCATTTATGGATTTGATAAATCGGGTGTTTAGACAATACCTGGATATGTTCGTCATTGTGTTTATCGATGATATCTTGATTTACTCAAGGAGTGATAGTGAGCATGCTGATCATTTGAGGATTGTGTTGCAAGTTCTCAAGGACCAATAACTCTTTGCTAAGTTTGAGAAATGTGAGTTTTGGTTAAAGTTCGTAGCTTTCCTTGGTCACATTGTTTCCGGTAAAGGTGTCGAGGTAGATCCTAAGAAAACGGATGTGGTTAAGAATTGGCCTAGACCTCTATCACCTTCGGATATTCATAGTATCTTAGGTTTAACCTGTTACTATCAAAGGTTTGTTGAAGGGTTTTCTTCAATTGCTTCACCATTGAGGCTCTAACTCAAAAAAACGCTAAGTTTACTTGGTCTGAAAGGTGTGAAGCGAGTTTTCAAGAGTTGAAAGATAGACTTACCTCAGCTCCGGTGTTGACCCTACCGGAAGGGTCCGATGGGTTTGTGGTCTATTGTGATGCTTCAAGAATTGGGTTATGGTGTGTACTTATGAAAAATGGGAAAGTCATTTCTTATGCTTCAAGGCAACTAAAGGTACATGAAAAGAATTACCCTACTCATGATTTGGAGTTAGCGGCGGTTGTGATTGCTCTAAAGATATGGAGGCATTACTTGTATGGTGTCCATGTTGACGTCTTTACCGACCATAAGAGTTTGCAATATGTATTTAAGCAAAAGGATCTAAATCTTCGCCAACAGAGGTGGCTTGAGCTATTAAAGGACTATGACATGAATGTCCTCTATCACCCCAACAAGGCTAATGTGGTGGCAAATGC